>JAAALK010000082.1:27644344-27823079 GCA_019279435.1 Zizania palustris
AAGTTTAAATATTTTAATCCATATTTTAATCCTAAAGGCTTTTGAATAAGTATTTGAATAAACATGAAAATGTCAAAATAAACCTACTGTTTTTATTGCATAAACATGTAGAGAATAATTTTATGAATTTTCTAAAATTGGAATGGTAATTTTTAGAGTCCAAATGCATTAGATATGAATTTTACAAGTTTAAAAGCATTTCTGGAATTTATTTTCAAATTTTAAACATCTCGGGTCCACGGTGAGCCAGGCCCACGGTGAACCCGCGCACTGTGCGCGTGCGCCGGGTCGATCTGGACCGTCGGATCCAGATCCGACGCGCGAGGGCGAGGCGGGACGCGTAAGTCACGATGGACGGCTAGGATTAAAACGTTCGAACCGGTACCACGTGGACGCACAGGATTAAACGCGGGGTTTTAAAACAAACGGACGCACGAGATCGCACCGTACCGCTTCACTTAGATCCGACGGCCAGGATTAAACCGAACAGATGATTTAATCCAAGCGTTGGATCTGAATCGCACAGCCAGGATTGAATCCGGCACAGTGCGTGTCGGGGGGGTAAAGTACCCCTTCTTCCCCGACTCCGGTGGTACGACGGCGAGCGATTCCGGCGAGGTCGAGGGCTATCTAGTCTAGCTAGGGCTAAAAACGGAAAGGGGGTACCGAGGGGAACAAAAGGGTACCGTTGCGGTGGTCCGGGGTCGACGGGGTGAGGCCGGCGACGAGCGTAGGCGGTGGAGGCGTTCGGGTCCTTGGCGGCGACGGCGATCCGGCGGGGTTCGACGTCGGCGGAGGGGTGGCCGAGGTCGGGGTCGTTCTCGCGGTCACGTTGGTGGCGGAGGCACGGGCGGAGGTGGTCCGGTGCGACGGCGAGCAGTGGCCGGAGGTGAATCAGAGAGTGTGCGCTAAAAAGAGAATTGCGAGTGCTCTATTCGTTCTTGCTGCGATTAAGCATGGGGGTCGGACGCGGCTCAGGCTGGGGGCTTAAATAGGGCGCCGGGGAGGGCTCGCATGCAAGGAAACCGGCCGAGGGCCTTTACTCGCCGGCGATGGCTCGGCCATGCACGCGGAGCGGCGATCCCGTGGCGTAAAGGCGCTGTTTAACGGGGGGAAATGGTCGACGCGACGCGGGGGACCGATTAATGGCGACGAATTAATGCGGGACGGGCCGGCGAGGCGGATCCGAGGGCGAGGTCGTCGGCCGGCGCGATTTGGGGGCGACGGCGGGAGGTTGAAGGCGAAACTGACATGCGGGGGCCACTGGCCAGTGAGCGCGAGCGGGCGAGGGTGGCGACTGACGGGTGGGGCCGAGGTGTCGGGTTCGCGCGCGAGGGGAAAGGTTTCGGCGCCGACAGGTGGGGTCCATGCGTCAGTCTAAGGCGAGCGCGGTAACGGGCTGGGCCGGCCGGGAGAGAGAGAAGGGAGGGGAGGAGCCCATTACTGTTCCAATACTTTTCTGAATAAAAATAATTCCAGAAAATAGATTAAAAGATTAGGGCTACTTCCAAGGCTGGTAAAAATTTATAAAAATTCTCAAAATTATATTTTGGTCTTAGGATCATATACAAAAAGTTTCACCTCATAATTTGGTCATCTACTCTAGGTTGTAGTTCAAAAGGGTATAAAAGGGATTTAAAAGTATTTTCTGAAATAATAATTCCCAGAAATTGAATTTAATAATATTTTTATTGGTTTGAAAATGTGGGGTGTCACAAACCTATCCCCCTTACAAGAATATCGTCCTCGAGATTGGAACGTTTACTCGAATAGCTCGGGGTATTGGGCTTTCAGCTCGTCTTTTTTTTCCCAAGTGGCTTCTTCTGCGGGATGGTTGTTCCATTGGACTTTGCAGAAGCGGACGACGCGACTTCTGGTTACTCTTTCCTTGGTTTCCAAGATCTTGACGGGTCTCTCTATGTAGGTCAAGTCTTCTTGGACATTGAGCTGCTGAAGGTCGGCTTGCTCGGTGGGTACACGGAGGCACTTCTTCAGTTGAGAGACATGGAACACATCATGAACTCCTGCCAGGGATGGAGGCAGTTCAAGTTGATATGCCACTTCTCCTTGTCGACGGAGGATCTGGAAAGGTCCGACGTAGCGGGGTGCTAGTTTGCCTTTCATGTTGAACCTTTGAGTGCCACGGAGGGGAGTGACCCGGAGGTAGACATAATCGCCCTCCTCAAAGGCTAGATCTCTTCGACGGTTGTCGGCATAGCTCTTTTGTCTGGATTGGGCTGCCTTCAGTCGGTCTCTTATGATCTTAACCTTCTCTTCAGCTTCTCTCAATAAGTCAGTCCCAAACAGTTGTGATTCTCCAGTCTGATCCCAGAGCAACGGCGTTCTGCACTTACGCCCATAGAGTGCTTCGAACGGGGACATTTGCAGGCTGGCTTGATAGCTGTTGTTGTAGGAGAACTCTGCATAAGGTAAGTTCTTGTCCCACATTCCGCCAAAGTCTAGAGCACAAGCTCTAAGCATATCCTCCAGTATCTGGTTGACCCTTTCGGTTTGACCGTCGGTCTGTGGATGATAGGCGGTGCTAAAGTTCAGCCGGGTGCCGAGTTCCTCTTGAAGGTTCTTCCAAAACTTGGAGGTAAACTGACTCCCGCGGTCAGATACAATCTTCCTGGGAACTCCGTGGAGGCACACGATCCGGGTCATATACAACTCAGCCAACTTGGCGACGGTGTAAGTTGTCTTGACCGGGACGAAGTGAGCTACCTTGGTGAGTCGATCAACGATCACCCAGATAGAATCATGACCAGCTTGGGTCCTGGGCAGTCCCGTGATGAAGTCCATTCCTATCTCTTCCCACTTCCATTCAGGGACTTTGAGGGGTTGAAGAAGTCCGGCAGGTCTCTGATGCTCTGCCTTGACTCGCCGGCATGTGTCGCACTTGGCCACATACTCAGCTATTTCTCTCTTCATGCTGACCCACCAATATTTCTCCTTCAGGTCTTGGTACATCTTTGTACTCCCGGGATGGATGGAGTATAGAGTATCGTGGGCTTCCTGAAGGATGAGAGTCTTCAACTCAGGTAGGTTGGGTACGCATACTCGGTTTCCGAACCAGATGGTACCATGTTCATCCTCGGAGAATCCGGGGGCTTTACCCTTCCTCATGTTTTGCTGGATCTCCAGGATGTCTGGGTCTTCCTTCTGCTTCTCTCGGATCTGGTCTATTAAGACAGGCCGAGACTCCAAGGCAGCGAGGTACTCTCGAGTGGTGATCCCCAGGTTTAGCCTCTCCATCTCTTTATAAAGTAGAGGAGCTTGGTCTTGAATTCTGATGGCATTGCAGTACCCTTTTCGACTAAGGGCGTCTGCCACCACGTTCGCTTTGCCCGGATGATAATGGATGCCCAAGTCGTAATCCTTGATCAGTTCCAACCATCTCCTTTGCCTGAGGTTCAGATCTGGTTGGGTGAATATATACTTGAGGCTCTTGTGGTCGGTGAAGACCTCACACTGATTTCCCACAAGGTAATGTCTCCATATCTTCAAAGCATGAACCACGGCTGCTAGTTCCAGGTCGTGGGTTGGGTAGTTCAGCTCATGCGGTCTCAATTGCCGGGAGGCGTAGGATATCACCTTCCCTTCTTGCATTAAGACGCATCCCAATCCTTGACGTGAGGCATCACAGTAGACGTGGAAGTCTTTCCGGATGTCTGGCAGAGTTAGAATGGGAGCTGACACAAGCTTCTTCTTGAGAGTCTGGAAGCTCTCTTCGCAGTCGGGGGTCCAATCAAACTTCACCTCTTTCTGCAGAAGTCTGGTCATAGGCTTGGCGATCTTGGAAAAATTCTCGATGAACCGGCGGTAGTATCCGGCCAATCCGAGAAAACTCCGGATCTCGGTCACGGTCGTGGGCTGCAGCCAGTTGGTTACCGCTCCAACGGTGGTTGGGTCCACTGCTATTCCTCCGGCAGATATAACATGACCGAGGAATTTCACCTCAGACGACCAAAATTCGCATTTGCTGTATTTGGCGTACAGTTGCTGCTCCCTTAGCTTTCCGAGGGTCAGACGGAGGTGAGTCTCGTGTTCTTCCTTGGTCTTGGAGTAAACGAGGATATCGTCGATGAATACCACGATGAACTTATCCAAGAACTCCATGAATACGTTGTTCATCATATTCATGAAAAAGGCCGGGGCATTCGTGAGTCCGAACGACATCACAGTATACTCGTAGAGTCCATAGCGGGAGGTGAAAGCAGTCTTGGGTATATCTTCCTCCCTGATCCTTAACTGGTGATAACCTGACCTGAGGTCAATCTTGGAAAACACCGAGGATCCTTTCAGCTGATCGAACAGGTCGTCGATCCGAGGCAATGGGTATTTGTTCTTGATGGTTACGTCGTTCAGGGCTCTATAGTCCACGCACATCCTCTTGGTCTTGTCCTTCTTCATGGCAAATATGACCGGTGCACCCCAAGGTGAGGTACTCGGTCGGATGTAACCTTTCTGCTCTAGGTCTTCGATGTTGCTCTTGACTTCGGCTAGTTCATTGGCGGCCATTCGGTATGGGCGCTTGGAGATTGGAGTGGTCCCGGGGACAAGTTCGATCCTGAATTCGATGTCCCGCTTGGGAGGCATTCCGGGCAGATCTTCGGGGAAAACATCTGCAAACTCCTTGACTATTGGCACCTCTTCAAGAGCTATTGAGCGAAGGGATGCTCCGAGTGGTTTGCGACTGACCATCCGGAAGGTGACGGTTACGTCTTCAGGACTGGTCACCGTGACGGACTTGTTGGCACACTCGATCACTCCCTTGTGCTTCATCAACCAATCCATACCTAGTATAAGGTCGAGTCCGGTGCATCGGATGAGGACAGGCTCGGCCCGAAACAGCACTCCTTGGATGTCAAGTTGAACCTTAGGGCTGTAGAAGCGAGCTGAGGTCCTATTGCCGGGGGTGGCAATCACCATGGGAATGGGTAGAGGGAGCACGACCAGATTGTTTGTTTTTGCAAAATCTTCCGAGACGAAAGAGTGGGTTGCTCCAGAGTCAAATAATATGACGGCCGGTACGGAATTCATAGTAAACGTACCGAGTACGACTTCAGGAGCCTCCTGAGCTTCCTCCGCGCTGATGTGGTTGACGCGGGCGCGAACGGCCTGGTGGGGTGCTGCGCCTTGGTTCTGCTTGGGGTGAGGACACTGGTGCGAATAGTGCCCTTCCTTGCGGCAGTTGAAGCAAACGACCGGCCTTCCTTGGCGATCCCTCAAGATCGGGGCCTTGGCGGCCGGTGCCGGCTGAGCGGCCGGAGCTGGTGGAGCGGGGCGAGGATGCCCGGCGTTGGATCCACCGGCTGCGTGAGGTGGCCTGTAGGCGGGCCGAGGATGGTAGGCGGGCGCCGGTGGCGGAGGGACGAAGCGGGGCCTCAGGGTGTTCGCCTGCTGGTGCTTGAAGGCGATCATCTTCCTCTTCTTGAGGTCCAGCTTGTTCTGCTCAGTCTCTTGGATGAGCGCTTTGTTGACCAGCCGCTGGGAGTCGGCGAAGTCGGCGGCGACGAGCTGGATGGACAGCTCATCCTTAAGTCCCCTGAGGAACTTGGCTTGGCGGAGGGTGTCGGTGCGCACTTCCTCCGGTGCGTAGCGTGCGAGGCGGTTGAACTCATGGAGGTACTCCATGACAGTCCGGTTGCCTTGCTGCAGGTCGCGGAACTCCTGCTGCTTCACCGCGATGACACCGGCGGGGACGTGGGCGGCACGAAAGGCGATGGTGAACTCCGCCCAAGTCACCATGTGGCCCTCTGGCTGGGACGCACGGTAGTTGTCCCACCATTCAGCGGCGGGACCCTGGAGCTGGTGAGTGGCGAAGGCCACCCGCTCTCGGTCTGTGCAGGGGAGGAGGTCGAGCTTCTTTTCGATGGTGCGAAGCCAATCTCCGGCCTCCATCGGGTTGGTGGTGCTCGAGAAGATGGGCGGGCGCACGCGCAAAAACTCGGAGAGTTGCGGAGCGGCCGCGGGTGCTGGTGCGCGAGGGGCGGGCTCCCCGTTCTGCAGACGGTCCAACTGAGCCTGTTGGTGCTGCATTTGGGTGAGGAGGGCGGTGATCAGATGGTTCTGATTCGCCATCATCTCCGCCAAGGTGGGGTGGTTGGCGGAAGGCGACCCGGATTGGCGCGGGCCTATCGCACCCCAGTTGGGCACGACACCCTCAGGCGCATCTCGGCTCCCTCCTGCTCCGTTGTTGGAGCCGGTGTTCTGGTGGTCGGCCATCTTCTGAATATCCAAAGCGATGAAGCAAAAGATGACGAAACAATAGTACAACCAAAAATAACATATAGCATCCAAGCATACAGATATGTCAAGTGGTATAAATTGTTCATTACAATTAAGTTCTTATTCCATCTACAACCCAACTCGTTGCAGACGGCACCACATACAAATTTAAAATCTTTATTAAAATTCGCGCTTCCTAACGCCTACTCGCCACCGGAGGCGGTCTCCGTGCTCTCGGAACCACGAGTGCGCGGCTCCAGAGAGATGGTGGGCTCGAGAAAATTCTCGATGATGGAGTCGGAGACGAGGCCGGGGCGTGGTGTAGGGGCGCTGGTGGAAGGCCTGGCGGGAGAGGGTCATGGCGGGATCCTCTTGGGGCGAGGGAGGGGCTCACGGATAGGCTTCTTCTTCCTAGGAAGAAGAGGAACCATCTCCGCTATATCCTTCTGCAGCTGTATGATCTTGCGCTGCAGCTCGCCGTTCTGTTGGATCATGTTCTTCGTTTCCTCACGAAGAAACGCAACCGCCTCATGATGCTCGTCGGCGTCGAGCACCGCCTCGGTGTGGAGATCATCCATGGCCTGCAGAAGACGCGACTGCCGGGCCATGACCGGATCACGCACGGAGTGAACTCCGAGGTAGATGCTACGGTGGGCTCCGGGAGTACGCTTCGGCACAAGCCGGAAGGATGAGTTCTGAAGACGATCGTCGTAGATCATCCTCAGCTCCATGAGGGCCTGGAGGGCGACTCGTTGGCACGCGACGTCGAAAGTCGGGCCTCCAAGTGCGGTGGTGTAGGGCGGCAGGTGTTCTCCGGAGCCATGGACGGTGAGGGAGACGTCACAAGGCCCGGCGAACTCGTCGGGGTACACTCCTTGGAATTCGGGTTCGAAGAGGAACCCGAGAAAGGTGAGCATCATGCGGAGCTCCCGGACGAAGCCCTCATAATGGCGGCAGTAGCTGTGGACTTGGTAGACTGGCATCTACAAAACAGCAAGTTGAATAAAAGTGAGGAGAGGAACAAAGTTTATGAAGTAGATTTTCGAGAAATAATTTCCTATGGCTAATGGCTAGGCGGGTCTGTTTGGCTTCCTACAGTCAAGTCGGCTCTGATACCATCTTGTAGCGCCCCGATTTATCAAAATCGAGACATTATTGAATTTCCATAGAAAAACAATAATACAAGAGGTTCATCATGCGACAACGTACATACGATAAAATCCATGGTACGCAGACCATATTTATTACAACATTGTTTTAATAAAAACGATAATAATAAAGGTAAACAGCGGCATGATGTACGTCTTCTTCAGGATCTTTCTTCTCGACTGGGTTGCTACTCCAGACTGTCTTCAAGATAAGCATCCTCTGTGGGGTCCAACGGGTATGAGTACAAAAAGTACTCAACAAGCCACCGCAAATGCAAATAATAATGCAGGATAATAAACAAGGAAGGATAAAGGCTAACAATGCGTAATAAAGCAATTGCAGTTATGGCATTTAGTGTAATCATATTTTAATCATGCGGAAAGTAAACATGAACATCATCAGCATCAACTAACTCGAGGAGTACGTTTTACCTCCTCGCACAACGGTCCTTACATGTCAATCCATCATGCACATTCATATTCAAAGTAAACTAACTGGGGGATGTCACGCAACCCGCCCTTGACCGTGGGCTCGGCTTTTCGAAAAGATTTAAGACTCTGATCAGAGATGTACTACTGTACCCACAAGGCACGCACTCATCTCAACGAGATGACCCATTTCACGGGAACTCGTGCCAAAACCTCAATATGAGATGTTCCAAGCGATAACCACCCGCTCTAGGTTTCGCCGGCGCGCTGGGCCGCATCCCGGCTAACGTCGCACCCCCTTTTGCGCCACATTGGTACAAGTCACCCGCAGGTGCAACTTGACCCATCTCCAAATGGTGGCCTCGGTTTGGAACAACCCATACCTTAGTTAGGACTTACCCACTAGACTTGTGGTTAGTACGTAAGTGTATTGCAACGGATCCCTCAGACCGGTCCTTATAGTGCCCCGGGTGCGACTGACCAATGCCCTAGCTTGCACCCGGAACCCACCATGCATACACTCACAACCATGACTCATCACCAACAGAATTTCCAAGGATAAGAAGCAACGGGGACCATATAATAGAACCATTTTGCTACGACTCATTTTTATCCTATAGCGGCCGTGTCAATACTTTGGACACTAGCTAATATCATTAATCATATGGTGACAAGGAGGTTAGGCGAGATAGCATGGCTTGGGTTGCACATCAAGGTCGGGGGATCCTAAATAAATATAATGTAAGGGTTCATTTGACTAATGCATATATAACCTATGTGTTATAGCGATAGTCAATTCAAACATGGGTTCAATATGTTCAAGAGAATTGTTTGGTGACTTGCCTTGTTCAGCAAAGGGAGAGGGAGGGACTTCGGGGAAGTATTCCGGCTCCTCGGCGGCGTCGTAGTCTTTTTAATATAAAGATTAAAACAGAAAGAGCACAACATTCAATCAAACCATATAACATTACGTTACAAGCATATAAGTTAAAGTTGGTTTGATTATAAATAAATAAACTCAAAGGTTAAGGTTCTGAATTTTATAAATAATTTTAAAGGGATTAAAATGAAGGGTTGTCCTTTTTAGAAAACAAATGTTTAAATGTGATTATTGTCATATTAAATTCTCAAATAAGGGTGAAATGAAAAGTTCATGTCAACTTGGTGGTTTTCAGTGAATGGACAGAAAGGAAATTAATATAAATTTTTCTGAAGTTTAAATATTTTAATCCATATTTTAATCCTAAAGGCTTTTGAATAAGTATTTGAATAAACATGAAAATGTCAAAATAAACCTACTGTTTTTATTGCATAAACATGTAGAGAATAATTTTATGAATTTTCTAAAATTGGAATGGTAATTTTTAGAGTCCAAATGCATTAGATATGAATTTTACAAGTTTAAAAGCATTTCTGGAATTTATTTTCAAATTTTAAACCTCTCGGGTCCACGGTGAGCCAGGCCCACGGTGAACCCGCGCACTGTGCGCGTGCGCCGGGTCGATCTGGACCGTCGGATCCAGATCCGACGCGCGAGGGCGAGGCGGGACGCGTAAGTCACGATGGACGGCTAGGATTAAAACGTTCGAACCGGTACCACGTGGACGCACAGGATTAAACGCGGGGTTTTAAAACAAACGGACGCACGAGATCGCACCGTACCGCTTCACTCAGATCCGACGGCCAGGATTAAACCGAACAGATGATTTAATCCAAGCGTTGGATCTGAATCGCACGGCCAGGATTGAATCCGGCACAGTGCGTGTCAGGGGGGTAAAGTACCCCTTCTTCCCCGACTCCGGTGGTACGACGGCGAGCGATTCCGGCGAGGTCGAGGGCTATCTAGTCTAGCTAGGGCTAAAAACGGAAAGGGGGTACCGAGGGGAACAAAAGGGTACCGTTGCGGTGGTCCGGGGTCGACGGGGTGAGGCCGGCGACGAGCGTAGGCGGTGGAGGCGTTCGGGTCCTTGGCGGCGACGGCGATCCGGCGGGGTTCGACGTCGGCGGAGGGGTGGCCGAGGTCGGGGTCGTTCTCGCGGTCACGTTGGTGGCGGAGGCACGGGCGGAGGTGGTCCGGTGCGACGGCGAGCAGTGGCCGGAGGTGAATCAGAGAGTGTGCGCTAAAAAGCGAATTGCGAGTGCTCTATTCGTTCTTGCTGCGATTAAGCGTGGGGGTCGGACGCGGCTCAGGCTGGGGGCTTAAATAGGGCGCCGGGGAGGGCTCGCATGCAAGGAAACCGGCCGAGGGCCTTTACTCGCCGGCGATGGCTCGGCCATGCACGCGGAGCGGCGATCCCGTGGCGTAAAGGCGCTGTTTAACGGGGGGAAACGGTCGACGCGACGCGGGGGACCGATTAATGGCGACGAATTAATGCGGGACGGGCCGGCGAGGCGGATCCGAGGGCGAGGTCGTCGGCCGGCGCGATTTGGGGGCGACGGCGGGAGGTTGAAGGCGAAACTGACATGCGGGGGCCACTGGCCAGTGAGCGCGAGCGGGCGAGGGTGGCGACTGACGGGTGGGGCCGAGGTGTCGGGTTCGCGCGCGAGGGGAAAGGTTTCGGCGCCGACAGGTGGGGTCCATCCGTCAGTCTAAGGCGAGCGCGGTAACGGGCTGGGCCGGCTGGGAGAGAGAGAAGGGAGGGGAGGAGCCCATTACTGTTCCAATACTTTTCTGAATAAAAATAATTCCAGAAAATAGATTAAAAGATTAGGGCTACTTCCAAGGCTGATAAAAATTTATAAAAATTCTCAAAATTATATTTTGGTCTTAGGATCATATACAAAAAGTTTCACCTCATAATTTGGTCATCTACTCTAGGTTGTAGTTCAAAAGGGTATAAAAGGGATTTAAAAGTATTTTCTGAAATAATAATTCCCAGAAATTGAATTTAATAATATTTTTATTGGTTTGAAAATGTGGGGTGTCACACAAAACCTCTCCGAGAAGTACGAGGAGCCTCGAAAACAGGACGAGAGTAAAACCCAGACTCATGCATACCTAAAGATGGGTAATGCATGTCCTGGAAACTCATCGCCTGAGAGCGTCGCTCATCCTTAATGCGACAAAAATAGAACCTAACTAGATGACCCGCCCTCTGACAGTAGGAACAATAAAAACTCTCCTAGGGGCACTCTCATGGGTCATAGGAGCAATCCTCACAGGCTCCTTGGGCTTCTAATGAGTGGTTTTCTTGGGAGGGATTTTCTTGGCAGGAGGAGTGGTTTTCTTTAGAGTTCGGGTAGGCTTCTTGGTTGATGGAGTGTCTAACAGGGCTCTCTCTTTCTCTAAGGTAGTTGGTAAGGTAAAAACAGTTTTGTTCTCACTATCTTAGGGAATCCTCTCAAAACCCAATCCTAGAGCTAACCATGTCCTGTCAGCACACATCCTGGTTTTGGCCAAGAGCAAGTCCATCCTACCCTTTCCCTCAGTGCATTTGTTAACCACATAAAGAAGGTACGCATTCTCAGTCATAAGGTTTTCAGCTCGCTCTCTAACAGTGCCTAGCTGGTCCTTAAGGGTTATGCAAGTGTCACACACAGGTTGCACATCCTTAGAACTACCGGCCCTCTCCAATCTAGCCTCTAAATCCTGAACATGCTTATCACGTAAATCAATGCTCTCACGTAATAAGGGGCAGTTCATGCATTCAATTATATCATGAGGACTAGAATCCACCATCAAAAGTTGCTTCTGTGCAGTCTCAAGCTCAGATAGAGTTTGAGCATGTACAGAACGCAACTGAGCAAGCTCACCCATGACAACAGTACAAGATTCATATTCAGCATCATTAACCCTAGACTTAAGCATGGAATAATCAGTAGAAACAGATTATGGCCTAAGTCTAAGGTCTTTTCTATCTCTAGCGGCTTGCACAAGTAACCTATCCTGACCAAAAACTACTTCATTCGGTTCATCTAGTTTAATTGAAAGCTGGTCATAGGATAGTGGTACCTCAGATGAGTCAAGCTCATCGCCGCTGTGATCGCTGTCGGCCATGAAGCAAAGGCCGGTTAAATCTCGTCCCTTCTTGTCCTTCTTCTCCTCCTTCCTTGGAGACTCCTCCTCCTCAGAGCTCGACTCCTCAGTTGAGGAAGTGTCGATGTCGCTGAGAGCAGCAACAAATGCTCTGGAAGTGGCTTTGGGTACTCTCTTAGCCACCTTGCCGCGCTTGCCCTTCACAAAGGGTTTCCTTTCCTTCTTGTGGTATTTGGGGCGCTCACTCTCATCTCTCTTCTTGAGTTTAGGGCAATTGGCCTTGATGTCAGAAGTGTCGCCACACTCAAAACAACCACTAAAACCACTTCTCCTCTGATCCCGTCTTTCATGATGAAAATGGGTGAATCTTCTGGCAATGAGAGCAAGCTCATCATCATCCAGAGTATTCACCTGCTCCTTAGTGACGGAGACCAGGGAGGACAAAGCAAAACCATTTGCAACAACACAAGTGCCTAATGTGCTTGGTTCTACAGTGGTGCCACGGCTAGTGCTAGAAACCAATGCCAATGGCTGTGGCAAGGAGTTCCTATGCACTGCAAGAGATGCCTTGGCAATCTCTGTGGACTTCAGCTTGCTGAAGAGCTCATCACAGGTCAATGTGTCATAACCTGCGGACTCCTCAATGCTGGATATCTTTACTTCCCATATGCTACGGTCAAGAGCATAGAGAAGCTTGATAGCCCTGTCATGATCATTGTAAGCAAGCGTCCCGTTGGACCGCAAGTTACTCACTATCGCATCAAAGCGAGAAAACATGGCATCTATAGATTCACTAGGTGCCTGCACAAATAGCTGATACTGTTGATTGTATGTGCTTTGGCGCCTGGCTTTAATCTGTGTAGAGCCCTCATGAAAAATAGTGAGTGTAGTCCAAATCTCCCTAGCCGTCCTAAGGTGCTGCACCCTATCAAACTCACTCCGGCTCAAACCAATGAACAGTATATTTCTTACCATGGAGTTGGCATTATACTGATCCTTCTCTGTTTGAGAGGTGCGAGTTTTAGGAATGGAGTATTGTGAGTCCACAATCTCCCAAATTGCATTTCCTTGGCTTAGCAAGTAAGCCTCCATGCGCACCTTCCAGTATGCAAAGCCTGTCCCATCGAACAGAGGTATTTTACTAACTCTGTCCATGTCGCCAACAGATCACAAAACCGGTTAAGGTCAACTGGTGATCTTAACCCGCTCTGATACCAATTGTTGGACCGAAAATGGCGACCAGAGGGGGGTGAATGGGAGCTTTTAAAATTTCAGACTAAAAATAGCCTTCTGTTTTACTTCTGTCTTCTGCGGAACAGGCTTCGAACACACCCTTCGAAGTTCTGGTTTGGAGGTATTTCACAGCTTCGAAATTAGGCTTCGCAAGGAGCAAAAGTTCAAAGCCAAGAAGACTTCTCTCCACCCACAACCCCGAAAATTCAGCTCTGGTAAGTCAGTGCAGGCTCCGCACACAGGGTGCCTTCGAGCAGGCTTCGCACTTCACCCTTCGCAAGAGTGGACTTCTCTTTGAGGACTTCGATCAGCTCTGCTAAGTCAGTGCAGGCTCAGCACACAGGGTGTCTTCGAGCAGGCTTCGCACTTCACCCTTCGCAAGAGCAGACTTCCCTCTGAGGACTTCAACCAAATACTCAACGCTAGCAACTGGTACTAGGCTTCGCACTTCGGAGGTCTAAACGCATACTAAACACACTTCGCCGAGGACTTCGACAAGGGAAGAAAATGGGCTTCGAACATTGCTTCGCTAGTAATTAGAGAGGTCTAGCCTCTAGTTTACACTGAGCGAACAGACACTGAAAAACACACTTCACCGAGACAGACTTCTCACACACCTCTCTAGAAAACTCACAAGAAGAAGGTGCACAGAGAAATCAAAGCATGCAGTGAAGTACGCATACAAGTTCAAGCAGTAAATGAAAACAGAATCAAAACTCCATTGCTTGAATAAGGAACACAAAATGAACTCACAGGATGAATACAGAGAGTGTGGCGGCTAGCATAGGAGTTCTACAATGGCTGCTCAAAGTGTTGATGTGACCTAGCCAACCTCCACTATTTATAGGCACTATTCAGCCCTATGAATAGACTACATTACCCCTAGGGTTTACACAGGTTTTGTCTCATCAGAATAGGGGGTACAACTGGTAGTCTACTTTATTTGGAGACTTCTTTTGTCAGCTTCGTAGAGGGGACAACACCAGCTTTTGCAGAGCAGATGTTGTCAGCCTTTGCAGTTTTGGACCCTTCTGAAGCCCCCCTTCGCACGCGAGGGGTGCGGTAGCTTCGGGGAGAAGCCTTGAGCCTGACGGCCTTCGCTTCACCGAAGTCAGACTTCGATATAGTGACAGTTTTGAGCCAAAGCCGTCAAAGCCCTTGGGCCTTCGCACCAACAGCTTCGGAGTGGACCACCATGGCTTCGCAGCTTCTCCTAGCTCGAACTCCATCAGTCCGTGTACCGAAGTCATGCTTGGCCGAAGTACCTCAAGTCAGCTTCACTCCGGAGCCAGCCTCACTCCGAAGTCAGCTTCACTCCGAAGTCAGCCTTACTCCGAAGCCAGCCTTACTCCGAAGTCAGCCTCACTCCGAAGTCAGCCATACTCCGAAGTCAGCTTCACTCCGAAGCCAGCCTCACTTCGAAGCCCCACCTTCGGAGTACCACCCTTAGAAGTCCCTCCTTCATCCAAGGCCTCAGCATGAAGCATTTCATGAGCACTTCGTCATAGTGTCTCTCCCCGAGCACACTCCTCAACGATCCTCACCGAGAACATGCCTTCGATGCACCTCGACTTCTGAGACCTTCGTCGGGTATACCTTCGAGTGTCTCCCTCCGAAGCACACTTCGAACACCTTGCCTCATTGTTGTGGACTTGATCCACCATACTCCGAAGTCACTCCATTCGGAGTACCATTCGAAGTGCCTCGCCTCCGAGGAGTTCGTCTCGGAGTACCTTCACCCGGAGCCACACTCCGCACTTACTGCCTTCTCCTGGCGCACCTCGACCCGAGGTCCGACCTCGACCCCTTCGCAACCTTCGTGACGGAGCTCCCTGCTCCCCTGGCATCAAGCCTCCCGCTTGACCCAGGTGCACCTGCTGCGAACCGTCTGTCGCCTCCGAAGTCACCTGCGCACCACAGACAAACAGACAAGTGTATCCAGTACCTCGGAGACCTCTCCGGGTAAGCAACCTCCGATACACACTCCGGTGTACCGCCCAAAGTACCGAACCTTCGGTACAACCATGTCATTGTCTACTGTCGGACCCCTCCGACAGGCACACTCTGCTGCAACAGCTGCAACAAACAGACCCACCGAACCCTTTGGTGAAACAACCTCTGAACCCCTTCGAAGGGACCCCTTCGAATCAGAGGGTAAAATCTGTCAATCACTCATCACAGACTCTGAAACCAACCCTTGGTTTCTCAGATTAGGTTCATAGCACGCTGATATGTGGCGCTGGCATTTTTCAAACCGAAAGTCATGACGACCCATTCGAACAAACTGACAAAATCAGGGCATCGAAAGGCAGTCTTATAGACGTCCTCTTCGACCATAAAGATTTGATTATAACCAGCATTGCCATCAAGAAAACTTAATGCCTTGTGCCCTGAAGCATCGTTGATCAGCTTGTCGGTTATCGTCATTGGGTACTCATCTTTTGGAGTGGCTCTGTTCAGATCCCTGAAATCAATGCATACTCGTATCTTGCCGCTCCCTTTTTTCTCTACAGGCACAATGTTAGCAACCCATTCCGCGTACCTGCACGGCCTAATAAATTCAGCCTTGAGTAGTCATTCCACTTCCTCTTTAATTCAGTCATAGATGGCCGAATTAAAGCAGCGGGGAGGCTGCTTATAAGGCCTAAATCCAGACTTGATGGGCAGCCGATGCTCCACGAGCTCACGGCTTAGCCCTGGCATCTCGCTATACTGCCATGCGAAACAATCGACATACGACCGAAGTAACTTTATTACTTTAGTCTTTTCATCGGGCTGCAAATGTTGGTTTACAAAAGTCGGTCTTGGGATGCTACCATCACCTATGTCGACTTCCTCCAAGGGATCGGCTGACGCAAAACCCTGTCCTAATTTTTCTACTTCGCTAAAGTCCTCGATGGCTTCGACAATACCATCTTTATTAGACCGATATTGTTCCACACGAGACTTTAGCCAATCTAGATTATTCTTGCTGGTCATGACTATTAATACAAAAATAGCCGTGCTACTCTAGCCGGCTTTATAGACACTGGTACAAACCATCCTCCGGATACGCTAACAAAATCGTAGTCCGAAAGATCTCTACCTGACAGACACTCTACTTTGTTATGGACGGCGTCAACCGACACATCGGTCAGACCTACTTGGGCCGAAGTATCCGCGGGGATGACCTCCACCTCATCGTTGTCCCACTGTATAAAGCACTGGTGTAGAGTAGAAGGAATGCAACAGTTTGCATGAATCCAGTCGCGTCCGAGTAATACGCTATAGTTACCTTGTACGTCGACGACGAAAAATGTTGTTGGTAATGTCTTGTTGCCCACCGTCAACTCCATAGAGAGTACCCCCTTGGCTTCGGAGCTCTCACCGTTGAAGCCGTTGAGCATCAAGTTGGTCTTCTTTAGGTCATCCTCATCCCTGCCAAGTTTCTTCAACAACGAATAAGGCATTAGGTTAACAGTGGCGCCGCCGTCGATGAGCATTCGGGAAATCGGTTTCCCATCGATGTGGCCTCTGACATAGAGGGGTTTTAGATGACGAGCCGAGTCCTCGGGCTTCTCGAAGATGGCATTGCATGGGCCGAGGTTCAATTGAGCAACCTCGGCCTCATCCTGTGGTAAGGCGAACTCGGTGGACAGCGTGACGATGTTGATGTCCATCAACTGGGGTGCGGGTCCCTCGGAGATGGGCGAGTAATCGTCGTCGAGCATGTCGTCGTTGTTGTCGCTTGGACTAGGAGTCAGGTTGGTTATCTCAACCAGCTTCTACCTCCATACCTGCTTTGTAGCTGGCCGAGGGCGGATTTCTTCGAAGATAGCGTTGCGCTGGGCCTCAGCTTTCTTCTCGCGCATCTCTTGTGCCCGTAGTCTTTGCAAGCATCTCTTCTGTGATTTGGACACGCCTGGAGGGGCCCAAGATGGCTGCGGCTTGGTGCCGGGTGCGACTGTTCGGCTCCCATTAATTCTGGTGGAAGTGGTAATGTGCCCTTCGGCCTTGTGCATCCTGCGTTCGAAGGGGGCTTCACTGCGAACCCCGTCGGACAGACCGGCCACGTCAGGCCGATCGAACCAAGCTTCGGCGCAGAGCTCGGCCGAAGCATGAGACTTACCTCCGTCAGACCTTGGTGACAAAGTCTTCGGGATTGGGACTTCCTGAGACCCAACTCTGATGGTTATGGCTTTGGACTCCCTGACCTCGGCCTCCGCGTGCTCGCACCCTTCGGCTTCGCTCTGCATGGTCCAATTCGGAGGCACCACGGATAGTCTGTGGACGATGCCCCCCTCCGCTGCGTCTGTTTGTCCCTGCCATCCATAATACTCCGAAGGAAAATAAGGCATAGTGTTAGGTTACGGAGGGTACCCTGACCCGGATATGTATGAGGCCAACGGGGTCCCCGCCCAGTCATATGGCGGGGGCATCGGTAGCTCTAGTGGCCTCGCCCATTGTGAGCTGGGCTTGTTACCCGGAGGGGGGTTCAGCCAAGTCGAAGGTATGTCGGACCACACCAGCGAAGGGTCCTGCTAGGCCGGAGGTACGTTCGGTCAGTGCGGGCCGAAGCCTCCCATCGGAGGAGTCCAACACGGTACGGGGTTTGGCCATTGGGGGCTAAAGTTCTTGTATAGGGGGCTCGGCCATGGAGGCTCGAAGCCACCGTGCGGAGAGTCAGGCCATTGTGGCCCGAAGCCACCGTGCGGAGGGTGCGCCTACTTCGGTCCGAAGTAACCCTCCGCAAGCCTCGGGCCCTTCGGCTGTTTTAGCTCCTTAGCGTGTGAACCTGTTTTCTTGGCCCTTCTCTGATGCTTGTTCAAGAGCATGTCATACGTTACCTTCGGCCTCTTGTGAGCCTTAGCCGAAGGGGTGTTTATGTTTTGTTTCCACACTCCTACCTCGGGGTTCTTTGGTACGAGCGTGCGAGTGCGTGGTTCTCCAACAATTACATCCTTCCCTTTAGCCGACTTGGCCTGTTCTGGCCGAATCAACACCTTCTTTTCGCCGAGGTCGATGGCATTGACTGGAAAAGGATCTTTATCCAGCTTCATCCTCGGATCATGGTCTATCTTCAATCGTCCTTCTTCTATGGCCGATTGTATCTGCCGTCAAAAAACATTGCAATCATTAGTATTATGCGAATGTGAATCATGCCACTTACAGTATGGATGCTTCTTTAACTCATCGGCAGGTGGAATGACCTGACCCTTAGGTAAGCTGAGAAGCTGACTTTTTAAGAGAAAATCAAATATTTTATCACATTTAGTTATATCAAACGAGTACTTAACCTCACTAAGCTGATTTTTTGTGGGGGATGGTCGTAACTCGGAGCAGGTGACAGGTTTATTTTTAGCATTCCAAACCCATTCGTCCGCGTACATGTCGGTCGAATCCTCCTCCTCTGACTCCTCCTCATCAGAGCATTCCATGATGTGGATTTCGGCCCTAGGCTTGCTAAACGTCTTAATAAACTTTTTATCTTTGGTTCGGCCTTCCTGGTCCAGAGCCTGCTGTAAAACTTGGCTAACTTCTAAAAAGTTTTGGTTATCTAACCTCTCTTTAATTTCGGAACGCAACCCGTTAAAAGCTAGTTCCACCAAGTCCCTTTCTAAAATATTAAGGCTAAAACATCGGTTTCTAGTATCCCTAAAACGCTTGATGTACTTAGAGGCGCTCTCACTAGATTTTTGCTTAACCGATGTCAAATGTGAAATCCTAAGTTCTGTTTCGCCTGTATAAAAGTAATCATGGAATTTTCGCTCCAAATCATCCCACGTTTGGACAGAGTTCGGTGGGAGCGCCGAAAACCAAGTAAAAGCGATGCCGGATAGCGAGAGAGAAAATAGTCTAAACTTTAGGGCATCTATCCCGCTAACTTCTCTGCACTGCGCCAAAAATTGACTAACGTGCTCTAGCGTAGTCTTGCTACCCTCGCCATCGAATTTAGTGAATTCAGGGATTCTATAGCCGCGGGGGTAGGGTACTGTATCAAGGTGGTCGGGGTATGGCTTACGGTAAACCCTAACCCGTCCCTTGGGCATAAAGCTGGCACACTCCCTAAATAGTGCGCGGACCCGCTCCTCTATGTCATCTTGGCATGTTGCTTGTGCGTGCCTTTCATGCGGGGGCGCGACACGCGGTGGGATATCAGCGTGTCGGCCATGGGCCTCTTCCCTGCACGCTATTTGTATGGCGTGTTCGTGTCCGGGCACCTGCGCATGTGGTGCGGGTAGCGCGAGCACTGGCGCAGGTGGTGGTGTGTGGTATGCAGTGTTAGTTTGACCGTAGGTATAATGATTGGTCTCGGCCATAAGTGATGAGGCCGGAGACATGATTGTGCTGGTGCTGTCGTTGGTCCTACCGTATACGTGGTTTGCCGGCGGAGCCCTAGCAATGGGAACCGGGGGTACAGCCTCAGTAAAGCTGAACCTCCTAAGAGTTGCCTCTACCTTGGAGCTGACGGCCGAATCTAGGCGGTTGGTTAGAGAAGCGCTAACGGCCTGATCTACTAATGCGACTATTTTTTGCTCAATTTCTAAAGAGGATAAACGAGGTGATACAGGTGTTACCTGGACCTGAGCGAGGTCGGGGGTGACGATGTCGCGCTTGATGAAGCATGCGCGTGTCTTGACGTAGCCCCCAAGCATCATGTCTTGGAGCGCTTTTAACTTTGCCTCGATCTCAGCTCGGTCTTCTGCGGGGATATCTTCAAGTGTAGGTGACAATATGTTGCGGTTGTCGATATCCGCGCCTCCTATTGCGTCCATCGACGGTGTAGGCGTAGTAGTCGATGTAGAAGTACCGGTGGCCGACGTAGATGTACTCATCATGTTGGCGTAGTCGTCCCCAGCGGAGTCGCCAAAAAGTGTGTTGACACTAAAACGTGCCCCGCACTTGGGTCAGTTCGACGATGCAAAAGTGTGCGGATACTTAGGGACAAGCCTAAGCGTGACGCAGCACCGACGTCGCGTTCCGACTACCCTTAGCCGTGATAAGGGGGGTGGAGTCGCCAGGCAACCAGATTACACAAAATAATCCAATTAGCCGAAAGAGATAGATTAAACAAAATAAAATCAGCAAACTAGTCGGAGCCCGTCTGGTTCGAAGTATGGTGCGAAGGGGTCGCCGAAGTATACCTTCGGCGTCCTGTGCGAAGTGTCCCGCCGAAGGGTGTCTTCGGCGTTCGGAGTGATCTGATCGAAGGTGAGCTCTGAACAGATCTGGACTCGACAATCACCTCCGAACGGCGGGGTTCGGGGCAAGGCCTCCAGTACAGCGAAGTACGAAACAATGACTCGAGGGCCACACGCTGGCGTGACTTCGTCCGGTGCGGAGTATGGTCGTGGCGAAGCCTGTTGCGACGAAGTATGCTGACGAAGCCTGTCGCTAGAGCCTACGGTCTCGCCGAAGGGTGTTCTGGTGACCTCCGAAACTGATCTCTCAGCTCCGGACACCTCCGACGAAGTAGCTCCGAACGTGCGAACCTGCAACAAAGATGATTCGAAGTACCAATTCGGCCTGAGGACCGAATTTTGCTAAGTGTTGCACTAGTAGCGAAGGTAGCAATCTGTTACGCAGATTAGCGGATACTTCACAGGCGAAGTAACAAGGCAATAGCAATCTATTACGTAGATTAACTGATACTTCACAGGCGAAGTAACAAGGGTTACCACTGTTCCGAAGTGGCTAGCGGAGGGCTTCCAGGCAAACCCACGAAGAGGTACAGGAAAATAAAGGTAAAGTAAATACGATCAAAGCATAGAGCTTTGGTTTGGTTTGAGTTGGGGGGGGGGATCGGAAGCTGGCATCGCCTCTCTATTTATAGGGGCCAAACTTCTAATCTAATCTGCTATAATTCGGCTTGGATAGAGATAAAGACTCAGCCGGAAATGCATATAACTCTACCTCTGCCGAAGTGGGCTTCGGCCAGGCCCATCGAAGCCTGCTCCTCGGGCCGAAGCTTCGGTGGCATGGGCCTCCGAAGGCTTCCCGGCCGAAGCCCATAGGCTGGCTAGAGGCTTTCAGAGCCCATAGCTCAATGGACTTCGGCCCTGTAGGGCTTCGGACAGACCCTGGACATGTGTATTTTTGGCCCCAAATCACCAAAATTAATATTTTTACCATCTAGCCATTAATGCCATTTTTTGCTATCAACACATCCTTGGCAAGTGTGGACTAAGGCTTCGGCGTCGGCCATTGTCATTGGTCAATAGAGTCCTTAGCAAAGCGTTTTTTTGACTAGGGCTCAGGGTGTCAGGTGGCTGCCGCAAAGGCCTTCATGAATACCTCAGAGAACTTTCTAGCCATCTTGTTGGGTGATGCATCGAAGTAGGAGCGAGCATACTCCAGATTTATACAGGATTCCCTTGATAATGTGATACCTCCAGACCCTGTGTTGCGGTCTTGAGAGCTCATGTACCTCTAGAAGCATGGGTTTGTCTTGGAGCATACTCATGATTGGATGTTGCCAATCGATGTTGGGTATGCAAAGTACTTCGATTGACATCGCTAGTGGCACCGAAGGAGATGATAACTCTTCGAAAAATGCCCCTTGTGGCAGATCTTGACCTTCGGCTGTGGCTTTGGCGAGGGCGTCAGCTTGCTAGTTGTCGGCTCTTGGAATACGTTGGATTGAAATTCCTTTGAACACTACTTCATTCTTGCGGACCTCGATTAGATACATGGCGAGGTCAGGATGTCGATCTTGGAAACTCTTATCTATGTTCCCAGCGACAATTTGGGAGTCTATTTTTACTACGACTCGAGCGGCGCCAAGCACACACATTTTTCAAAGGCCTAACAAGATGCCTTCGTACTCAACTATATTATTTGTGGCTTTAAAATTGAGTCTTATAGAGTACAATGCCTTTTGACCCGAAAGTGATTTATTACAACTCCAGCACCTACTCGGGATGCCTAGTATGCTCCATCAAAATAAATGGTCCAGATCCCTTCAGTAGGTCCCTCCGGCGCCCATATTGCTGGTGGAGTCCATTCTGCTACGAAGTCAGCGATTACTTGTGATTTAATAGCACTGCGTGCGATGAATGTTATACCAAAGGGGGCGAGTTATACATCCCACTTTCTTATTATCCTGGTGGATTCTTTGCTACGGAGCATATCTCTGAGGGGGTAGGAGGTCGGAACAGTTACATTATGAGCGAGGAAGTAATGTCATGGCTTTCTTGAGACCATGACAAGGGCATACGTGATCTTCTCGAGCTCGGTATACCTCATCTTTTCCCCTGATAATGCCTCGGACACGAAGTACACCAGACTTTGGATCGACTTCCCTTCGAGGTCTACCTCTCATATGAGTACATCACTTACGGTGAAGCTAGTTGTTGTGAGGTATAATAGGAGAGTTTCTTTGGCAAGGGGAGTTGTGAGTGTCGATAGATCGGTGAGATAGTCCTCAATGTCGTCGAAGCTCTTTTGGCATTCTAGGGCCTAGGCAAATTCCTCCGATCCTTTTAATGCCTTGAAAATCGGGAGGCTTCGCTCTGCAAATCTTGCAAGGAACCGGCTCAAGGCGGCGAGGCGGCTAGTCATCTTCTAGACTTGTTTTAAATTCTCCAGTGAAGCCATCTGCTATAGCGCACTGATTTGTGTGGGGCTAGCTTTGATGCCCCGACTTGAAACTAGATACCCCAAAATCTTTCCAGCCCACGCCCTGAAGATACATTTCTCGGGGTTTAGGTGAATCCTACTTGCTCGGAGACTTTCAAATGTCTCTGCTATGTCTAAGCTTTGATGGTGATTTTTTGCACTTTTAACTACAATGTCATCCATGTAAGCTTCGACATTCCTGCATATCTAATGACCTAATGCCTTAGTAATTAGCCTAGAAAAAATCGCCCCGATATTTCTCAAGCCAAAAGGCATTCTTACATAGCAAAAAACTCCCGAACAAGTAATGAAACTAGTCTTGGCTTCGTCTTCATGCCTTAACCATATTTGATGGTAGTTGGAGTATGCATCGAGGAATGCTCGGATCTGTCCATAGAATCAACCAACTATCCAATGTGAGGCATGGGGTAAGGGTCATGGGGGCATGCTTTATTTAAGGAAGTAAAGTTGATACACATGCATCATTTGCCTGTGTTCTTCTTTTTAATGAAGATAGGGTTCAATAGCCACTCCGTGTGGCCTACTTCCCTGATGACTCCCGCTTAAGGCAGCTTATCCACCTCCATCTTGGCGAGGTCATCCCTTTCTACCGACATCTTCCACAACCCTTGGCGCATAGATCTAGCCTTCGGGTTTACGAGAAGGGAGTGATCTATAATGCTTTGTTACACCCCCGAGATGTCCTTGTCGGACCACACGAAAACATTTAGATTGTTCCAGACTACCTCTTCTAATAGAGCCATGTCTTCTAGTGCCAGCTCTTCGCTAAACTAGACGGGGGTACTCTATGCCCCCTTTAGTGAGGATCTTCGTTATGAATCCTCCTTCGGGGCGGAGCTTGAGGGTTGGACCCCTAGCGGGGTTCAAGGACCGTTCTGCACCCTTTGGGTGTTCCTGCACGCTATTGATTTGTCGAGCTTTGATCGGGGCGGCGTGGTCGTACTCCACCCTTCATGTCGTCGTCTGATCACCGAGGATGGTGAGCACCCCTACCTACGTGAGCACAAATAATTATGGTGTGTTATGGCCCCGAATTGATTTAGCATGCCCCATCCAAAGATGGTGTTGTAGGCGTACGAGGCATCGACGACGTCAAAGACGACCTCCTCCGACCTTGCGAGGTGGCCCTCATCGAAGGTGACCTCTAGGCCTATCTGGCCGAGTGCGTCGAGGGGGGCGGCAAAGCCTTGCAAAGGGTGGGCCACTGGGAGCAGGTGCTTCCATGAGATGTAGAGTTGATTGAAGGCATGGACGAAGATTATGTTGGTCGAGCTCCCTCCTTCGACCGACACCCGATGGACCTCGGTGCCAGCGATGTTGACAGTGATGACGAGGGGGTTAGCGTGAAGGAATTTGACATCGAGCGCATCGTCTGATGTGAAGTAGATGGGCACGTGCGACCATTCGGGCATAATCGAAGCGGATGTTGAGGTCCCGATGTGCCCTACCTCACGGACGTACTCCCTTCGCTACCGCTTCAACATGCTTCCCATGGCGCACCTCTGGTGATGGGCGGCACTATACATTATACGCTTATGATGGTCGGGGCTGTATTCGGTCTTCGGGGGTGGCAACAGGCTTGGCATTGGGTGATATCTGTGGACCTCATGTCCTTTGATCCGCCCGGTGGCATGTACAAGCTCGAGGCGGACAGCTTACGGCGCCCTATCGATGGTCCCTTGGCCGACACTTCGCTCGAGGTACTCACTTCGTAGGGCCAAATGGATTTACACGAATCGGTATTTTGACTCCAATTCTCCCTGTGAATGTTACAGAAAAAAGTTTGGCCCGACTCGAGGGCTCTCACCGGGGGTCTCGAGCTATCGGCCCAGCCTCCACCTTGGTTCTACTGGTACTTCTGTGGCTTCGAGGCGGGGAAGGCGATGTTGAGTACTTCAGACTAGAAGTGCTTCCGGTCTCATCGGGAGTCATGTGGGCGAAGCTCCGATGGCGCATCCCGGAGAAGGCTTGGAATCCTTGCTTCAAGGGTTTTGACCTCCAGGGCTTGGATTGAGTTGACTGCTGCATTTCTTCGGAGCTGTCTCTCCCTAGACCGGATGTACTCTTCGAAGTACGTCATCAGTTGGGCCACCGAGGAAATGGTCTTCTGGTGGATCTTGTCGAGGAGGTTGGGGTTGGTGATGCCTTCGCGAGTGGCATCAACAACGGAAAATGTGGACAACCTTTTGATTTGGGACTTCGTATGTGTGAAGCGCTAGGAATATTGGTGCAGTGTTTCTCCTAGCTGTCGCTTCACCTGGAAGAGGCTTCCCATGGACATCGGGGCCACGAAGGTTCCCTGGAAGTTGTTTATAAATTTCCTTTTTAAGTGCTCCCATGATTTCGCGGACCTTGGCTTCAAGGACTAGAACCATCAGAGCGTGATCCCTTCGAGTGCAAGGGGGAAGCATTTTGCCATCGCATCGTGCTCCCCTCCATTGGCCTCTATTGCTAGGGCGTAGGAGCGGGAAAACTCTCCAAGGTCTGTGTCCCTGGAGTACTTGGGGAGCTTGACCGCTCGAAATCTGGG
The DNA here is from genome assembly GCA_019279435.1 of Zizania palustris. Lineage (NCBI taxonomy): Eukaryota > Viridiplantae > Streptophyta > Magnoliopsida > Poales > Poaceae > Zizania > Zizania palustris. Next base: position 27,669,510 of record JAAALK010000082.1, read on the forward strand.
ATTGAAGCGCACCCTCTGTAAGTAAGGGTGCAACGGAGAGTCTTCATCGAAGGAGGCATTCTGCTTGCCCCTCCGAGTTTCTAGATCTTTGAGGTCGCTTGTTGCGATGACCTCGGGGAGTGCTGGCGGTTCTCCCTATACGTCTTGGGTACGACAGTTGCTTGTCGCCATCTTTGCACCTTTTCCTTGAGTTGGGCCATCTCAGTAGCCATGGCATCGTGCGGGCTTTCGCTTCCTCTAGAGTGTGTCTCTAGGTCTTGTGACTAGATGAAGTCAGTCTAGATTGCCATCAAATCCATAATAAGGTCTTCGGGCTGGCGGAGGCAATTTGCCCCTTAGGGTACAGGAGCCTGACGGTTCGTGACCGGGCCGATGGACCCTAAGGGGTCTCTGGTCTCGGGTAAGGTGTTTGGAGCTATGAGTGTAGCAGTTTCGTCTAAGGCTGTAATGTTTGGTTAGAGGGATCCATATTACAATAAAGAGGATGTGTATTTATAGGCTAAGATACGATAGGAAAATATTATTTTGCCCTCTAGTTACAATCGTTAATGTGAACACTATTCACAGGACTTCGTAGGGGCAGAATAGTAAAGATGTATGTGAACACATTTGTAAAGCAAACGTCTTGTCTCGATTTGTGGCGCCCCTCCAGAGTGGAGCCTCCATGAGGAAAGTGAGGTAGTCGGGGCCATCGGATCTCTCGGAGGCTTCAAATCCTTCCTTCTACTACTGCTTGAGCTTGCACCAAGGAACTTCGAACCCGCCCCTCCAAAGCACCTTAAAGTCGTCAAAGGGCTTCAAACTTTACAACTCTAAAATGATCTTCGGAGTCATTTGCCTAACCATATGACTAACGGGATTATTCCCCCCTAACAATATCTATATCAAAAATAGTATAGATTTCACTCACAATAAAGATCGCATGTCAATGAAAAGAATTATGGTGGTGGCAGATTCACTGCCACCGCCATTAGCTACTTTTATAATAGTATAGATTTACTCTTATTTCATGAAATTAAGTAGTGTTTGATCTTTTGTCATACTTTTTATGTATACATGTAGTATTTGGACTCGATTGTTATACACACTAAATGTGGCAAAAGAACACCCACCACTTAGGGCCTATTTGAAAGAGAGGGGCTGAAGTTTAGTCCTCCACTTTAGCCTTCATTTTAGTTTTTAGGAGTCAAACAAGTGGGCTAAAACATAGATGTTAAACTTTAGTCCCTTATTTTCTTTAGCTCCTCCAAAAAATGCTAAAAGGGGCTAAATAGTGCTAAAAGTGGTCTTCATGTATTAATTGACATCTTTGTTCTCAAACATGTGGATGCTAAAAAAAGAAAAATGTGGAAATAGGGGTAAATTAGTCTTTTGTACACTTATTATTAAAATTTAGCTTATGCATCCAAACAACAAAAGAAGCTAAAATTTAGTTCTCTATCTTAAAAGCTAAATTTTATCCTTTGGACTAAAGTTCAGTCCCCGCTCCTAAACGAGCCTTAACTTTATGGTATAAGGACAGGGCCAGCCCTATGGGGGGGCCACATTGTGCGACGGTCGAGGGCCCATACTAAGAAGGGGCCCAAACCCATATATATGTATATGTATATATATATATATAATATACCAGTATAGATGTTACTCTCAAACACATGGAAGGTGTTATATCATATTTTAAGAAGTATAGAGATGAAGATTTCATTTCTAGCATGGATACAACAAAAATAATTGCATTTAAATTGGATATAGAGCCAATATTTCCTACAAAACGTCAACAAACGAGAAAGAGACATTTTGATGAATAAGATGAAGACGAGGAAATACAACAATCTGACGTGGGCTCCTTTAAAAGAGAGTACTTTCTAGTTATGATTGATAATGTACTTGTTTCATTGACTACTAGATTTGAGCATATGACGACATTTGATAATGTCTTTGGGTTCTTGTTCAACTCAGAAAATTTGAAATCCTTGGATGAAGTTGATCTTTGGACGCACTGCAAGATTTTTGTGGATAAATTTTCTCATGATCACTCATCCGATGTTGAGATCAATGATTTTTTTCCATAATTAAATGTGTTGCAAGTGACTTTGCCATATTCTTTGATGTCAGCACATGAGATTCTCAAGTTTGTCATGGATGCAGATTGCTATCCAAATGTTTCAGTTGCGTATCGAATTCTCTTAACTATACCTATGACTGTAGCTTTTGCCGAAAGAAGTTTCTCAAAATTGAAATTATTGAAGAATTATTCGAGATCAATTATATCACAAGAAAGGTTAAATGGCTTGGCTATGTGCACCATCGAGAAAGATATCTTGGACACTATTGATCTCAATACCGTCCTTGATGATTTTGCATCAAGAAATGCCCGAAGAAATATCTTTTTATAAGAAGCAAGGAAATATGATAGAGTTATATTCTTATTTAAGGTAATCATATTAGTTATACGAGTATAAATGTAATATTTTTTAGTCTACATGGTTTCTCGTTTTTGATAATTATTAGACATGTTAAATGAAAAATATGTTATTGAATTTGCTACCCCTTTATATAAATAAAATTAGCCGATATATTATAAAGTTTATGGTCTATAGAGGCCGTTGACACGAATTCGCTAGAGTCCTTCAAAATCCTAGTACCGCAGTGTATAAGGACAAATCCATCTATATAAATCAGGGTAGTACATTAGGGGAATAAATGGTGCTGACTGTTCAGGCTCCGAGAGTTCAATAATTATACAAATCACTTTGTAGTCCCAATGGATAAGGGCATTCCAATTTTATGCTTTTTTAGGCGATTTCAATTTTATGTTTTTTTGGCTGTTCATGTCTGTTGGTGCGCGGTGTTAGGATGGGCGGGAGCGGGCTGTACCGACCCACTAGCAGTTTTGAAAAATGTTGAATTCTAGTTTTTGAAAAAATAGATCATTTCAAAAATTATGGAAAATTTATTTCAACTCTGATTAACTATTTAGATTTTAAGACTCAATTACATGTTTTATTCGGAACATTAAAATCATAGTTATTGCCGCTCATATAAGAGTCCATTTGGTTTAAGAACGAGAATGGATAAGATGATTATATCCATATATTTAGGGATAAGATAATATATTTGAGATATTTGGTTAAATGAATAGGATGAAACATTTTTTATTTGGTTAGATGCATATAATTTGGATGAGATAAATTTAAATTTAGTGAGACCTACTTGTCAAATATATTTTTTAACAAAAATATAATCATATGAGATCTTATTTTATAAATTAAATTATAATTAATACAATGATGTAATTATATCATAAATTGGGTAAATAATTTGAGAGTAAAAATTATTTAAATATTTATAAATGAAAAACAACGACATATCATCTCGTCCAATATTAAATAAACTCATCCACGACAATTTTCTAAATCTCTCTATCCAATATATTAAAGGAATATTACTCTCGGTTTCATTCCATTCATCCTCGTCTTCCAACTAAACTGCCGACTCACTATGATCGATCCGTGCAATAATAACAAAGTTAATCGAACATATCTGATCATAATCTAACTTCGGTAACCACTGCAGTACAGAATATAATTCTGGGACGAGTGGGGGGCGGTCGCCAAATGCGCGCGGCGATTTCGAGCCCAAATCGCGAGAGACCGGGGCGAGACAACGCCCCGGATCTTCCGCATCGGTGGCAGTCGCGCGGGTTCCAGCATGCTCCCTCTTGACCGTCCGATTAGAAGGCGAGGACGATCGAACGGGCGGGGACGCGTGGGCCCAACGCGGTGGGCCCGTTGGTAGTGGCAATGATTAGGCTCGCACCTGCGGGCTTTGACTGGCAATGACTGCCCAAAAATTTTGGGTGGGACCGATCTTTGCAGTATACACCCCGGAAAACTCAAATAACCGCGAAATACCATTGTTTTGTGGGTGAACCGTAGTCCACTAGACTATAGATTTATGATTTTTTTAAAAGTTGGTCAAATTTAGTTAAAAAAATTTAGATCTGAGTTTATAAATAAATTGAGTATATTTAGTTAAATGTTTTGATTTTTGTTAAACTATTTTATTTTATCATATAAAACTCCTGATCTTTATAACTAAAGTTGTACCAAACATATTCACACTCTAGCATTCTTGTCGCATTAATTAATAAAACATTTTTATTCTTTTGATCTTATAATTTATTTTTATTCATGTTTGAATCATTCAGTGTTTGGTTATAATTCAGTCGTTCGAGTATTACCGTCACGCATTATTCCTCTGACCATATAGATAAGAATATTTTTTATAAATTACCATTTAAATTCGTAGTAACTAAATAACACTACTACAAAATCGTATGCCTCTTTTACTGTAAGGATCTCAACAGTGTTTATGCTCAAGAGCTTCATGAGCCTAATTACACTTTTCAGGGATGCCATACCTTAAGAACAAGAGCACAATTCACTCGATTTACACGAGTATTTGTTCAAGTGAGCATACCTCGCCCAAAATGCGCTGCATTAGCACTACAAGGAACAAAGACAGAAGAAACAACCAAGTTTATTATGCTATAGGAAGGTCATGTACTCATGTTTGTGAAAGCTTCTAACATTAAATTTTCAGCTTTCTAAACAGTATAGATTTTCCTTCATATGTAATATTCAATATCTATAAATAAACAAATATTTAGAAAACGAGAAATATGACTTTTCTATATTTTACTAGCTAGATATCCTATGTTCAACACTACGAGACATATACATTTTTAGTACAATCTTTAATGTAGAACTTTGGCCATTAATTTATTTTGTAATATATTATAAAAAATATAAAACTAATATAATATGAAGTTATTTTCATATGTGAATTCAACTATATTATCAAAAATATATAAAGCTAGCTAATATAATATGAAAGTATATTCATATGCGAATTCACCTATATTACAATCATAAAAAATACTTTTAGATTAATTATCAGTCAAAACTAAAAACATTAACATTATAGATACATAAACATCTTATATTTTTATTCAAAGACAGTAACGGCTTAAACCTCCTGAAAAGGCATCAATATAGAGGAGGTAAAAGCATTTGAAAACCAAGCCCCTTTCTCAAATTACAACGAACCCCGGAGTGAGAATGCAAGATGTATCAACTTTACCAGCGACCAACAACCAGAGGGGAGAGAGAGGGAGAGATACAAAGCTAAAAAAAGAAGCGAGAAATCTAGTGGTGCAGCGGGCGAACCCTCCTCCCTCCGCTCCCCACCTCTCCCTCTCCCCTTCATCCATTTCCCCCTCCTCGGAAATTCTTTTCACCGCTACCGCGACAACGACCCCCGAAGCTTCCAGAAGCTTCTAGGGTCATCCACTGCGGTCCGCCCTCCCAGATCTCGGCCTCGGGCGTGCGTGCGGCGAAGGCCGCTTCTGCCGGGAGCGGAGGCGGAGCTGAGCGGGGACCGCGGGGGTGGCCGCGGGAGGAGCGGGGCTAGGGTTAGGGATCGGGACCGACGCGCTGAGACAGCCGGCGCCCTGGTGGGAGGATGCATATGATGCGGCGGCTCAAGAGCATCGCCTCCGGCCGCTCCTCCGTCTCCGATCCGGTGAGCTCGGTCTCTCGACACCGACCGGCTGCTTGCAGCTGCATTTGGTGTTAATGTCTTGAAACCAAATCGTCGATCCGTTTTTGCGCATTTTCGTCAGCCTCGCTCGAGCAGCCGCATCGTGCTTCATTGTGTTGTTGGTTTGCTTGGTTTTTATTGGATCCTTTATCTTTACATTGAGAAAAAAAAGTGGCATTGCTTGTTGCGCCACCAGGTGTCCAGTGCTTTAGTTTTCTTTAGCATTGCGCCCCTTGCACTTTAAAGGTTAAAGGCGATAGTTTGTTTGCTTCTGCTGAACTATTTATTTATATTCATGGTTTAAAAGGATATTGTTTTTTGTCTGTAATGCTGTAGTAATGTGAAACATTTTTTTCCTGATATTGATGCTTCTTGCACTCTATGGGTTCATCAGGGGATTTGATGCTCCATTGAGATGGTTGGACGGCAGTATAACTGTCCAGCATTACTAGAAAAGAAAGTCTACAATAAGTTAATTCAGTTTAGACGTTTAGTTATCAAGGAAATGCCTTTCGATTTCAGTAATACTAGTTGATCTGCTTTCGTCTGTCCCTTCATCGTAGTCGTGCTCTGTTGAGCAGCGTTCAAGAGCTTATCGGAAGGATACACCTGACAAGATAGTGGAAATCTCATTACACCGAGAAGAAAAAATATTCAATAACCACAACAAAAAAATTGGCGCCTACCAGATGACTATCGGTGCTGCATGATATAAATCAATGCTGTGCTTGAAAATCAGAGAATTATAACTATTTCCATTTCCTATTTATGACATTTATTTGATAATCTACATTATTCTTGTTAGGGTGGTGACTCTGGCACCAAAAGACCAAAAATTGATCAGGATGGAGCAGGAGATATTGTCATTGAACCACATCTAACTGATGACAAACCTATGAGCATCGACCAAGAATCATCTTCATCTCATAGAGATGCTGAGGCAAGCACATCTACTAGTAAGAATCCCGGTAAAACTGAAGAAGCAGGCGCAGATATTCTTCCAAAAGAAATGAATGATATGACAATAAGTGATGATAAAGCTGATGGCCATAATGACAAGGTTATTTCGATTTCATTCCACTTTTTATCACTTGTTGATATGATGCCACCTTACTTTATCTACTTATGGAGCATTTTTTCTGATTATAGGAATCTGAAGGGGTTATTGTTAATGGAAATGGAACAGAAACAGGTCAGATCATTGTGACAACAATAGGAGGTCAAAATGGGAAGCCAAAGCAGGTGATATCTCTAAATCACAACGTTTATCATCTGTACCCTCTCATGTGTTCTAATGATGCTAAGAAAAGTTGAAAACTGGGAAAATACCCCCCACCCCCAACTCTTATGGGGATAGCATTTATGCACTATGATGCTTTTTATCAGTGTTAACACCATTATTTCTTCCTGGTTGTTCATTTTTTCCTTGGAAAAGGGGTGTTCTCTTGGATGTTTGTTCGACTGCATTGTTTACATACACACGTGGTTGATCATTGATATCAGTGCTAATTATTTTTACAGAAGGTGTCATACATGGCAGAACGTGTAGTTGGTACTGGTTCGTTTGGTGTAGTTTTTCAGGTATATTATTTGCCATCTTTTGCCCTAATCTATCAATGCTTGTCATGATGGAAATTTACAACATTGGAGCATAAAGTCATTGACCACATCTGGTAAAACAGGCCAAGTGCTTGGAAACTGGAGAGACTGTTGCCATTAAGAAGGTTCTGCAAGATAAACGATATAAGAACAGAGAACTCCAAACAATGCAATTACTTGACCACCCAAATGTAGTCCAGCTAAAGCATCACTTCTTTTCAACAACTGAAAGGGGCGAAGTTTACCTCAACCTTGTACTTGAATATGTCTCAGAAACAGTTTATCGTGTTGCCAAATACTACAATCGGATGAACCAGCGTGTGCCCATATTGCATGTTAAGCTGTATGCATATCAGGTTTGTGCATAAGTTATATATAACTTTCTAGGTTGTCACAGATGGTTATATTCCATGATTCTAAAGAAATTATTGTTATTCTGTATATAGATGTGCCGTGCCCTTGCATATATCCATCGTGTTGTTGGTGTATGCCATCGAGATATTAAGCCTCAAAATCTACTGGTATGTATCATGATACTTCTATTTTTATTAGGCAGAGGACAGGATGTTGGATTTTCAAGTGTTCTTTCCATTTTTACCATTTGGGACTCCTATTGTAAACAAACAATTCAGTTTAAGATTGAAATGTGCATGTGCAGTTTCTCTTGTGCAAAAGTGTGACTGCCTTCAATATTTTTAGTTGTTTATTACTTTATTCATTGTGTTATAATTAAACCATCTGTACAAGCAACTGTCTCATTACGATTTGATCAATTTTTCAGGTCAATCCTCATACTCATCAACTTAAGCTATGTGATTTTGGGAGTGCTAAGAAATTGGTATGCTTTTTTTTTGCTGTTAGTATGCTAATATTGTATCGCCCATGTAGTTGACAATGCAGACACTCCATTTCAGGTTCCCGGTGAGCCTAACATATCATATATCTGCTCACGGTATTATAGGGCTCCTGAACTAATATTTGGAGCTACGGAGTATACCACAGCAATTGATATCTGGTCTGTTGGTTGCGTACTAGCTGAGCTTCTGATTGGTCAGGTATACAATCTCATTTTATCAGCCTAGTTTTCTTCCAGCCAAGTTCATGAGCTGAGGTTATACTTAGTTGAATAATTATATATTGAACTCACTGTTATCTTAGAACACACATATCAGCATTTTCATATGGATGTCCCATGCTTCTTACAGCACCAGGGGAAGTCAATAAGACAATAATGTCTGTTTTGTTCGAAAACTCTTTCTTGCCGGAATTTTTCTGATCCCCTGTTTTCCAAATATGTACAATTGCAGCCTCTGTTCCCTGGAGAAAGTGGTGTTGATCAACTGGTGGAAATAATAAAGGTTTCAATATCCTGTCAAATCGATTAGAGCCAGTAGTTTAGGTCGGTAGACTGATCTGTTTCATATTTGTCATATTATAGATATTGGGTACACCAACAAGAGAAGAAATCAGGTGCATGAACCCAAACTACTCTGAATTCAAATTCCCTCAGATAAAAGCTCATCCATGGCACAAGGTTGGTGGATATCTAATTTCCATGGAAGTTTAGTTCTAGACTGCTGTAACCTGCTCACACATTTTCTTCTATATGTAGCTTTTTGGCAGGCGAATGCCACCTGAAGCTGTTGATCTTGTGTCAAGATTGCTACAGTACTCACCAAATCTGCGCTGCACAGCTGTAAGACTGATTTTGATTTGAGTCATTTTTGCCAACTATCGAACAGATTAGTATTAGATTTTTTTGAAGGCTGATTAGTATTAGATGATTGTCTACTTTGTATGTTATTGCTGCAACAGGATAAAATTTATCTAACTCAATAATCTGGGGCCTCCTAACAAAGTGTTATATATCATGTTTGCACATGAATCGCGGCCCTACTGCTCTGATTAAACATATTCAATCATTCTTCCAGGTCGATGCTTGTGCTCATCCATTCTTTGATGAACTGCGGGACCCCAAGACCTGCCTGTCAAATGGACGGCCATTACCACCTTTGTTCGACTTCTCAGCAGCTGGTAAGAATTTTCTGTGCTTAAATTGCTGAAGTTCTTTTATATTCATCTCTTGGCCCCTCAACCAACCATTGGAGTGGTGGTCTACAGAATTGGAAGGCCTTCCTGTTGAGCTAGTCCACCGGATCATTCCTGAACATATGAGGAAGTGAAGTGGCGCAGTGGCAGGAAACATCGACCTCGCTGTTAGTATGGTGGATAGGGGTGAGACGGTTGATGCACTATCTTATGGATGGATCTGGAGTAGACTTACAGCTAGTCATTGCCTTGCTAGATATAAGAGGGCTATAAAAATTCCTCGTCAGTGCGTAACATAAAGAGTGAGGAAAGGAGTACAATCTGATGCAGTTCCAAGGGGCAATGATCGTGAATGATCGTGAGATTGGCGCGGCAACTCGGCACATCTTCGTCATGTGCCGTCAGACGTTTATCAATTAGGCTGTTGTATTATCAGGTACATGGTGAGTGTCCAGTTATTTGTTGACACTTGTTTCCTGAACAAGCGACGAGAGAATCCAGATACCAAAGTGATTGCGTTGCTAAAGACCCGGGGATATGCCATTTTGATCAGTGCACGCAATTTCCTTTACGTTGTGTTTGGAGAGTCTATCAAGTTATCCCAAACCATGATGGCTTGAATGCCTTAATACTGGTTTCATCATGTCTGTCCCAGTTTTATGGTTAACTGGGAAATCGCCTACGGCGACACTTGCCGGGTAACCTGGAGGGATGCAAATACGAAGCTCAAATCAGAATCTTTCTTTGCTTCTCGCACTCCTTGAGTAAAGAAAGATCTCTGAATTTCTGTCGACTGACACCGTTGACTAAACCAAGTTGCCGACAGTTTTGTTTGCGTCCATAAAGGTAGCATAAATATGCGTTGCTTCCTGCAAGTGCAATAAGACCAGATCTGGGATTGACAAACTGGTTCCATTTAATAACCTATTCTATTTACATGTGCCTTTGTGATGATTGTATGAGGGGCTGCTTGGATGGCCTAGAACATAAAAGTCAACAGAAAATTTGATTCAATTTTAGAACCAAATTTTACGATTGTATAGCTTTCAATAATGCTTCATTTAGGTTGTAATGAGATTTTTTTTAAAAATCGTACTGTATTTCAATATTAAGTAAAAAAATCATTGTGTTGTTAAAAAAATCTCTACTATATTAAGGGTGTGTTTGATTAAACTGTAGATTCTAAAAAAATTGTTGTGAGCTGTGAGATGTGAGCTGTTGAAAAGTTGTTTGGTTGAAGTAGTTGTGGATTTCTGTTTTAATATTAATATTTATAATATCCTAATTATTAATTGCATTGTTGATATATAGTCTCAACTCTCAATATAAAACATTGATTTATTTAATGATGTGCATCCATGTTTTCTAACAATCATATATCAACTTTTACCCTTAGACAATTATTTAGTTTCAACTACTTTATATTAACGTAACTGAAATTATTCATTAATAGCAAATGAGTATTTTATTAATGGCAAATGTGAGTAATTTTTATTAAAAGTTGGTTGTGGAATCTGGGGTATACCAGCTTTTAAATTTGTATTGTGAGAATCTACAGATTTTTAAAAAGTTGAGTACCCTTTAGAACTGTTTTTAGTTTTCAAGCTAGGAAGCTGGTTGCTGAACTGTTCGTCCGTCTGCAGGCCTCTCCCCATGCGAGCAGCGTGCAACTCTCCTCCCCACGCACGCAACTGTCTCCTCCCTACACAGCGACGTGCCTCTAGCCTCCTCTCCCCACACACCTATGTGGCCATGTCCCACTATCGCCCTTCCCATGTCTTCGTCGGCCCTCGGCTCTCCGCGCGACTCCCCTCCCAGTCCTCCTCATGGCAGTAGTGGCAGCTCCCCCTTGTCCAACTCCCTCGCAGATCTCGCCGCCCTCACCATTCCCTTGCCCTCTTTTCCTATAGCGGCGGTTGTTGTGAGGGGTGAGGGGGCGGTGGCAGTGGCGGTGGCTAAGGCTACGCCGGAGGCTCGCATGCCATGCTAGATATGGAGATGTGGCTGCCTTGTGTGCGGATGTCGTTGCCTCTTCCTGGAGCAGGATGAATCATCAACAAAGTTTCCTCTGCTATGGCGGTTGGCGGGGAGTGGCAAGAGCGGTACTGGCGACGAGGATGGAGCGGTGACCAAGCTGCAAAAGGTGTCAGTAAATTGTACAGCAAGAGATGTGAAAGTTGGGTTCTTAATGAAGGATCAAAGACAAACATGAGCCATATCAATGCTATTTCACTACTAATAGCCCTTCTCTGTACATAAAATCTATTATAAAATTAATAGCAAGTGATCAGTTGGTTACATCCATGTTGATATAAAATTGAAGTTCATGACTATTGAGTATTCATTGCTACTCTGTATTCATCACCATGGTCATTTTTTAATGAGATCTCTGAAGCATCTGTTCCTTTGATCCCTTCTCATTGTATGTGTTGATATGTTCAAAATTAATTTTGTTTGGATATATTCCTTTAGTTTCTATTGACATTTCACTGAAGGTTGGCTTGATAACTTGGTATAAATATAATAGTATTGATATTGTCCTATCTAAAATATGATTTAGCATGCAATGGACATCAGTTGTGGGTATTAAAGAACCAATTCTCACTTCTCTTGGTATCTTGGAGCATGTTCAACCATTCACTAATGTTTGTCGTTCTATGTCTAGGATGGTCAATTTAATGACTGAGTGATAACCAGTACCTAGGTTTCTGTCTGAGAGTTGCATCATCCTAACTTCATTTGGAAGTTGCTCCAAAGGCAGCTTTGTTTTCTTGGTTACTGTGGTGATTGATTGATGTTGGCCTCTGAACAATTGTGACATCAATTTCACATACAATGGGAAATATCTGTCTTTTCTTTATCTGAAGTAAGATCTGAGCTAATATTTTGCTGGGCTTTTAGTTTGGGTGATAATTTGCAAGCATGACTCCTGGTTTATGACGTGTCATGGCCAAAGACTGGCCTCGTTCAAATGCCTTTTTGAAACTTTGTTTTAATTGTTCATACTCTTATTAGGGGATCATTGCGACATCATTAACTGAATAATTAGCAACTCTATTAACTGAACTTTTTTTCGTTGCTTGTAGGTTTAGATATATTGTCTGCCTGTTTTTTACGAGGTTGCTTCACTTTAGATGATCAGACTGAAAACTATGTTCATTACCTTAATTCTCATACTTGATCAGTTCAATCTATTTTTCTTTGTATTTCATTTTACATGATGATAGTTTTCTGGGTGATCTACTGAATTGAATATTGATTTAGTTTTATTTGCCTTTTTAAGTTGTTACTGCAAATGCGATTCTCATCAACCTATCTTTGTTTTTTATTGATGGTCAAGGGCACTGGCCTTGTTCAAGTGCCTGTTTGAAACTTTGTTTTAATTGTCCATGCTTTTGTTAGGGGATCATTGAGATATCAATATCTGAATAATCACAACAAAGTCTGTTAGGGACAAAGAGATGGCGGGTGCTCTCCTCCGGCTCGCGACTCCCCTAGCGGTGGTTCCGGATGGCCGCCCCTCGTCCTTCGTCGCCGGCTTCCCCCGGCTGGCCTCCTGCTAGGTTCCGCTCCGGGTGCGTCTTCTCACTCGCCTCTCCCTCCTCCTCTGCCCCGTTCCCGTTCTCGCCCCGATGGGGCCTCGGCTTGAGCTGGTTGAACTCGAGTCCGATCTGGACCTCCGTTCGCTCGTGGCCTCTTGGGATTTCTCCCCCGGCAGGGACTTCCAGCGTTTCGTTCTGGATTCCTTCGCCTCCCCGGTTCATCACCCCTCTTCCTCCCCGGTTGGGTCCTTCCTTCTGTTGGCGGTCTTTCGTCGTTTCACCTTCCGCCTCTCGGAGTCCTCGGTCAGCATGGCCCTGCATGCCTGTCTGGGTGGTTCTCCGGCAGGTTTTCACGTTGCTTTTCTTCAAGATAGGCACTTCCGGTTTTCTGTCTCCTCTCGCCGAGTTGGCTTTGAGGTCTGTCGGCGGCGTCGGGTCGTCACGGATCATTTTGACGTCTACTTCCACCTTTGGCATGACGGTGGCCCGCGTTGGTCTTCGGACCTTCGACGGTGGTCGGAGGAGGAGCGTGCGAGCTGGATCCCGGTCTCGCGCCGGCGTCCTTTGCCCTCTGCCGCCCTGGGCCCCCCGCGGCCGCATCGGCGTCCGTCGTCTACTCGTCCCTCGCCCCCCCCGTCGTCGGCCCGGGGGAGCTCTCGCTCCCCCCTGTCCCGATCCTAGTCTGCCCCCCGCCCCTCGTTTCCTCCCTCCTCTTCGTCCCGCCCTGATCTCCTCGGTCCGTCGCCGCGCCTTTCCCGCCAAAAAGGTTTCGTTCAACAGCGTTCTTTCGTTCTTTCCTCCTTCTTCTTCTCCTCCTTCTCCTTCCTCGCCTCCTCCTGCCCTTAGGGTTGGCTCCCTTCTGTGCCCTCTCCCTCCTCCGGCTACGGCCAGCTCTCCTTCCGCTGCTAGCTTCCTGCCCCCCTCTCCTCGTTCCGGCGCCCATCCCAATAGGACTCTTCTCGGTCCGCGTGCCATTTTCAAACTCAACTGTGCCCTTCCTTCGCTCCTGGGCCTGCCGCCCCCTCCCCGCTCCCCCCCCGTCCTTGGGTTCCCGGTCCCAGCGGATCCCCGCTCGGTCGGGTGGGCAGGGTGCTATTCCGGCTGCGCATATCTTCTCGCGCCTGAAATCGGATCTCCTGCTTGGCGCTTCGTCGCAGTCGCGGCCGTCGGTTTCCTGTGACTTGCACCTTTCGCCGCCTTGCATTAATTGCCCACGTCAGCCGACGGGCTCTAGGCCTCGCCCCTCCTGTCCCGCCGGTTCCGCTTCTGTCTCCATGCCTCGCTTGGAGTGCACCCCTGCCTCCTCGCTCCCGCCTGGCACGGTTACTGAGGCGCCCGGGCTCACCCTCCCTCTTGTCCCTTTTGTTCCCTCCCCCGAGAGTCCTCCTCCTCTCTCCCCGCCAGTTTCCCCTATTGCTTTCAGTCTTCCTTCTCCGCGCTCTCTCCGCCCCATGGCTAACTTCCCTTTGAACCCACTCCCCTTCCTCCCCTATGGCGGAGTGATCCGGGATGGAGGGGGCCCTCTACGTCGGCAACGGAACCTGGTCTCCCTCGCCGGGGTGATCGTCAAGCGCCATGAGTGCTTTGCCATTGCGGAGCACGATGGCCCGCTCTCCCATGCGGCCAAGATGGGGCTCTTGATCGACATCCGGCACCACCTCGGCGTGGAACTCCATCTCCAAGTGGACCGATACTCCCTCTACCCCTGGGAGTTGGTATCTACAAGTTGGGGACGGAGTTTGAGTGGGACTCACTGGTTAACTCGCCGCCCTTCTTCGTCAATGGGCGCCTGGTTCGCTTCGTCAAGCACGACGAGGCGGCAAACTGCAGGCTTTCGCCATTCGCTCGCGTCGGATGGGTGATGTTCCTGGGATACCCGTTGGATTGTCGTTCTCAGAACTTCATCCAGCAGGCCGTCGCCTCCTTCGGTCAATTGCTTTTCTGGCACGAGTCGGATCCTTGCCTCGTCCGCGTCCTCGTGAAGGTGCTTTACGAGGACGACCTGGACGTCCCAAGAAGCATCACCCTGAAGCATGGCAGCGACCGGGATGGCGGGGGTCGTTCCTGGACCTTCCCGGTGTACCTGCTGCAATCGGATCTTGCCGACCAATGGCCTGGAGATGAGGACCCGCCGCCGCCGGACAATGGGAACCCCCACCCTTTCCTGGGCCCCGTCCAGCTCGGGGAACCGGAGTGGATCCAACAATGGGCAGATGCTCAGAGGTTTGGCCCTCTGGCCAACCAGTGGGCTCCTCCGAACCAACCTCACGTGGACGATCAGGCGGGGCAGGACGTGGTTGCACCTATGGATGAAGGCGAACCCTTCTTGGACGAGGTCCTGGAAGGGTTTGAGGAGTTGCCAGACGTCCCGATGGTGGATCACCCGGCGGACCAAGAGCCCCAGGAAAGCGTGGAGCTCTCGGGCGTGTCCTCCGCGCCCTCGCTGGAGTCCGCGGTGGAGCAGCCCCCCCTTCCCCAGTTCTCCCTCTTCGGCTGGTCTCGGTGGGATCCCCTGGGCGGGCCTCGGCCTCCTGCTCCTCTGGTCCTCCGTCGGCCTTGGCCCCGGCCTCCCCTGGGCGCCCCCCGGTCCGGCTCGTCTACTCCAGGCGTGGGCGGGGAGGGGCACCTCGTGCTCTCCCTCCCGCGACCTCGCCGGTGCGGCCCCCCCGCTCTCGACTCAGGGTCTGCGTAGGAGCGCCAAGATCAGAGCCCGACTCAGGGGGTTCAAGCCTTCCTCACGCCGTTCTCGGGGTCGCTTCTCGCCGCTACCTACCATCGAGGAGTTCATCGAGCTTTTAAGGTTGGACACCCCCCTTCCTCACTTATCCATTCAGCAAATCCAACATTCTGCTACCAGTCTTTGTGGCCTTTGCGCTAACACTGTGTCCAACACCGTCCTCTCCAGTGACTCTGACACCGCCTCGGCCTCCTCCGCGCCTGCTGCTGTCGGCTTCTCCATGGCGCCCCCGGTGGAGGTCCCTCCTGCTTCTCAAGCTTCTCACAATGCCATTCCCACCAGCTCTATCTAAGCGGCCTTCGTGCCTTTTGCTGCCCTGGGAGGGCTGTAAGTTCTCAGACTACCGTACTCTTATTATCAGGCCTGCGTGCCGTGTTTGGTCCTGGGAGGACTGTACGGACCTTTTGTGCCACGTTTCCTGCTTTGGTGGGCTTACCCGCTTTTGTTTGTCCCGCTTCTCTCGTTTTCTCGTTGGCCCCCTTGTCCTTCTTGCTTCGGTTTTTGTCCTTCCTGCTTCGGTTGGTGGTCCCTTTCCCACGGCCGACATTTTTCCTTTGCATAAACTTTTCTCGGATGGGTCGCGATAGAATTTGGCAGGTGGTCAGTTGGAACGTGCGGGGACTCAACTCCTGTTCTAAGAGGCTTGCGGTCCGCAACCTCATCTCTTCGGCCCAGGTGGATATTGTCTGTCTTCAGGAGACCAAGATGCCCTCCTTCACGCCCTCATTGGTGCGGTCCTTCTGTCCCAGGCGCCTTGACCAGTTTTCCTTTGTCCCGGCCCTGGGCTCGGCTGGGGGCCTCTTCATTGGTTGGAATAGTGCTATCTTCTTTGGGGTCACCCTCTCCTCCTCTCCCTTCCAGCTTACCGTCTCCCTTACCTCTGTGCTTAACGGTGCTTCCTGGTCCCTTTCTAACATTTACGGCCCGTGTCGGAACGCTGAGCGTGCCCCTTTCATCTCTTGGTTTCTCTCTTTGGATATTCCCCCGAGGTCCAACTGGTTGTTTGTTGGCGATTTCAATCTCTATCGTTTCCCTCATAACAAGAATGGGGGACGTCTTAACAGCAACCTCATGGACACCTTCAATAACATCATTAGTACCCATGACCTTCAGGACATCCACCTTCAGAACAGAAGGTACACCTGGAGCAACAGGCAAAACAACCCCATCCTTGTCCTTCTTGACTGGTGTCTTTCGTCCCCCCACTGAACCTCCTCCTACCCCAATACCTCTTTCTCTGCTCTCCCTAACTCCAGCTCTGATCATTGCCCCTGCTTAATCAAGATTGGTTCTTCCATCCCCCGCTCCCCCATCTTCCGGTTTGAAAATTTCTGGCTTAAGCTCCCTGGCTTCTTGGATCTTGTCCATTCTTGTTGGAACTCTGGGCCTTTTCCCCTTGATCTCGCCCTTCGTATCGCCTCTAAGCTGAAGTCCCTTCAGAAGGCTCTCTCTCGTTGGCATCGGCGATGGGGTTGTTTCGAGCGTTGGATTCATAATTCTTCTATCATCCTGGGATATCTGGACAAAAGTGAGGAGCTCCGCCATCTTTTTGGGCCTGAATCCGTGTTCAGGTCCATTCTCCGGAACCACCTGGCTTTTCTTTTCTCCCTGCGCCATAAGTATTGGAAGCAGCGCTTCACCCTCCGTTGGACCAAGCTCGGCGATGCTAACACTAAATTCTTTCACTCTGCTGCCACCATCAGGCACCGCCGAAATGCGATCCCCGCCATCCAGCTTGGGGACGGTTCTTGGGCCACCTCCGCCCAGGACAAGGCTGAGGCCTTCCTTGATTTCTTCCTGACTAAAATGGGCTCCTCTTCGGCCCCCCCTATGCTCTTCGACCTGGCCAGCCTTGTTCCAAGGGTCCCAGGCCTTGATTTCCTAGGGGCCGGCTTTGAGGCCTCCGAACTTGATTCAGCGGTCCTCTCCGCTCTCCCGGACAAGGCCCCGGGCCCAGACGGTTTCAATGGGGCCTTTTTCAAAGCCTGCTGGCACATTGTGTGCCAGGACTTCCTAGACTTAGCCTCTGCCCTCTCTAATCACTCTGCCCAAGTCCACCCCATCAACGGGTCCTTTATCGCTCTCATCCCCAAAACTGCCTCTGCTTCCTCCGTTCGGGACTTTCGGCTCATTTCCCTCATGAATTTCAGTGTCAAGATCTTCACTAAAGCCCTTGCTAATCGTCTTCAGGGCATTTTCTCCACTCTTATCCACAAAAACCAATATGGGTTCATCAAGGGTCGTACTATCCAGGACTGCATCGCCTGGGCCTTGGAGCTTACGAATAGGTGCAAGCGGTCTAGACAGGAGGCTATCATTCTGAAGCTTGACTTCGAGAAAGCTTTTGACACCATTGAACATTCGGCCATCCTCCTCATGATGACGCATCTTGGCTTCCCCAGCTCCTGGATTTCTTGGATCAAGCTTTTCCTTTCCTCTGGCTTCTCCTCGGTCCTTCTCAATGGCTGCCCCGGGAAGTTCTTTCATTGCCGGCGAGGGGTGCGCCAGGGGGACCCCCTTTCTCCCCTTCTGTTTGTCCTTGCTGCAGACCTCCTCCAACACATCATTAACAAGGCCGCCCGTCTTGGGATCATCTATGGCCCTCCGTGCCACCCTGATCACCTGGATTTCCCTATCGCCCAGTATGCTGATGATACCATTATCTTTCTTCAGGCTGACCAGCGCAACCTTTTCTTCCTCCGGGGCCTCCTGCACTCCTTCTCCCAGTCCACTGGTCTTTCGGTTAACCTTTCTAAATCTTCCCTCATCCCTATCAACTTATCCGAGCACCGGACGGATCTCCTGGCCGCCACCTTCGGTTGCCCGGTGGGCTCCCTCCCTTTTCAGTACCTTGGCCTCCCCCTGGGGGCCCTCAAGCCCAAAGCTTCTGACTTCAGATTCCTCCTCCTCAATATTTCCAATCGTCTCTCCTCCCTTTCTTCGTGGCTCAACATGGCCGGGAGACTCCAAATTGTCAACTCGGTTCTCTCGGCCCTCCCTACCTATACCATGTGCTCCCTCAAAATCCCTGTCAAGGTTATCCAACGGATTGATCAGGCTCGCCGCAACTTCCTCTGGCAGGGTAATTCTGTTAATGTTGGATCCTCCTCCAGGGTCGCCTGGCACTTAGTTTGCAGGCCCAAGCTCAAAGGTGGGCTGGGGGTGATCGACCTCCGCTCCCAGAACTCTGCCCTGCTTCTCAAACACTTCTGGAAACTCTTATTGCACCACGACACCCCCTGGGTCAACCTGATCCGCATGGACCTTGCTTCTTCCCCTCTTCCCCCTCACCTCCCCTACCTCAGGGCTTCTTTCTGGTGGCGGGATGTTGTTAGCCTGGCTCCCCTTCTGCGGGCCGTCGCATCCCCCTCTGTCTCCTGTGGTCGGTCGATTTCCTTCTGGGAGGATGGCTGGTGCGGCCCTCCCTTTCGCCTTGTTTTCCCTCGTCTTTTCTCCTTCGCCAGAGCCCCCGGCTGTTCCGTCCACTTCTTCTTCTCCTCCACGGGTTCGGCTGACAATTTCTTCCTTCCTCTCTCCTTGGAAGCCCTGCTTGAGTTCAACCTCCTTCATCAGGTATTGTCTACGATCAACCTGCATGATGATGTCCCTGACAAGTGGACCTTCATTTGGCATTCTTCCACTTATCATCCTAAAGATCTCTACGGCTACCAATTCAAGTTCATGCATTCCCATTCCGCCTTTAAATGGCTCTGGAGGTCCAAGTGCTCCAGCAAGGTCAAGATCTTTTTTTGGCTTCTCTTGGTTGACCGCCTTAACACTAGGAATATCCTCCGTCGCAAACACGTGCTGCCCTGGGATGAGGATACTTCTTGCTGTCTCTGCCTTTCGGGGGTGGAGGAAACAGGGGCCCATCTTTTTTTCGAGTGCCCCTTCAGCCTTCAATGCTGGTATCTGCTGGGCATTCAATGGCAACCCTCGACCACGATCCAAGATAATCTCTCGACAGCTAGAAGGAGGTTTGGCAAACCTTTCTTTATGGAGATTGTGATGATTTCCGCTTGGGCCATTTGGATTACTAGGAATAGTAACATCTTCAGATCCACCCCCTCGACGGTCGGAGGTTGGTTAGGTCTTTTTCTCACAGTGTTTTCTGCTCAGTCTCAGCGGTTCCCGCCTCGGTTCAAGGAGGAGGCAAGGAATTGGCTGGGCTCGTGTATCCTCCCCCTGTAATCTCCCCCCGGGCTTCCTCGCCCCTGCTCTCTGTTGTACCTCTTTTTACCTATTTAATCAAATCTAGGTAGGAGCCTCTCCTACTGATTTGCCTCAAAAAAAAAATATCTGAATAATCAACAACTCCATTAACTGAACTTTCTTCATTGCTTACAAGTTTAGATACATTGTTTGTCTAGTTTAACGAGGTTGCTTCACTTTAGGTTGCTTATCTATCTTTCTATTACCACCTTTTTGATGATCAGACTGAAAACTTTTATGCATTTGACTGTTGGTGTGTAGTAGTGTCTAAAGAATCTGAAAATATGTTCTCTGCAAAGAAGCAATCAGTAGTTACTTATAAATATCTTATACAGTTAATGAGTATGTTTTCTTTCAATTTGGAATGCAGTAATTCATGGTTGCGATTATTCTGGTTGTAATACTTAGACAAAGCCATTGCAATATATGATTCTTTTAGTTTCAACCTTTTGTTATTTGTAATATCATCTTGCTTTGGTGTCTTGGTTTTATTTCTCTATCAGTATCTATAATTTTTGGAGGTCTAGACATGAAAATTTTGAAGATTGTTATGAACTATCAATATAAGCATTTGCGCTATAAGATAACTTGATCACAACACATTACGAGGATTTAGAATCAAATTCATTGTAAATCATATTTGTATTTAAATGTTTTAAATATGTATTTACCATTAAAAATAATTCTCCTTTATAAAGCACGTGCATCTGTCTAGTATTTTAAACATATGCACCGTTATACTATTTGCAGCAGAAAAAACTACATGCAATACACTTGTTATGTTTTCTATATATGAGTAAAATGTTTCAACTTAATTTTAAATGAGTTTTAGTTTATTTATTTTATTGAATCATTTTTTATCCACTAATGAAATATTGTTAACCGAGTTGAAATGTCGTCTAATTAGAACGTCTGGACCCTAGTTTGGTCCTTTAGTTTTTTTGGCAGTTTTGATTACAAACATTTAGTAATAGAAATATAAAAAATATCATAAAATTATTTTTCGTTATTAAAAAAAGCATAACCAAGCGGGGCCTGAGCCAGACATTAAATAATGTTTGCTTGCCTAATTAAACTTTCCGGTTCACCAATCTGGAAATGGAAGAGGATAGGTTATTAGTAGCTCAACGAAACCTCACCAATAGCCCAAGAACATTCATGTCTTCACAGCTTCACTGGGTAAGTCAACTGTCAAGTTGGCACGGTAGTAGACTACCGGTGACAGTGATATCATCTTTGGCTGGACAATTGTATGCAAAGATGCCAGGTTAGTGCACCAAGAACAACCCTTTTACAGACCAGAACAGCAGAAACCATCCTGCCAGACATCCACAAAAACCACAGGAGTTGGTAGTGTGCTGAACTCACTTGAAAGATGCAAGTCAACAGTGACATCGACACATACTGACATACCTATCACAGTGTGAGCAAGGAGACTAATAGAGCCTGATGGAATGCGTACTGATGAACCATATTTGATCATGACGTGTTTATCAGGTACAATTAAAATCCAACTACTCCTAGATCAGTGCTCTTGGGTCACAAAAACCGATCTTTGGTCCAAGTGTCAACCGGACAAAATGTCCCAATAAAAATTTGATCTTGGGTGCAAGTGCCCATTGGGCGAAATGTCTCAAAGATCAAAATCATTGTCTTTGAGCTCTGCATTCTTTGCTGCTTGCCCCATTGTCGTCAGGGGACAGACAAACAAACACGCCGTCCATGTCAAAACCTGTGAGATTTGCAAACACGCCACGCAGACCCCACTCGCCTACCTCGTTGACCCATTTTCGTTTCACACCATAACATTTTGTTCAGTTCTGCTCAGAGAAAAGTTAGTTTTTCAGAACAGAAGAAGCTGGATAGGGGCCAAAGTGAATATTAGGTAGTACACATGTATGTTTGGTGAAGCACAGTGTCTCTCGCCCAACGTTTCTCCTACTTCAACGAGCTGGAACTACTATACATATTAAGGTCTCTTTGAAGCAGAGTAATTTTTAAAGTTTTTCAAAGGATTCAATGTGATTTCTATGAAATTGCTATATTCTAAAGAAATGTTCACATTTTTGATGCGGATATATCACACACCTCACCATCTCAGCTGTTGCGTATCGGATGTGATACCCATCAATATACCTTTCTTGTTGAATTATGAAAATGAATAAAATTTTCATATGCTACTAAATATTTGCAAAATTCTTAAAATCATGCCATAGTGTCTTACTGAGAAGCTATACAAGCTAGAGACCATCAATTCTTATAAATGATGAGATAAATATTTTAGTAGTATCAATAACACGGGGAACAAATCTATAGTCATTTTAAACCCATAGACTAACAAAGAGTTTTAGCATAGGGGCTGAAGAGCAATAAATCTTATATCACACATCTATCGATCGAAGATCTACTATCTTTTAGATCATGTGACTTGGTTCACTTATTTAGCTCATCCTTGTTGCTTGTTATACAAGAGGCTTGCTCCTTCTATATTGTGAAGGGATATGACTAAAATATACTCCTCCGGTTTACAAAAACAAGTTGTTTTAGGGTTGTATTAAAAATTGTCTAAAATAAATTATTTTGTATTTTATTGTGCGTTTTGGACAACTATACCTTTCATATAGTACTATTTTTTCTCATTTCCCATACTACGTTTATTTCCTTGTTATATTTGAGAAACTAAGGATTGGTTTCGGAGTCTGTGATGAGTGATTGACAGGTTTTATCCTCTGATTCGAAGGGGTACCTCCGAAAGGGTTCGGAGGTGGGTTCACCGAAGGGTTCGATTGTTGTGGCTGTTGCAGCGGAGTGTGACTATCGGAGGGGTCCAAGAGTACACGATGACTGGGCTGTACCGAAGGTTTCGGTATTTTGGGCGGTACACCGGAGTGTATGTGCCGGAGGTTGTTTACCCGGAGAGGTCTCCGGGGTACTGGATACACTTGTCTGTTTGTCTGTGGTCTGTAAGATCTTTAGAGTTGGGAGAGTTTTTGGAGCTGATTTTTCAGAGTCATCTGGTTCTTCTCATTGTCTTGTTGCACATTTGACTATTGAGCTGTGAAAGTGGCATAGGAGACTAGGGCATATGAGCTTTGAGTTTCTTGCTCGTCTGAGTGCCCTAGATCTGATCCGAGGATTGCCCAAGCTCAAGTTTGAGAAGAATTTAGTTTGTGCTCCCTATCGACATGGAAAAATGATTGCCGCTTCGCATTCGCCAGTCACCACAGTAATGACTGAATAACCTGGAGAACTTCTCCACATGGACACTGTAGGTCCTTCTTGGGTTAGTTCTTTAGGCGGCAAGTGGTATGTGCTAGTCATTGTCGACAATTTCTCTCGTTACTCTTGTGTCTTCTTTCTTACCAGCAAGGATGAAGTGTTTTCATACTTTCGGAGCTTGGCCTTGAGACTTTTCACTGAACTCCCTGGTGCATTGAAATTCATTCGAAGTGATAATAGCACTGAGTTCAAAAACAATCTCTTTGTTGACTTTTGCATGGAGCATGGCATAGAACATCAATTCTCTGCTCCGCGGGTTCCTCAACAGAACGGTGTTGTTGAGAAAAAGAACCACACTTTGGTTGAGATGGCTAGGACGATGCTCGATGAGCACATGACTCCTAGAAAATTCTGGGCTGAAGCCATGAACACTGCTTGTTACATCTCAAACCGAATCTTCTTGCGCTCAATTTTGAACTTAACATCTTATGAACTGTATTTTGGGAGACAACCCAAAGTTACTCATCTTCGAGTTTTTGGCTATCGTTGCTTTATCCTAAAGCGTGGAAATTTTGACAAATTTGAGTCGCGTTCTTCTAACGGGATCTTTTTGGGTTATACTACACATGGTCATTCTTATTGTGTTTACAAATTGGAAACTAACACTGTCATCGAGTCATGCGATGTGACTTTTAATGAATCAACCCCCTCTGTTAGTTCTACTCTTGAACATGCAAATAAACACGACATGGAACAGACCATCTTCGAAGATGAAGATCTCAGAGAATTCGAGGATGAACCCCTACTACCCTCGACATCAACCCCCGAAGCTGACCCTGCTTCGACCACTTTGGCACAAGGTCCCGAAGCAACTACCTCGACATCGGTCATCTTGGACCACTGCAACGCACAAGTTGAGGGGGAGACTGCATCTCGTCGCGAGGCTCCACATCATGTTCAAAGAATGCATCCTCCCGAGCAGATCATTGGTGAGCTTGATCAAAGGGTAACACGTTCTCATGCTCATTTCATTGATTCCGCTTTTGTTGCTTCGTTTGAGCCCTTAGATGTTAGTCATGCACTTTTTGATTCTAGTTAGATCAATGCCATGCATGAAGAACTTGAAAATTTTGAGAGAAACCAAGTCTGGACTTTAGTTGATCCTCCACCAAATGTTCATTTCATTGGAACAAAATGGATTTTTAAAAACAAACAAGGGGAGGATGGGACTGTAGTTAGAAACAAGGCTAGACTTGTAGCTCAGGGTTATTCTCAATTAGAAGAGATTGATTTTACTGAGACTTTTGCACCTGTTGCGCGTCTAGAGGCCATTAGGTTTTTTCTTGCCTTTGCTACATCCTGAGGATTCAAACTCTATCAAATGGATGTCAAAAGTGCATTTCTTAATGACTTCATAGGTGAAGATGTCTATGTAAAACAACCCCCTGGTTTTGAAAACCCCAAGTACCCACATAAAGTCCTTAAACTTCATCGGGCTCTTTATGGACTCAAGCAGGCCCCTCAGGCTTGGTATGATAGACTTAAGTCTTTTCTGCTTGAGCGAGGGTATTTGATGGGATCTGTTGATAAAACCATGTTCACTGTCAAGCATGGTAAAGATTTCCTCCTAGTTCA
The DNA here is from genome assembly GCA_019279435.1 of Zizania palustris. Classification (NCBI taxonomy): domain Eukaryota; kingdom Viridiplantae; phylum Streptophyta; class Magnoliopsida; order Poales; family Poaceae; genus Zizania; species Zizania palustris. Next base: position 27,694,104 of record JAAALK010000082.1, read on the forward strand.
GATTTATGTGGATGATATCATCTTCGGTGGCTCTTCTCATGCTTTGGTTGCCGAGTTTGCAGAAACCATGAGCAGGGAGTTCGAAATATCCATGATGGGTGAACTCACATTTTTCCTTGGTTTGCAAATCAAGCAAAGAAAACAAGGTACTTTTGTTCACCAAACAAAGTACACCAAGGACCTGCTCAAGAAGTTCGACATGGTTGATGCGAAGCCCCTCGCTACTCCGATGGCTACTTCGATAGGATTGGATCCTGATGAGTATGGAGAAGCCGTAAACCAGAAGGAGTTCCGAAGCATGATTGACTCCCTCCTCTACTTGACTGCTACGAGGCCGGACATACACTTCGCAGTGTGTCTGTGCGCTCGTTTTCAGGCTTCGCCACGAGCTTCACACCGCTAAGCGGTAAAGCGCGTTCTCAGGTATCTCAAACATACCCTAGAATTCGGCATTTGGTATTCTGCGTCTTCCTCCTTGTGTCTTCGAGGTTATTCCGATGCGGATTTTGCTGGGTGTAGGATTGATAGGAAAAGTACCTCTGGTACTTGTCATTTTTTGAGTACTTCATTGGTTTGCTGGTCTTCCCGCAAACAGTCTAGTGTTGCACAATCGACGGCTGAGGCCGAATATGTTGCTGCAGCTAGCTGTTGCTCTCAGATTTTGTGGATGGTTTCCATTTTGCGGGATTTTGGGTTAGATTATAATAGTGTTCCACTTTTCTGTGATAACACTAGTGCTATTTGTATTGCAAACAACTCGGTTCAGCATTCCAGAACCAAACACATTGATGTGTGATATCATTTTCTCAGAGATCATAATGAGAAGGATGATATTGAACTTCAATATGTTGATACCCAACACTAGCTAGCCGATATTTTCACAAAACCCCTCGATGCTTCTCGTTTTGCCTACTTGCGTGGGGAACTTGGTGTTTGTCACCCTTATGGCATTTTGTGAGGGGGAGCATATTTTGATTGTCTTGCATATGCTCATTGTGTGTGAAATTGCATTTACATCTTTTGCACTTATATGCCTGATTTTAATTCATGAAATCAGGTCAGCTCAGCTCTATTTAATATGTCTGAAACATTTTGTGCATGATTTTTCTTTCCAGAATCAAATCTTGCTCACTACTTAATCTTGAATCTAGCATGTTTAGGCAGGACTGCTTTAGCTATCTTTTATCTGTTTGATAACAAGACTCCTTTTCTCTGGATGCTAAACATTGCAACTTGAAAAATTATATTGCTTATTCATGGATATTCTTCAATTGCTTAACAATTTGTTCACCTATCAAAAATCCAAAAATCCATGAGTTAAATGCTAAAAGTAAAAAGATCCAGGTGGGTTTGTTTGTTGCACTACTCTATTTTAGACTGCTTACCATTGCATTTTAGTATAAACTGGGATAATTTAGTGTATGCCAAAATCACTGCCTTAAGCTTCTGATGGCTTTCATGCCTAGGCTTGGCTTGATTGGAAAGTATAAGGTAAACAAACAAATAACCCCTGGCATTATAATAGGGTTAATTTTTTCTGTGCCATTACAATTTTTGCGGTTTGCCAATATGCCATCGATGTGTCACTAACACATGGGGGCCGCCACAGTCACTGACAGTGGCATATAGGCAATTTCTGAAAATTATAATGGCATGTGAGTAATTTTCCCATTATAAAAAGATCAACAAAATTCATTGTTTATCAAGTTTGCTTTCAATGCTCCACTTAAACTGGACTTGTCTATCTAGAGTAGAAATTGGCTAGCTTTGCACAGTCTCTGTTCTTACTTGTCTAGTTACCTTGATTGAGTGGTGATGCTTTTATTTCAAAATGATGAAATCATATGTTGTCATCATGTTTTTAGAGAATGTTAAATTGAGCTGAGCACATGAAAATTGGTATTAAAGTTGGCATGTTTTTGCTTTAAATGTCTTTGCAATTATGCCCATTTCGAAGCTTTGCATCTTTTGAGTGCTCCTTGATTCTTGCATTACCAAAGGGGGAGAAATTTTTGAGTTCTCTGTAGCAAGGGGAAAATAACTCAGGGGGAGTTTTTATCTTGCAAAGGGAAAGATTTTCCGAAGTGGCTTTTACTCTTTTGAAAATGGGGGAGGAAAATTCTTTTGTCAAGTGACATGGTTTGGCTCTTTTCTGAGTTTTTATGGTCACTTGTGTGCTGAAATTTTTTAAATTTTCTTGAACTTAAATTTGGTTGTCAATGCACTCATCAAGGGGGAGATTGAGAAACCAAGGGTTGGTTCCGGAGTCTGTGATGAGTGATTGACATGTTTTATCCTCTGATTCAAAGGGGTACCTCCGAAAGGGTTCGGAGGTGGGTTCACCGAAGGGTTCAATTGTTGTGGCTGTTGCAGCGGAGTGTGACTGTCGGAGGGGTCCGACAGTACACGATGACTGGGTCGTACCAAAGGTTTCGGTGTTTTGGGCGATACACCGGAGTGTGTGCCGGAGGTTGTTTACCCGGAGAGGTCTCCGAGGTACTGGATACACTTGTATGTTTGTCTGTGGTGCGCAGGTGACTTCGGAGGCGACGGGCGGTTCGCAGCAAGTGAACCTGGTTCAAGCGGGAGGCTTGATGCCAGGCAAGCAAGGAGCTCGGTCATGAAGGCTGCATGGGGTCGAGGTCGGTCCTTGGGTCAAGGTGCGCCAGGCGAAGGCAGAGAGTGCGGAGTGTGGCTCTGGCTGAAGGTACTCCGAGACGAAGTCCTCGGAGGCGAGGCAGTTCGAATGGTACTCCGAATGGAGTGACTTCGGAGTATGGTGGACAAAGTCCTCAGCAATGAGGCAAGGCATTCGAAGTGTGCTCCGGAGGGAGGCACTCGATGGGATACCCGACGAAGGTCTCAGAAGTCGAGGTGCATCAAAGGCATGGTCCGGGAGAGGTTTCTCGAGGAGTGTGCTCGGGGAGAGACACTGCGATGAAGTGCTCATGGAATGCTTCAAGCGGAGGCCTTGGACGAAGGAGGGACTTCGAAGGGTGGTACTCCGAAGGTGGGGCTTTGGAGTGTGGTTGTCTTGAAGTACTTTGGCCATGCATGGCTTCAGTACACGGGCTGACGGAGTTCGAGCTGGTGAGGAGCCATGCTAAAGAGCGTGGGCCTCATGGCTCCAGATGTGATGAGTCATTGTCAACGGAAGTCAAGAGGACACAAAGAGAGGAGAAGACCTGCTCCGTCTGGGCCGCTTGTGACTTAGGTACACGGGCAGCGAACGACTGTCAGGCAGAGGGGCCGCGAAGTCGGGCTGGCCCAATCTGGGTACATGGGCTAGGAGCAGTAGAAGATCCACTGGGCTATTGACCAGGATTGACTCAGGTACACGGGCGGCGAGCGATTGCTGGGCTGAGAGAGCTGCGGAATCGGGCCGGCCCAATCCGGGTACCTGGTGCAAAGTCGGTGGACGCTTTGTCAGTTTCGGCGCAAAACTGATGACTGCTGATCTCGGATCGGACCGTTCTGAGGCGAAGCCGTAGTCACTACGAAAGCTCCGCTTCAGGATAAGTCATCTGTAATTAGGTGTTTTACAATTTTGTCCTTAGGCCCACAGTCAGTCAGTCGAGTCTGTAAAAATATCCTAAGGGCAGTTTGGTCTTTTCCATTTTATTTCTTTCTGTTTCGTAGCCTCCGTGCATTGCGGTGGATTCATGTTCTCGGTTTGCGTGTCCTGATTTGTTTTCGGTTTCGAGTTTGCCACAGAGAGTTGGCTTGTTGCTTCGGAGCCATCTGCTCAGATCTTACTGAGACGCTGATTTCTCTCTCAGATTTTTTATTCCTGTGGCATTAACTTCTCTGGTTTGGCAGCATGGCTCCCTGCAGCACAGGCGAGATAGCAGGCTAGCGATTGCTTTTCTTGATGCAGCAGCTCAGCTGTGTTGTTTCTGCCATATACTGTGTTAGCTAGCCTCTAGGACCTATGAACTAGAGTTGCTGTATTTCGTTTTAATGCACTAGCACATGCTTTAGTAATCATTTCAGTCTAGCACCTAGTACAGGGTTTTGCGCACTGCTCTTCCTGTGGTCTGCTCCTGTTATTTGCGTTTTATATTGGTCACATTTCTCCGCATGGTTTTCTACGTGGCAGGCAGTCTTGTAGGTTTCAGCCTATGTGACCTATTCCGCATAGGGGGGGGGGGCAGAAGAGAACTCCGTGCTATCAGAAATTTCTACCATACACGTGTGGGTCCCACGACACGGCTCAGCTAGCTTCGATTTTTTGCATGCTTTGGCTCTGTGTTTGTATTGTTCAAAGTCCAATGCGAAGGTACTTCGAAGCCAAAGTTTTTTTCTTGACTCAAGCACTGACAGACTTCGGCTTCTTCGAAGTAGGCCTCGACATGATTTTTCCTTGCATACTTTGAAAAATCCTCGCTGTTACCTAGCCTCGCATTACGTACTCCGAAGCCCCACACGAGGTTCCTGCATGTTCACTGTTCAAGCGAAGTATGCGTGTGTAGGCTTTGATTTTATGTGTTAGTTTCGAAGTATACACTTCAGAGAGGCAAGCTTCACACGACTGCTCCGAACCGGCTTCGACTACTTCAGCCTTCGCACGACAACTTCGGAGCAGGCTTCGGCTCATCCACCACAGGCTTCGATACTACGTCCTTCAAAGCAGGCTTCGTCAAGTACCGAACAGGAGACAACCTTGAACAGTAAGATTACTCGTTTTACGTGCACTCAGATTAAATTTATGTGATGATCTATTTCTGAGAAGCTTGATTCGTCCATGTGTTAAATGCTTTGTTAATCTGCCTCTAAGCATTGTGTTGGTGTTTCTTCGTTTAGGACACCAGTTGTTTATAGGCTAGATGTTTTTAGGCTTTTTTGATCTGGTTATTTTTCCTGCTAAGTCTATTGAGGTGCGTTGGGTGTTGGGAGCAGGCTATTGATTCGAAAGAATTTTTTAGACGCTTATTCACCCCCCTCTGGTCGCTACTTTCGGTCCTACAGCTGGGAGTAGCTGCGAAGCCGTGGTGGTCCACTCCGGAGGTGATGGCGCGAAGGCTCAAGGGCTTTGACGGTTTCGGCTCAAAACCATCACTGTATTGAAGGCTAACTTCGGTGAAGCGAAGAGGGGCTTCAGAAGACTCCAAGACCGCAAAGGCTGACCGTGTCTGCTCTGCAAAAGCTGATGCTGTCTCCTCTGTGAAGCTGACAAAAGAAGCCTCCAAATAAAGTAGACTACCAACTGTACCCCTGTTCTGATGAGACAAAACCAGTGTAAACCCTAGGGGTAAAGTAGTCTATTCACAGGGCTAAATAGTGCCTATAAATAGTGGAGGCTAGCTAGGCAACATTAACACTTTGAGCAGTCATTGTAGAACTCCTATGCTAGCCGTCATTTCTCTCTATGTTCATCATGTGAGTTCTTTTTGTGTTCCCTGTTCAAGTAATGAAACTTTGATTCTATTTTCATTTGTGCTTGAACTTGTATGCCTACTTTGCACTTCATGCTTTGATTTCTCTGTGCACCATCTTCTTTTAGGTTGGGTTTGTGCACTGGATCTCTTCTGGAGAAGTGTGTAAGAGGTCTGTCTGAGTGAAGTGTGATTTTCTCAATGTGTGTTCGCTCTGTGTAAACTAATGCTAGTCCTCTCTGATTACTAGCGAAGCACTGTTTTTGGGTTAACTCGAAGCCTGTTTTCCTCCCTTTCAGAGTCCTCAATGAAGTGTGCTCAGTGTGCGTTCTAGACCTCCTAAATACGAAGCCTAGTACCAGTTGCTAGTGCAGAGTATTTGGTCGAAGTCCTCAGAGGGAAGTCTGCTCTTGCGAAGGGTGAAGTGCGAAGTCTACTCGAAGGCACCCAGTGTGTGGAGCCTGCACTGACTTAGCAGAGTTGAGTTTTTTGTGTTGTGGGTGGAGCGAAGTCTTCTTGACTTCGAACTTTTGCTCCTTGCGAAGCCTGGTTTCAGAGCTGTGAAATACTTCTGAACCAAAACTTCAAAGGGTGTGTTCGAAGCGTATTCCGCAGAAGACAATGTTAAAATAGAAGGCTATTTTTAGTCTGAAATTTTAAAAGCTCCCATTCACCCCCCCTCTAGTCGCTGTTTCCGGTCCAACGATATTTAATAGGGGCAAACATGGAAAATACACACTAATCAATTGCTTTTTGGTATCTGAAATCATGTCGAAAATAACTCCTTTTTGTGAACCAGAGATAGTATAGTTTTTCATACTTCATACATCATCATTGCATTTAGACTAGATACATCAAATTTGTCATGTTGTTGGACATGCCAACCTGAAGCACTCTGTTGGACCGAAAACGGCGACCAGAGGGGGGGTGAATGGGAGCTTTTTAAAATTTTAGGCTAAGACCCAGCCTCCTGTTTTACTTCTATCTTCAGCGGAACAGGCTTCGAACACACCCTTCGAATTTCTGGTTCGGAGGTATTTCACAGCTCCGAAATCAGGCTTCGCAAGGAGCAAAAGTTCGGAGCCAAGAAGACTTCGCTCCACCCACAACCCCAAAAATTCAGCTCTGCTAAGTCAGTGCAGGCTCCGCACACAGGGTGCCTTCGAGCAGGCTTCGCACTTCACCCTTCGCAAGAGCGGACTTCCCTATGAGGACTTTGATCAACTCTGCTAAGGCAGTGCAGGCTCCGCACATTGGGTGCTTTCGAGCAGGCTTCGCACTACACCCTTCGCAAGAGCAGACTTCCCTCTGCGGACTTCAACCAAATACTCAGCGACAACAACTGGTGCTAGGCTTCTTACTTCGAAGGTCTAAACGCACACTAAAACAGACTTCACCAAGGACTTCGACAAGGGAAGAAAAACGGGCTTCGATTCAACATAGAGACAGTGCTTCGCTAGTAATCAGAGAGGCCTAGCCTCTAGTTTACACAGAGCGAACAGACACTGAAAAACACACTTCACCCAGACAGACTTCTCACACACCTCTCCAGAAAAACTCACAAGAAGATGGTGCACAGAGAAATCAAAGCATGCAGAGAAGTATGCATACAAGTTCAAGCAGTAAAAGAAAACAGAATCAAAGTTTCATTGCTTGAACAAGGAACGCAAAATGAACTCACAGGATGAATACAAGAGTATGTGGTGGCTAGCACAGGAGTTCTACAATGGCTGCTCCAAGTGTTAATGTGACCTAGCCAGCCTCCACTATTTATAGGCACTATTCAGCCCTGTGAATAGACTACTTTACCCCTAGGGTTTACACCGGTTTTGTCTCATCAGAACAGGGGAGGTACAACTGGTAGTCTACTTTATTTGGAGGCTTCTTTTGTCAGCTTCGCAGAGGAGACAGTACCATCTTTTGCAGAGCAGACGCTGTCAGCCTTTGCAGATTTGGACCCTTCTGAAGCCCCCCTTCGCACGCGAGGGGTGTGGTAGCTTCGGTGAGAAGCCTTGAGCCTGACGGCCTTCTCTTCACCGAAGTCAGCCTTTGATACAGTGACGGTTTTGAGCCGAAGCCGTCAAAGCCCTTGGGCCTTCGCACCAACACCTTCGGAGTGGACCACCATGGCTTTGCAGCTTCTCCTAGCTCAAACTTCGTCAGTCCATGTACCGAAGCCATGCAAGGCCGAAGTACCTCAAGTCAGCCTCACTCCGGAGCCAGCCTTACTCCGAAGCAGCCTCGCTCTGGAGCCTGCTTCACTCCGAAGCCTGCTTCACTCCGGAGCTTGCTTCACTTCGAAGCCCCACCTTTGGAGTACCACCCTTCGAAGTCCCTCCTTCATCCAAGGCTTCTGCATGAAGCATTCCATGAGCACTTTATCGCAGTGTCTCTCCCCGAGCACACTCCTCGACGATCCTCATCCGGACCATGCCTTCGATGCACCTCGACTTCTGAGACCTTCGTCGGGTATACCTTCGAGTGCCTCCCTCCGAAGCACACTTCGAACGCCTTGCCTCATTGCTGAGGACTTGGTCCACCATACTCCGAAGTCACTCCATTCGGAGTACCCTTCGAAGTGCCTCGCCTCCGAGGACTTCGTCTCGGAGTACCTTCACCCAGAGTCACACTCCGCACTTACTTCCTTCTCCTGGCGCACCTCGACCTGAGGTCCGACCTCGACCCCTTCGCAGCCTTCGTGACGAAGCTCCCTGCTCCCCTGGCATCAAGCCTCCCGCTTAACCCAGGTTCACTTGCTACGAACCGTCCGTCGCCTCCGAAGTCACCTGCGCACCACAGACACACAGACAAGTGTATCCAATACCCCGGAGACCTCTTCGGGTAAACAACCTCCGATACACACTCTGGTGTACCGCCCAAAGTACCGAGCCCTTTGGTACAACTCAGTCATCGTGTACTATCGGACCGCTCCGACAGGCACACTCCGCTGCAACAGCTGCAGCAACTAGAGCCCTGAACCCTTCGGTGAAACAGCCTCCGAACCCCTTTGGAGGGACCCCTTCGAATCAGAGGGTAAAATCTGTCAATCACTCATCACAGACTCCGAAACCAACCCTTGGTTTCTCACACTCTCTCATAGTTGGTGCTTCTAGATAGATCTTTTCCTATCCGCTTGATGAAATATGGGGTTTGGTATAATGACAACATTGAATACGATATATCTACATTAAATGCGAGATGATTCTTATCAAACACATGAATTAAATATAGGTTGATTGAGTGTTTTAGACTATGTCATGTCTAGTGTATCTGTTTAGTCCATGAGGCCCATAGAGACTATTCTATATGACTAATTATGTGTCCAAGTGTTCTACATGGGTTCGCATGCTATCACTTTATTGAGCCATCGCTCACGTCCATGCCTGAATGTGATTGTGCTTGCTAATGGATAGAGAATTCTCAAATTTAGTCTTTAATTTAGGCCTAAAAGTACAAGGTCCATGTCATTTGATGGTTATCTAAGGTTTTGTTTGGAGGCATGTCTCGGTTCACTCCACGTGGATAGATCGGGATTACATGGTTACAAATAGAACCTAAAATATGGTATTTAAGTACTGATTGACTTAAGAAGAATATAGGGTATCATGTATCTATTATAATTTAAGAGCATATTCTAGAAAGTTGTCTAAATCTTGCTACTCTACACCAGACTCCCGATGTCTTATTCCCTATATTTTACTATTGTATCATCGATGGGTGGATCCTACTTATCAAATCTCTTCTTTTTTTTCTTTTATTTGTATTTCTTGTATCACCGACATATAAGACTAGCGATGATAGAAAATAAAAATCACTATCTACATGTAGGGACGATAGAGGAATATTTTAAAGATATCCAAATATTGAGAACCAAATAAGGAAGTTATTGGAGATACATTTTAAACTAAAATATCTAATAATAAAAATAAGAAATTACATTATGTATCTCTCAAAAATTCTCTAAGTACCACCTCGAGTAAGACACATAATACTCTATATTCACAACACTGGGAGTGATATATAATGAATTTGCAGCTTATAGAAGTTACAGAGATAAGAACCGTCTTTTCTTCCACCAAAACAAAAAGGTGAAAAGGTTGGCACGTGATTGCTATCATGCTAATCAACTCTCTCACAAGTTCACAACTCATATCATCACATCCACACAAGCTTTATTGTACATGACTCTATGAGCTTTTTTGGAACGCAAGAATTTCGTAGGATTTTTATAGGATTTAGTACCACTACAACAAATCTCTTAGTCCATGACGTACAGTTTTCATCATAGATTGCAAAAACCGTCATAAAATTGTATCTATGACAGTTTCAGATTTCTTCATGTATTGAGCATCATGGATTAACCTGCATGATAGTTCGCCAAAATCGTCACGGATAAACGCATTCTATGACGTTTGCTTACCGTCATAAAACCAACTTAGCCCTCCTTAGTCCAGCCCAAGTCCAATCCAAGCCCACCCAAACCCAAAGTTAATGACAGAAATGAACCATCATAGATTAACATCAAATCTGCCATAAATATAGAAACCACATCAGCATAGTGCTTACATGGGATGCTGACATGGCATTCATGCCAACACGAATGCTGGCTTGGCCCACTAAATTTAGAATTTAATTGGGTCATCATGGGCTATTTTCTAACGAATATATAGGGCTTTTTTAGATGTGTATCAGATTTAGCCCAATTTCAGCAGAAATTTGTATTTACTGTTTCGGCCCATTTAACATTCAACCCAAAACTAGTTCTGAAACAACAAATCCCACTTATTATTTAGCCAAAAACACATCACATTCAACAATATTTTCATCCAGACACAAGACAATTTTCATCCACTACAATCAACCAGATAACCACCACAAACTTTAAACATCCAGAAATATCACTAAGGGACAACAAAAAACTTAAGCTAAACATGCAATACTGAGAAACCAAGTTGAAGTGTGCCTTAGTTTCAAGTCTATGATGAGTGATTGACAAGGTTCCATCTCTAGGAGAAGGGGTACGTCCGAAGGGGTTCGGAGGGTGTTTCACCGAAGGGTTTGGTGGGTCTAGTTGTTGCAGCTATTGCTGTGGAGTGTGTCTGTTGGAGGGGTCCGACAGAACATGATGACATGGTGGTACTGAAGGGTTCGGTACTTTGTGTGGTACACCGGAGTGTGTACCGGAGGTTGTTTACCTGGAGAGGTCTTTGGGGTACTGGAAACACTTGTCTATTTGTCGGTGGTGCACAGGTGTCTTCGGAGGTGATGTATGGTTCGTAGCAAGTGAACCTGGGTCAAGCAGGAGGCTTGATGCCAGGCGAGCGGGGAGCTCGGTCACGAAGGTTGTGTGGGGTCGAGGTCGTTCCTCGGGTCAAGGTGTGCCAGGCGAAGGAAGAGAGTGCGGAGGGTGGCTCCAGCTGAAGGTACCCCGAGGCAAAGTCCTCGGAGGCGAGGCACTTCGAAGAATGCTCCAGATGGAGTGACTTCAAAGTATGGTGGAATGAAGTCCTCAACATTGAGGCAAGGCGTTCAAAGTGTGTGTTGATAGCAAAAAGTGGCATTAATGGCTAGATTGTCAAAATATCAATTTTGGTAATTTGGGCCAAAAATACACATGTCCAGGGTCTGTCCGAAGCCCTACAGGGTCGAAGTCCACTAAGCTATGGGCTCTGAAAGCCTCTAGCCAGCCCATGGGCTTCGGCCGGGAAACCTTCGGAGGCCCACGCTACCGGAGCTTCGCCCCGAGGAGCAGGCCTCGACGGGCCTGGCCGAAGCCCATGCTACCGAAGCTTCGGCCCGAGGAGCAGGCCTCGATGGGCCTGGCCAAAGCCCACCTCGGTAGAGATAGAGTTGTATGCGTTCCGAACTAAATCTTTATCTCTATCTGGCCGGGTTAATAGCAGATTAGATTAGGAGTTAAGCCCCTATAAATAGAGAGGCATGGCCAGCGTGGAGAGCCCCCCAACTCAAACCAAACCAAATCCCATGCTTTGATCGCATTTACTTTACCTTTATTTTCCTGTACCTCTTCGTGGGTTTGTCTGGAAGCCCTCCGCCAGCCACTACGGAACATTGGTAACCCTTGTTACTTCGCCTGTGAAGTATACATTAATCTACGTAATAGATTGCTATCGCCTTGTTACTTCGCCCTGTGAAGTATCCGCTAATCTGCGTAACAGATTGCTACCTTCTCTACTAGTGCAACACTTAGCAAAATTCGGTCCTTAGGCCGAATTAGTACTTCGCACTCCTCCGTTGCAGGTTCGCACGTTTGGAGCCCCTTCGTCGGAGGTGTTCGGAACTGAGAGATCGGTTTCGGAGGTCCCAAGGCACCCTTTGGCGGGACCGCAGGCTTTGGCAACAGGCTTTGCCAGCATACTTCGTCGCAACAGGCTTCACCACGACCATACTTCGCACTGGATGAAGTTGCACTCACGCGTGGCCCTCCCGTCATTGTCTCGTAGATTGCTGTATCGGAGATATCACGCCGAACCCCGCTTTTCGGAGGTGATCATCGCGTCCAGATCCGTTCGGAGTCCACCTTCGGCCGGATCAGTCCGAACGCCAAAGCACCCTTCGATGGAGTACTTCGCACCAGACACCGAAGGTACCCTTCGGCACACCCTTCATGTCAGACTTCGAACCAGACGGGCTCCGACTGGTTTGCTGATTTTATTCTGTTTAATCTATCTCTTTCGGCTAATTGGATTATTTTGTGTAATCTGGTTGCCTGGTGACTCCACCCCCTTATTACTATTAACGGTAGTCAGAACGCGGCGTCGGTGCCACGTCACGCTTAGGCCTGTCCCTAAGTATCCGTGCACTTTTGGATCATCGGACTGACCCAAGTGCGAGGGCACGTTTTCGTGTAAACACACTTTTTGGCGACTCTGCTGGGGAAAAGCTACGCCAACATGATGAGTACGTCTACATCGGCCACCGGTACATCTACATCGACTACTACGTCTACACCGCCGATGGACACAATAGGAAGCACGGATATCGACAACAACAACATATTGTCACCTACACTTGAAGATATCCCCGCCGCAGACCGAGCAGAGATCGAGGCGAAGTTAAAGGCACTCCAAGACATGATTCTTGGGGGCTACATCAAGACACGCATGGGCTTCATCAAGCGCGACATCGTCACCCCCGACCTCACTTAGGTCCAGGTAACACCTGTATCGCCTCGTTTATCTTCTTTAGAAATTGAGCAAAAAATAGCCGCATCAGTAGATCAAGCCATTAGCGCTTCTGTTGGACCGGAACCGGTGACCAGAGGGGGGTGAATGGGAGCTTTTAAAATTTCAGGCTAAAATTAGCCTTCTGTTTTAATACAGTCTACTGCGGAACAGGCTTCGAACACACCCTTCGAAGGAGTGGACTACCCTCTGAGGACCTCGACCTAATACTTAGCGAAAGCAACTGGTGCTGGGCTTCGTATTGCGAAGGTCTAAACGCACACTATGCGGACTTCGCTAAGGGCTTCGACACAAGAAGCAAAACGGGCTTCGATCAGGGCTTCGCTAGTAAGCAGCGAGGTCTAGCCTCTTGTTACACAGAGCGAACGCACACTGAAAAGCACACTTCGCACAAAACACACTTCGCCTAGACAGGCTTCGGTGTACTACTACTAGCGAGGTATGCAAACAAGCTCAAGCAGAATAAATGAACACAGAAGCAGGGCTTCGCTGCTTGAACAAGGAACACAATAAATGAACTCAGGATGAATACAAAGTGTGGTGGCTAGTACAGGAGCTCAACAGTAAATGCTCAAAGTGTTCAATGTTACCTACCCAGCCCCCATATTTATAGCCACTATTCACCCAAGTGAATTGACTACTTTACCCCTAGGGTTTACATTGGTTTTGTCTCTACAGAACAGAGGGGTACAAAAGGTAGTCAACTTTATTTGGAGGCTTCTCTGTCAGCTTTGTAGAGGGGACAACGTCAGCTTTTTGCAGAGCACACAATGTCAGCCTTTGTAGTCTTTGACTTTTCTAGAGCCCCCCTTCGCACGCGAGGGGTGCGGTAGCTTCGGTGAGAAGCCTTGAGCCTGACGGCCTTCGCTTCACCGAAGTCAGCCTCCGATACAGTGACGGTTTTGAGCCGAAGCTGTCAAAGCCCTTGGGCCTTCGCACCAACACCTCCGGAGTGGACCACCACGGCTTCGCAGCTACTCCCAGCTCGAACTCTGTCAGTCCGTGTACCGAAGCCATGCATGGCCGAAGCACCACAAGTCAACCTCGCTCCGGAGCTAGCCTCGCTCCGAAGCCTGCGTCACTCCGAAGCCCTCCTTCGGAGTACCACCCTTCGAAGTCCCTCCTTCGTCCAAGGCCTCCGCATGAAGCATTCCATGAGCCCTTCGTCGTAGTGTCTCTCCCCGAGTACACTCCTCGACGAGCCTCACCCGGACCATGCCTTCGATGCATCTCGACTTCTGAGACCTTCGTCGGGTACCTTAGAGTGTCTCCTGAGGACTTGATCCACCATACTCCGAAGTCACTCCATCCGGAGTACCCTTCGAAGTGCCTCGCCCCCGAGGACTTCGTCTCGGAGTACCTTCACCCGGAGCCACGCTCCGCACTTACTGCCTTCTCCTGGCGCACCTCGACCCGAGGTCCGACCTAGACCCCTTCGCAGCCTCCGTGACGGAGCTCCCCGCTCCCCTGGCATCAAGCCTCCCGCTTGACCCAGGTTCACCTGCTACGACCCGTCCGTCGCCTCCGTAGTCCCCTGCGCACCACAGACAAGCAGACAAGTGTATCCAGTACCCCGGAGACCTCTCCGGGTTAGCAACCTTCGGCACACACTCCGGTGTACCGCCCAAAGTACCAAGACCTTCGGTACAAACCCAGTCATCGTGTACTGTCGGACCCCTCCGACAGGCACACTCCGCTGCAACAGCTGCAGCAACCAAAGCAACCTCCGAACCCCTTCGGAGGTACCCCTTCGAACCAGAGGTTAAACTCTGTCAATCACTCATCACAGACTCCGAAACCAACCCTTGGTTTCTCAGCTTCGCTAGCCAACCGCTTAGATTCGGCAGTCAGCTCCCAAGTAGAGGCAACTCTTAGAAGGTTCGGCTTCACTGAGGCCATACCCCCGGTTCCTATAGCTAGTGCACCTCCGGCAAACCATGTGTAAGGTAGAACTAACGACAGCACTAGCACAATCATGTCTCCGGCCTCACCACTTATGGCCGAGATCAACCTTTACACCTACGGTCAGACTAACAGTGCATACCACACACCACCACCTGCGCCAGTGCCCGTGCTACCTGCACCACATGCGCAGGCGCCCGAACGAGAACACACCATACAAATAGCGCGCAGGGAAGAGGCCCATGGCTGACACGCTGAAATCCCACCGCGTGTCGCGCCCCCGCATGAAAGGCGCACACAAGCAACATACCAAGATGACATAGAAGAGCGGGTCTGTGCACTATTTAGGGAGTGTGCCGGCTTCGTGCCCAAGGGACGGGTTAGGGTTTACCGTAAACCATATCCCGACCACCTTGATACAGTACCCTACCCCCGCGGTTATTGAATCCCTAAATTCACTAAGTTTGATGGCGAGGGTAGCAAAACTACACTAGAGCACGTTAGTCAATTTTTGGCACAGTGTGGAGAAGTTAGCGAGATAGATGCTCTAAAAGTTAGATTGTTTTCTCTCTCACTTTCCGGCACCGCTTTCACCTGGTTTTCGGCGCTCCCACCGAACTCCATCCACACGTGGGACGATTTAGAGCGGAAATTCCATGATTATTTATACACAGGTGAGACAGAACTTAGGCTTTCGCATTTGACATCAGTTAAGCAAAAATCTAATGAAAGCGCCTCTGAATACATCAAACGTTTTAGGGATACTAGAAACCGATGTTTTAGCCTTAATATTTCAGAAAGGGACTTGGCGGAATTAGCTTTTAATGGGTTGCATTTCTGAAATCAAAGAGAGGTTAGATAACCAGAACTTTTTAGAAGTTAGCCAAGTTCTGCAGCAGGCTCTGGTCCAGGAAGGCCGAGCCAACGATAAAAAGTTCATTAAGACGTTTAACAAGCCTAGGGCCGAAATCCACATCATGGAACGCTCTGATGAGGAGGAGTCAGAGGAGGAGGATTTGGCCGACATGTACTTGGCCGGATGGGTTTGGAATGCTAAAAATAAACCTGTCACCTGCTCCGAGTTACGACCATCCCCCCAAAAAAATCAGCTTAATGAGGTTAAGTACTCGTTTGATGTAACTAAGTGTGATAAAATATTTGATTTTCTCTTAAAAAGTCATCTTCTCAGGTTACCTAAGGGTCAGGTCATTCCACCTGCCGATGAGTTAAAGAAGCATCCATACTGTAAGTGGCATGATTCACATTCGCATAATACTAATGATTGCAATGTTTTCCGACGGTAGATACAATAGGCCATAGAAGAAGGACGATTGAAAATAGACCATGATCCGAAGATGAAGCTGGATAAAGATCCTTTTCCCGTCAACGCCGTCGACCTCGGCGAAAAGAAGGTGTTGATTCGGCCAGAACAGGCCGAGTCGGCTAAAGGGAAGGATGTAATTATTGGAGAACCGCGCACTCACACACTCATGCCAAAGAACCCCGAGGTAGGAGTGTGGAAACAGAACATCGATACCCCTTCGGCTAAGGCTCACAAGAGGCCGAAGGTAACATATAACATGCTGTTGAACAAGCATCAGAGGAGGGCCAAAGAAGAAGGACCACACGCTAAGCTAAAACAGCCGAAGGTGCTAAGACCTTCGAGGGGTGGCTTTGGGCCGAAGCCAGCGAGCCCTCCGCACGAAGGCTTCAGGCCACGGTGGCCTGATGCTCTGCACGGTGGTTCCGAGCCACAATGGCCGAACCCCCCGTGCAATAGCTTCGAGCCCCAGTGGTCAGGTCCCCTATACAATAACTTCGGCCCCTAATGGCCAAACCCCGCACCGCATTGGACTTCTCCGATGGGAGGCTTCGGCCCGCACTGGCCGAACATACCTCCGGCCTAGCAGGACCCTTCGCTGGTGTGGTCCGAGACACCTTCGACTTTGCCGAACCCCCCTCCGGGTGACGGGTTCGGCTCACAGTGGGCAAGGCCACTGGAGCCACCGTTGCCTCCGCCGTATGACTGGGCGGGGACCCCGTGGGCTCCGTACGTATCCGGGTCGGGGTACCCTCTGCAACTTAACACTATGCCATGTTTTCCTTCGGAGTATTATGGATGGCAGGGGCAAACATACGCAGCGGAGGGGACATCATCCACAGGCTGTCCGTGGTGCCTCGAATCGGACCATGCAAAACGAAGCCGAAGGGTGCGAGCGCGCGGAGGCCGAAGTCGGGGAGTCCGAAGCCATAACCATCAGAGTTGGGTCTCAGGAAGTCCCAATCCCGAAGACTCTATCGCCGAGGTCTAACGGAGGTAAGTCTCATGCTTCGGCCGAGCCCTACGCCAAAGCTTGGTTCGATCGGCCGAATGAGGCTGGTCCATCCGATGGGGTTCGCAGCGAAGCGTCCTTCGAACACAGGGTGCCCGAGGCCAAAGGGCACAGTACCACTTCGGCCAGAATTAACAGAAGTCGAACAGTAGCACCCGGCACCAAGCCTCAGCCATCTTGGGCTCCTCCAGGCATGTCCAAATCATAGAAGAGAGGCCTACAAAGGCTGCGGGCATAGGAGATGCACGAAAAGAAAGCTGAGGCCGAGCGCGACGCTGTCTTCGAGGAAATCCGCCCTCGGCCAGCCATGAAGCAGGTATGGAGGGAGAAGCCGGTTGATATAATCAACCCGGCTCCTAGTCCGGGCGATGACGACGACATGCTCGACGACGATTACTCGCCCATCTCTGAAGGGCCCGCACCCCAAGCAGTGGACATCAACATCGTCACTTTACCTATCGAGTTCGCCCTGCCGCAGGACGAGGCCGAGGTCGCTCAATCGAACCTCGGACCACGCAATGCCATCTTCGAGAAGCCCGAGGACTCAGCTCACCATCTAAAACCCCTCTATGTTAGAGGTCACATCGATGGGAAGCCGATTTCCCGAATGCTCGTCTACGGCGGCGCCACTGTTAACTTAATACCTTATTCGTTGTTGAAGAAACTTGGCAGGGATGAGGATGACCTAAAGAAGACCTACTTGATGCTCAACAACTTCAACGGCGAGAGCTCCGAGGCCAAGGAAGTGCTCTCTATGGAGTTGACGGT
Source organism: Zizania palustris (assembly GCA_019279435.1). Lineage (NCBI taxonomy): Eukaryota > Viridiplantae > Streptophyta > Magnoliopsida > Poales > Poaceae > Zizania > Zizania palustris. The sequence goes on from JAAALK010000082.1 coordinate 27,711,687, forward strand.
GGGCAACAAGACATTGTCGACCACATTTTTCGTCGTCGACGTACAAGGTAACTATAGCGTGTTGCTCGGACGCGACTGGATTCACGCAAACTATTGCATTCCCTCTACCCTACACCAGTGCTTGATACAGTGGGACGGTGATGAGGTGGAGGTCATCCCCGCGGATACTTTGGCCCAAGTAGCTTTGTGTCGGTTGACGCCGTCCATAACAAAGTAGAGTGTCTATTAGGTAGAGATCTTTCGGATTACGACTTTGTTAGTGTATCCGGAGGACGGTTTGTGCCAGTGTCTGTAAAGCCGACTGGAGTAGCATGGCTATTTTTGTATTAGTAGTCATGTCTAGCAAGAATAATCTAGATTGGCTAAAGTCTCGTGTGGAGCAGTATCGGTCTAATAAAGATGGTATTGCCGAAGCCATCGAGGACTTTAGCGAAGTAGAGGAATTAGGGAAAGGTTTTGCGTCGGCCGATCCCATGGAGGAGGTCGACATAGGTGATGGTAGCATCCCAGGGATGACATGGAAAGTGTGTGACAAGCATCATAAAAGGTGTCGAAAAGCCGATATGGATGGTATCGTCTTCAGCTCGTTGTGCTTTTAGTTCACTAGTTCACTAAAAGGCAGGGGGCCTGTTTTGATAGCAATAAGTGGCATTAATGGCTATATTGTCAAATATCAATTTTGGTAATTTGGGCAGAAAATACAAATGTCTAGGGTCTGTCCGAAGCCCTACAGGGTCGAAGTCCACTAAGCTATGGGCTCTGAAAGCCTCTAGCCAGCCCATGGGCTTCGGCCAGGAAGCCTTCGGAGGCCTTGGACGAAGGAGGGACTTTGAAGGGTGGTACTCCGAAGGTGGGGCTTCGGAGTATGGCTGACTTGAAGTACTTCGGCCATGCATGGCTTCGGTACACGAACTGATGGAGTTCGAGCTGAGAGTAGCTGCGAAGCCGTGGTGCTCCACTCCGGAGGTGATGGTGCGGAGGCTCAAGAGCTTTGACGGCTTCATCTCAAAACCGTCACTGTATCGAAGACTGACATTGGTGAAGCGAAGGCCGTCTGGCTCAAGGCTTCTCACCGAAGCTACCGCACCCCTCGCGTGTGAAGGGAGGCTTTAGAAGACTCTAAATCTGCAAAGGTTGATCGTGTCTGCTCTGCAAAAACTGATGTTGTCTCCTCTACGAAGCAGACAAAAGAAGCCTCCAAATAAAGTAAACTACCGTCTGTACCCCCTGTCTGAGAGACAAAAACATTGTAAACCCTAGGGGTAACATAGTCTATTCACAGGGCTGAATAGTGCCTATAAATAGTGAAGGCTGGCTAGGCATCGATAACACTTTGAGCAGCCATTTTAGAACTCCTATGCTAGCCATCACATCCATGTATTCAGACTTGTGAGTTCATTTTTTGTTCCCTATTCATGCAATGAAACTTTAATTCCGTTCTTCATTTGATGCTTGAACTTGTAGTCCTATTTTGCACTACCTTTAATGACTTCTCTGTGATCCACTGTGTTCTATTTTGCCTGAGTTTCTGCTATGTTTCTCATCAAGAGAAGTGTGTGAGTTCCGGTAGTGCGAAGTGTGTGTTTCTCAGTGTAAGTTCACTTTGTGTAAACTGGAGGCAAGTTCTCTCTGATTACTAGCGAAGCACTGAAGTGTAGTTGAGATCGAAGTCTATTTTTCCTTCTCTATCGAAGGCTTTAGCGTTGCATGTTGTCTTAGCGAAATTGGTTCTGTTTGGTTTTAGGACTTCAAAATACGAAGCCTAGCACCATTTGCTCGTGCGAAGTATCAGGTCGAAGTTCTCAGAGGGAAACTGCCTTCAACGAAGGGTGTAGTGCGAAGTCTTCTCAAAGGCACCTTGTGTGCGGAGCCTGCACGAACCTAGCAGTTGTGTTTTTGGTTTCGTGGGTGTAAGCGAAGTCTTCTTGACTTCGAACATGTGCTCTTCGCGAAGCCTAGTTTTGGAGCTGCAAAATACCATTGAACCAGACCTCCGAAGAGTGTGCTCGAAGCATGTTTCGTGGGAGACTGTTTTCAAAACAGAAGGCTATTTTCATGTTTCGTGGGAGACTGTTTTCAAAACAGAAGGCTATTTTAGCCTGAAATTTGAAAAGCTCCCATTCACCCCCCTCTGGTCTCCACTTTCGGTCCAACAAATACAATTCAATTCACTTCACTTGATTGAACTTTACTTAGCACTAGCTGAAGTTTAGCTTCTAGGTCAGCTTGCTTGTTCTTCATCTCCTCCACTTGCTTTGATAGCTCTACCTTTTCTGCCTTCTCTGCTTCCAATTGAGCTTGAACATTCTGTATACTGGATCTAGCACTGACCCTTTGGAACCCCACATTCTGAAGGAACTGGTTCTTCTTTGTGTTTGTAGCAAGCACATCAGCAACAACCTGAGTCACAAAATTGGGTTCTTCACCTTCTGTAGTTGCAAACAACCTTTGTTCCATTTGAGCCTGTGAAGCAAATAATATTGACAATGTGCACATTTACAATATTGACAGGCTGCTAGATAAGTGAAATATACTGATAGGGCAGTACAGAAAATGAGGCGGTCAATATTAACATCAGAATATTTTTTATGAAGATGTGGAAGATATCTTACTATAGTAGATTGTACATCGATTGTGTAGCCCTTCTTCTTCTTGTTGTAGTGGCACTCCTTGAACAAATCCAACACATTAGGTTCTTGATCATTGTAATTGTCTCCGTGAAAAGAATTTTTGTATGAAGCCAGCTTATTTGTTCATAGAACTTGGTAGGAAAATTTTGATGAAACCATAGAATAGACATTTATATTTGTACATCAGCAAAATGATGGGTATAATTTACATCTAGAGTAAAAAGAAACGCAGCCATAGAAGAAACTATAGTATACAAGAAGCATCAGGATATTGACATTTCATCATAGTTATAATGGAATGATGGATCAACTATCTTTGAATATGCGAAACAATTATATATGAACATGTACAAAGAGTGTGTGTGAGAGAGATACCAATCAATGATAGATGTAAGAGGTCATCCACAATTATAGCAATGTTGAAGGCACATAATGGATATGTGTAACTTACCAAATTCTCTACATGGACTATATAGCTACGGGAGCTAGTTGTTTGATGAAACATAACTTGATCTCGGTTTTCTCTGTTCTTTTGACATATCTCCTGCATTAAATACTGGATATACGTAAGCCACATTGTAAAGTACCACATACAAGACATGAGTTTAACTTTTAGGAAGAAAACTACCATCTTTTTGGCACTGGTCCATGTTTCCACAAGCTTATTCCACTGTTCATTAGTCATCGATTTGACATGAAAAGTTTTAGTAACTAAATGTAGTGGAACAGGATCAAAATGCTTTTTCTTCAGCTTATGTCTCTGATGGTGGACTGCTACTTGCATCATCTGGAAACATGTCTTCTCCACAACTGCATCACATGTGTTGATATCAAACTTTGCCTATTGACAAACAAAAGAAATGTATAAGAACATTAATAGATAAAAATTATAATGAAGTGGTGGAAGGCCTGGAGAATGTACTTACACCAAGTTTCCCAATGAAAAGACTAAATAGTCTAGGCTCCTTGTAATCCTTCCAATGCTTAAGCATAGGAACATGGTTCCTTACTATAATGTTTCACTCAGTTGCAAACTTTACAGCAACAAGAGGTACCACAAGCCTTATCTTCCCTTCAGGAATGACAACAGGTAGTTTTCCACGTCGAGCTCGATTAATCCTTTGAAGACCATGACCCATATTAGGTCCCCTCTCCCGATGCTCCTTTCCTCCTGTGTATAGATATACATAGAAACTATGTGGTAATGTGCAACATTGTAAATAAATAGTGTCTTGTAATTTAAAATAGGTAATCATCGTTGATGGCTGTTTCGATGTCCACACCATCCCGGGTAATGCTAAGTCCGCCATCACCTCCATTGGCCATGCCACCATCTAATAGAAAGGCCACTATTAAGAGCACATTCATCATTAAATCTGAACTAATACAATGTTAATGGTAGTAAGAAATAACACCTTCATTGTCCAACTGGTTCTTCCTATCATTAATGGCATCACCTTCATTGGCCATGCCACCATCTAAGAGAAAGGCCACTAGTAAAAACACATTCATCATTCAATCTGAACTAATACAATGTTAATGGTAGTAAGAAATAGCACCTTCATTGGCATCACCTCCAATTCCCCTGTGGGTGTTCTCATCGATCTGGTTAGGGCCATCAATTGAAATCAATGACAATTAGTAAGTTTACATTAGTCGGTGCAATCAAAACTAATATAATGGAAGCAAGAAATAAGATGATAGAACTAGCCTTCAACACATATGTTACTTGGGTGCACACTTGAATCAAGGTGGACATTTCTTTTCTGTGATCTTGTAGTTGTATTAGTTTGTTGTTGTGCGAAAACTCTCTTACAACTTTTGTTCACTGCAGTAGGAGACATAGCAGCAGATCTTTTGTTACATTTCATGCAAGCCTTCCTAGAGTCATTACAGCCCCTCTAAAAATGGAAACATGGATAGATCAATAATGTAGACATATATATTAGTTAGCAAGCAACAAAGTTAATTAGTAGCACTTTCGTTATGAAACAGATTGGCTTCACGGGTATCATCATGTGAAGGATTGTACTCAGTAGAGGCAGGTATGATAGTTTTGTTTGCATAAATATTTGAAAAGCAGGAATCCCAAGCTCTTGCAACATCGCACTGTTCCTCATAACTTGTTTGAGGCGCAATTGTTCATATGAATGCAGTTGTGGTCCTAAGATGAGACAAAACAAAACAAAGTTAGACAAACATGAACATAACTAAGTTAGACAAACATGAACAAAACTTAGTGAGGCGCAACTGTTCATATGGATGAAGTTGTGTATCAAGATGATATGAACTATACTTAGGAGTAAACAGAAGTATAATTGCAAACTGAATCTAACCTATTAAGAGTACATTCAAGAAAAGCAGACAACACAGTACACTCCACACAAATAGCAATAAATTGGTTTCTACAAATCACTAGTCGAAATAAGAAGTGCACTTGCTCCTGTCTTTGCTACAGCCTTTGATGGAATCTTCAGATCAGTGAAGGTGGCGGCGGAGAGGTCCTTGAAGCAATGTATACAACGGCGACAGTGTGGGGCTTGTGGCGATGATGGTGTGGCAGTTGCGGCCGAGGTGCCCTAGGTTTTACTGTGCGGGGAACAATTTGGGATGAAAATATATGATGTGCGGCTTCTGTGCCCTAGGGGATTGTACTAATTTGCCCTTGTGCGGTCCACATGTTAGGGTATTGGCTGAAAAAGTAAGGGGTACTATTGTCAATTGGCTGAAATTTTTTTGGGGGAAAAATTTCCCTTCCGCGCGCCACATCTCAGACAGTAAGGTGGGTCCCAACCATTTGCCCTACACAACCACCAATTGATATGTTTTTATATTTTTACTGTTAATTTAAAGTTTAAATTTGTATAGTTTTTTGATATTTTGTCCAAATTTAAATTCTTCATAAGTAAGTTTGTTTGTATTTCAATTGAAATTCCTTATCATAAGTAAGTTTGATTTCATTTCAATTGAAATTCATCATCATAAGTAAGTTTCATTTTATTTCAATTGAAATTCATCATCATAAGTAAGTTTCATTTCATTTTAATTGAAATTCGTCATCATAAGTAAGTTTCATTTCATTTCAATTGATTTTCATCACAAGTAAGTTTGATTTCATTACAATTGTAATTCCTCATAAGTGAGTTAATTTGAATTCATTTCAATTGAAATTCTTCACAACAAGTGTGTTTGATTTCATTTCAATTGTATTTCCTCACAAGTGAGTTTGATTTCATTTCAATTGTAATTCCTCACAAGTGAGTTAATTTGAATTCATTTCAATTGAAAATCTTCACAACAATTGCGTTTAAGTTCATTTCAATTGAAATTCCTCACAACAAGTGAGTTTGATTTCATTTCAATTATAATTCCTCACAAGTGAGTTAATTAATTTTAATTCATTTCAATGGACACTCTTCACAATAAGTGAGTTTGATTTCATTGCATTTGTAATTCTTGACAAGTGAGTTAATTTGAATTCATTTCAATTGAAATTCTTCACAACAAGTGCATTTGATTTCATTTCAATTGTAATACCTCATCACAAGTGGGTTTGATTTCAATCCAATTGAAATTCCTCAAAACAAGTGAGTTTGATTTCATTTCACTTGTAATTCCTCACAAGTGAGTTAATTAATTTGAATTCATTTCAATTGAAATTCTTACAAAAGTGAGTTTGATTTCATTTCACTTGAAATTCCTCACAAGTGAGTTAATTAATTTGAAATCGTTTCAATGGACATCTGCATAAAACATAAAGTGTTAAATTAAAAAATTGTGATGTAGAGGTTTCGAACACATAACCTCAAGGTTGAAACCGAACACCCTCTCCTATTATGTTCTCCATGCTTTCCTAATAGTATTGTGCTAGAGTTCTTTTTCTCTTGAACCGCTCCATCGCACCTATGTAAATGCTCTACCCGCACAACAATTCCCAATCCGCATTTCCCCTTTGCCTAAAATCTAGCCGCCATCCGACGCTGCCCTCCATCGCCGATCGCCAACGCCGCCCTCCGGTAGTGATGAGTCGTAAGCCACAGTTATTGAGGGATGAGTTTGGGAGGTTTTGGCCTCACACAAGAGCCAAGAGAAGGGGCAATATTAGATCCAATAGTAGCGATGACAATGGGTCATCCAGACATGGCCGCAAGCATGGAAGGTATACTGTGAAGATTGAAGCACATAGTGGATACTCCTCAGACAGTGGCAACATGTATGAGGTTTGCAAGTGTGGTGACCGTAAGGTCGAAGGTCATCGTTGCAGCTCCGTGTCCTCGGCCAAGAGGAAGCACATGCTAATCGACTTGGACGCGGAGGCAAGCGACATCAAGCCAAGGCATGATGCAAGAACCTATAAAGTTAGTTTCAGTTTAGTGTTGTATTGTACGTGTTCGAATTTTGAGAAAATGGAAAATCCAACCTATTATCTAAGAAAAAATAGGAAAACAACCATTTTTAGCTCCCTGTTAATTGCAAAACTGAACAGATAATGCACAAAACTATCTCACATATTCATATGTTGATGGGTCAGCATGCAATTTCAGTACCCATTTCAAGAATTCTCTATGGTTATTGTAACATAAGTAAAATTGGACTGAAAGTAATAATTTTTCCTTTCTATTGTCAATTGGCAAACAGTGTAGAGATGCTACATTGTATTGATTATCAAGTCAATCATTGATGAATTTATCTGAGTTCAATTTAAATTGCTAGCTAATTGAACAATTTATATTACTATTCATCTAGATTGTATTAGAATGTTTTGTCATCACTGTTTGTTCCTTTATCTAGGACAATCTGGATGAGAATATGGACGCTTTCGTTGCGAAGGTGGAATGCTTCACTGCTAGCAGGAACACTCAAAGGAGGATGACTTTGGACGACAAGCTAGACCTAGTCATTCAGAAGCTGGATGCGCTCGCTGCAAAGGTGGATGGCCTCACTGCCAAGGACACCCCTAAGATGACTTTGGCTGACCAGCTAGACCTAATGATTCAGAAGCTAGATGTAGTGATTGAGAAGTTGTTCTAAACATTAGGGCTTGTGGTGAGCTAGTTAAAAGCCTTTTGGTTAGTTAGTAATAAATGTATGATGTTGTTATAGATGACGACTTTGGGTATCAATCTTTTGTTCAGGATGACTTTGGGTAGCAATCTTTTGTTCAAGATGATTTTGGGTAGCAATCTGTTGTTATGGTATTGTTATGGATCTTTTGTACTGATGACTAATTTATCCTGTGTGGTACCTCTGTGGTTCCTTTATGCATGTGCTGAAATGAATTTGCTGAAATGAAGTTGTTGTGTGATTCCTTTATGCACCTATAAAATATTGATGTTGATTCTCGTGAGTTGCTTTGTATTGTTCAAGCTATAATTTAAAAAATATAGTTTGTTCACAGCTAGTAGTAAACTGGAGGTAATGTTTCAATGAGGTTGCTGAAATGAAGTTGCCGAAATATATTCATTTCATGCAGCAAATCAACAAGAGTTCGAGAAACACAACAAATATATTCAGCAAATCCCAAATAGTGTTCATCCAAAAACTACAGAGTTTGAAACACAAAAAATATTCTTCATCCATAAATTACAAGAGTTTGAAAAAACAACAATTAGTCTTCATCCAGAAACTACAAGAGTTCCTGAAACACAACAAATAGCAAATCCACCTCATTCTTCATCATTGTCCACCTCATTCATAGCAATTCCTTCATATCCACTGCAGTACTCCAAAATTGTATCATCTTCTTCTTCACTCTCACTCTGATGCACTTGTTTCCTCTTTTCTTTCATCAAACATTTTATTTCAGAGGCTACAAAAATCTGGCCATCTTCGCCATCTCTATTTAATGGTTTATCATATAAAGTGTGAGAGTCTTCTTTTCGTGTACCCTCATCTTGACAACACTGATCCTCTTGATATGCTGGAGCTGAACAATTTTCAGTTACATTGTATAGATGTCTATGATCAAAAATTTGGACCACTTGCCAAATTTTATGAAGTGTGTCTGGCAAATAGAAGACCTTTCTAGCCTGTGTGGCTAAAATTAAAGAATCGTTCTTGTACCAGAGAGTTCCAACTTGGATGCTTTTAAAAAACTTCATATTTCAGTTCAGTCTTCTTACCATCAAGTTTAAACCAATCACATTTAAACAAAACAACTGACCTTTTTTCTTCATCTTCACAGTTATAGTCTAAATTAACTATATCTTTCAAGGATCCAAAAAAATCAATGCATTGACCATTATGCATACCATGTGCCATTACGCCACTATTTTGTGTTTTCTTATTCTTGTCACGATCAACAGTGTTAAACCGGACACCATTTACTATGCAGGAGGAGTATTTCCTGACTCTAAAATCAAGACCACATGCTAAAGAAAAGAGATCATCATCTACCTCTTCTATATCTATCAAACGCAAATTCATGATCTGCCAAATGGAAGATGCATAAAAACAATTTATGGCAGCCAAACATCTAGATAAAAGATGTGAAATGAGAACTGACATGGTTCCTGAACCAGGTCTGAAATCCTTGCTGAAGTGTTTTTTCAATGTTAGACACCCCTTGTCTCTCTAACTCATCTTTGAACATTCTGCAAAAATAGGACTTAGCATCTAATCAACACATACAAAGATGTTTTACAAAAGTGGAAAATGCAGTAATTACAATATACTTGACATATTTCTCAGCTTGAGTACAATTGTTCAACACATACCACACCATCTGATCAAAGCCATCATCATATACAAATTCAGGTGCAGAAGTAAAATTAACTCCATGCCCAAAAATATCAACAACATATGCTTCTTCATCAGTGAAACCTATATTTATTTGTTCCCGATTAAATCTTGTTTCAACATCATCCATATATTTAGAGAAGAAAGTTAGGCATTCACTAGCAATATAGGCCTCAACAATTGAACCTTTGGGTCGTGCCCTATTCCTCACATAGCGCTTCAAAGTATACAAGCGCCTTTCAATTGGGTACATCCACCCAAATTGCACAGGACCTCAGAGCAATGCCTCATCAGGTAAATGTACAACAAGGTGTATCATCATATCAAAAAAGGTCGGTGTGAATATTTTCTCAAGTTGGACCAAAATTATTGGAATTTCTTTCTTCATTGAAGCCAACACATCCTTGTTAAGAGACTTGCTACATAATTCTATAAAAAACTTTCCTAATTTAGCTATTGCTCCATAAATGTCACTGTCCAAAAATCCTCTCATGGCAGCTGGAAATACTCTTTGCAAAAGAATGTGACAATCACGTGTTTTTAGCCTTTGTACCTTGCTTCCTTCAGCATTTAAACATCTTGATATATTGGAAGCAAACCCATCTGGAAACTTTACCTCCCACAAATATTCACAAAACACCTTCTTTTGTTGTGTGGACAAGGTGTATCAAGCATGAGGCATCTCACATGATTGTCCATCATACCTAAGATGCAACTCCCTTCTAATTCCTAAATCTTTGAGATCAAGTCTTGCTTTCAATGTGTCTTTTGTGTTTCCAGATATATTGAGAATTGTTCCAATCAAGCTCTCACATATGTTCTTCTCAATATGCATGACATCAAGATTATGTCTAACTTCAAATTCTTCCAATATGGTAACTTCCACAAACTAACCATTCGGCTCCAAATTTTCACATGATGCTCATCCATGTCAACACGCTTCCTTTTGCTGGATACAGGTTGCTTCCTCGGTCTAACATATTTAACCTTCTCCAATTCATCAAGCAACTCTTCTGTAGAAAATTTACTTGGTGAATCATTGCTCTCAAGAATTCCAACAAATTCATTGTTTCTTCATAAACGATGTTCCCTTGGCAGAAAACGGAAGTGGCCAAAATAACCAACTTTGCTCCTTAGGCCATATGAAAGAGGGTTCTTGTCACAATGGATATATGCAAAATAGCCTTTTGTGGTACGCCCCGAAAGAGTGCTCAAAGCTGGGTAGTCATGAATGCACCACAAAACTGCAGCACGAAGACTAAACATTTTACCGCTAAGAGTATCATAAGTGCGCACACCTGACCAAAGGTCAATTAAATCTTCAACAAGAGGCTCTAAAAATACATCAAAGTCCTTCCCAGGTGATTTAGGACCAGGAATAAGCAAAGCCATCATGAAATTTGACTCCTCCATGCATGACCAAGGTGGAAGATTGTAAGGCACAACAAATACATGCCACATGCTATATTTTGTGTTTTACTCTAAAAATGGATCGAAACCATCAGTAGCAAGGCCAATCCTAATATTTCTAGCATATTTAGTAAAATCTGGATATTCTCTATCAAAATCTTGCCATGCTTCACCATTAGCTGGGTGTCTCATTTCCTTCTCATTGTGCTCCCGCTTTAGCTTGTGCCATTGTGCTTCTTCCACTAATTCTTTGGAAATAAACATCCTCTTTAATCTAGGTACCAAGGGAAAACTTCACAACACCTTTTTTGGAATTTTCTCTTTTTTTTCAGAATCTTTCCATCTTGATTCACCAAAAATTTGGCAATTGTCAAGATTGCTTCTTGTCTTTCTAAACAAGACACAATTATTTATGAATGCGTGTATTGATTCATAACCGAGACCTAAATCCTTTAGAATACTCTTTGCTTCATTATATGACTTTGGGAGTGTATTTTGTTTCGGGAATGCTTCATACAATATCTTCAATATTGCAGAAAATGCAGAGTTGGTGATTCTATAAAATGACTTCATGTGAAGAAGCTGTACCACAAATGAGAACTTCAAAAATTGGGTGCAACCAGGATAAAGCCGGCGCTTGCCTCTTTCATCACTTCCATAAATGACTCCTTATTACCAGGGCTTGCATCATTATTTCCATCTTGAGTTTCATCATCCTGTTTATCTTCTCTTACTGCAGTGTGTAGGTCTCTTAATATTTTGTCAAAACAACCAGAACTAAAATTGTCATACTCATTCAAACTAACGGGTTGCACATTACTATCATACTCATCAACAAGATGTTTAATAACATCTATATCCAAGCTCTCTCCATGGTGAATCCATCGTGTATATGTACTTTCCATGCCATTCATCAATATATGCTTCCTCACAATATGTTGATGTTGGTACTTCTGATTAAAGCATCTGCTACATGGACACAAAATTTCTTCATTCTCACTAAATTTTGCTTGAATGAATTTCATAAATTCTTCAACACCAACTATATGTTCACAAGAAAATAGTTTGCTATGCACCCAACTTCTATCCATTTGTTATCAACAATTGCAGAAAATAGAAAATGAACAAGTCTAAACCAATAAAAACATATATTGAACAAAAATGATGTTGGCAGCCTGGCAACCTTGGATGTACCGTGGAGCTTCAACGGGATGCGGTGCAGCTGGTGGCGGCTGATGGTGGCGGTGTGGAGCAAGCTACTACTGGCGACGACTGCTGGCAGCGGCTGCTACTGCTGGCTGCTGGCGGCTGTTACTGTTGGATGCTGGCGGCGGCTACTAGCGGTGGCTGTTGGCGGTGGCTCTCGTTGTGGGCTCCTGCTGGTGGCATCTGCTGGCGGCGACTGATGGAGGGGTGATGGAGGTATCCGGAAGGGGTGGGAAATAAAATGGATGATAGTTCTTTTTCAGCACAACATGTTCACTGGCTTAGTGGTAAGGCTCCTAGCTAGCTCCCTTGAGGTTGCGCTGTTAAATGGGCCAGCCAAGAGCGCGGCCCAAAACATGTCACAAACAATACACTATCTATGACGTTTTGCAAAAGATTGTCACAAAACCAGGCCCAATCCGAAGCCCAAACGGGCCATTTATTAATCTATGACGGTAATTACAAAACTGTCACAAATCGTGTGTTATCTGTGACGAAAATCCATATACTGTCACAGATATTGGTCTATCCATGACGGTTAGTAAATGATCGTCATAAAACTAAACCCACTCTCTAAGTCCAAATAATCCATTTAGTAATCCATGACGAAAATTTGTAAACTGTTATAGATATTACCCTTCTATGACAATTTCAACAAACGTCATTGCAAATCCGTCATGGACTAAGGGATTTAACAAATCCTCCAAAATTCCTTCAAAATTCCTCAATTCTAAAGGTGGCATATAATCCAGAAATTTAATAATTTGACACCATTAAAAAGTACCTTCGTTTTTCTACATCTGAATGAAAACGAATACGGTATGATTAATATTAGTGATATCATATTTATATTTATTTTTATTTTTTAATTTAGATATTTTGGATATGGATACTATCGGAATATGGAATAAATACGGATTGTATGATAGATAACAATAATTCTTTAAATTTGGTAGTTTTTTGGAATTTCAAAATGTTTCAAAAAGATTCAATTTCTTTTAAAAAAGCCTAGAGACAATGTTCTCAAAATAGAGCGTAGAACGGGATCGGCGTGGAGGCCGTGGTCCAGACGAAGAAGCGCTTATAGGCTATTTATTATGTATAACGAACGGATAATTCAAATATAAGTTATTTGGATTATCTAAATTCAAATTACTATTCGGAAAATGCCAAAGATGTTATGCCATTTTTCATATATAACATTTGTATTTGAAACCAAAAATATATCTATCCAGATCCAAATCAATCTTTAAGTATTCTAGACAAGAACTATCATATTCATTTCATCCCTAATCCTGATTAATATATCATTGATTTTGATTTTGGTGTTCTCACATTATAATCAAGTGTGTTAATTGTGAGTGTGAAATGATCAATTTATTCTTATGATTGCACATGAGCCAAAAGAGTAATCCCGGATTCCCGGTTAAATCCAAAAGGATTTAAACAAATTATAATAAATTAAGCGATAAAAGCCTCGCCTTTGTCCTCTTCTCTTCTCCACTCCCCCTTCTTCCGCAGAGCGAAAAAATTAAGACCTCAAACAGAAGACGTGAAGACTAACCCGCTCATAAATTCCCGGAATTACAAACAGGTCCCTCACCGCCGGCGAGCCCAGCCCCGATCCTGAGCCCAGGCGGTCTGTGGGGGAACGGGGAGGCTCGTGGTGTGGTCTTCTCTCTGCGGTACCTCCTGAGGTAGCATAGAAGGTCCTCGCCGTCGTTGGCGAGCGGCGGCGATGGGCAACTCTCTGGGGTGCTCCGCCTCCGGGGAGCGGCTGGTGTCGGCGGCGCGCGACGGGGACACTGTGGAGGCGCGCATGCTGCTGGAGCTCAGCCCGGCGCTCGCGCGCTACTCCACCTTCGGCGGCCTCAATTCCCCGCTCCACTTCGCCGCCGCCAAGGGCCACCTCGACGTGCGTGCATCTCCTTACACCGTTCTGTGGATGGTGGTTTCCGTTCGATTTGATCGCGAATTGGTGTGTTGTTTCATTTTCCATTTAGATTGTGATGCTGTTGCTGGAGAAGGGCGCGGATGCGAACGCGCGCAACTACTGCGGCCAGGTAGATCTTTGGGGGATGTTACGGGGTTCAAAAGTTCTGATCTTTGAGTTTTAGTACTATTTCACGCGTAGAAATCTAATTATCTTGGGATCTGTCATGTAGAAGTATTGAACTTGGCACCTCTTATGTCGCGTCTTAACTCTCAACTAAAAGAAGTGTGAAGATTAAGTCTTTCGGTTGATTTCTCAACTCTCCGGTTATATGGTTGCATGGACTTGATCTGTAATCTGGACCCGAACAAAGATTTGAGTTTTTTTAGTGCTTTTTTGTTCCATGCTTGGACATGGGATAGGTGTTACATTTCTATCATCCATTCAATCTTTATCAGAGTTGGAACAATTGATTGATTTTTTTCCGTTTATTTGGATGGGTGGATGAAGACTGCATTGATGCATGCGTGCCGGCATGGCCACTGGGAGGTGGTTCAGATGCTTCTGCTCTTCAGATGCAATGTAATGCATTTTTGGTGAGTTTCATTTCTTCTGACACATTGGAGGTGCTGACTTCTCTGTATGTTTGGATTGCTCGGAAGGTTACCCGGGCAGATTACTTGAGCGGTCGAACAGCATTGCATTTCGCAGCGCATGATGGACTTGTTCGGTGTCTACGTCTTTTACTTGCGGACTTTGTCCCAAGTGCGCCCTTGAAGGATAGTGCCTCTTCAGTGGCGGATGGTGGTGACTCTCAGATGAATTGTGGGAGCAGTCCTTGTTCTTCTTTGGGACTAAAATTTAATGAATCGTATGTATTTTCAACAAGTATTTGTGTTCCTGTTTGAAACAACTAGCAATTAATAGCACACCGTCTTTCCTACTTTCTTTTAGTGCTCGTTTGAGGTATATCAACAAACCTGCTGATGGCGGTGTTACAGCCCTTCATATGGCTGCTTTGAATGGTCATTTCGACTGTATGCAATTGTTGACTGACTTAGGTGCAAATGTCTCAGCTGTCACATTTCCCTATGGCACTACAGCAAATTTGATAGGCAAGTTTTGATTCTTAGTTCAGATTGCAATTGCATGCATTAAATAATGGTATTTTCCTTATTTAAAATTGAAATGGAGTTTTAATTATGTGTTTATGGAGCAGGAGCTGGTAGTACTCCATTGCATTATGCAGCCGGTGGAGGGAATGTGGAGTGTTGCCAGGTCAGTTACTGCCATAAAGCAGCACCACTTTTTTGGACAAGTAATTTTTTCCATTGTAATTATCGGTTGTGTATTGAATTGATTTGTTCAAAAATTGGCCATGTCATTATTGCAGCTACTTCTGTCGAAAGGTGCTAGCAAATTGACACTCAACTGTAATGGGTAAGAATTAGTTATGTACTAGCTATCTTAGCATTCCAAAGTTTTGCTACCATTACGTAGTTATGATTAAATTCACTTGATCGGCTTTATTTCATATTAACATGTGCCCCTCTGTTTAGGTGGCTTCCCATTGATGTCGCTAGGATGTTTGGGCGTCGTTTCCTGGAGCCATTGCTTTCTCCAAACTCTAACTCAAGTATCCCTGTATATCAGCCATCTAGTTATCTTGCTCTGCCACTCATGAGCATACTTAATATAGCCAGGTTAGTGCTTAACAACTCACCACTCACTACTTATTGGTTTCTTCTGTTGGAGGTAAAGTACAATTATTGTGGAAAACAATGAGTGTTGGCTTTTGATATGCAAATTGCAAATGCCCGTTCTGTTCTTTTTTAGAAAGCACACGATAAGTTTGTGATAAAAGCAGTCTCATCATGTATACCAGCAGATCTGGTACTTATAAGCATTCAGTCCAGATTACATGTACTGTAGAATTGCATTTTTTTAAAGAAACTGTTACTTTAGCAAAGGTAATTAGTAAACAATAAAACTTTGAATCACATGCTTGACTTCAATGATCTTAATAATCTTGGCACAGTTAACCTTTTATTATCTGAAGAATTGGTTATGTTTTGCTTCCAGTTTCCTGAAACCAAGCATATTTCTATTTGAACTGGAAGTGTTTTTTTACATGACAATTCCACCTTGTAACAAGTGTACGTTTGCGATTATCTTACTATATAATGATACCATTATTAACTTCTTGTTAGAATATTCTCAACAATAAGTATACTTATTGTTATTGGAACCTTTATAGATTTTCTCTGTGCATTTGCAGAGAATTTGGGTTGCAGCACACCATATCATCTGTGGATGATAGTGATCTCTGTGCAGTCTGCCTTGAAGGGTCTTGCTCTGTAGCTGCTGAAGGTAGGTGCTGTATTGACATTACACGCTTGCAGCTTCATAATTTATAAATTTCATTCCTTTACTTACTAACGGACATATTTCAGGCTGCTCTATTAACTCCAAATCAAAAATGATTGTCAGATATTCATAATTCTATCTATTCTAATATAATCTGCACTTGTTTAAAAATGTTGCTTATATTATTTTTTCCTTCAAAATTTGAAGATGCACTGATGGAGTGATGGGAGAGTTCATCTCTTCCGTCCAAAGAAAATCTTTATACATCTTAGAAGTTATTAGTTCGCCTGATAAGAGCACCAAACTTTTTTCCCTGATCAAAACATGTCCGGATGAGGACTGCTTAGTGAATGGACCCTATTGTAGATTGTAATTATACTTTTAGGCAATCATTCAATGGCATATTGATCTGAAAGGGGCATTCAAATAATCAAATTTCTATTTCCTTCCAATTTGCAGCTCTGTGCATATGATGCTACCATTTTGTGAGCTACCTCTCTTCACAAAAATAAGTTAGTAAATAATAACCAGTAAGAGTGTAAAACTGTGAGAGTAACTCATGAGTGAAAGCAAAAAAAAAAAACTGATGGGACCTGTATTCCTGAACCTTAGTTGTGTGGAGTGTTTTGAAGCTTCATAAAGCTTTTTTTCTCAACAATTTCACTTATTCATATACATCACATTGTGATGCATCACTGTGTAAAAAAAAATGCAATGCTGTTGCCCTAACATTATTTTCTGTTCTTTCAGGTTGCTGTCATGAGTTCTGCATCAAATGTGCTCTTTATCTTTGCTCAACCAGCAACACTCGTGTTGAGTTCACTGGCCCACCTGGGTCAATTCCGTGCCCCCTTTGTCGGAATGGAATAATGTCATTCACTAAGTTACCGAGCACGCCAACAGAAGGGCTTAAAACTAGCTCAGCACTCACATTCTGCAATCCATGCATTCTAAACACCCGATCTGTAGACTCACCAGCAACTGTCTGCAAAGCAGAAATCAGGCGCAATCGTGTTGCAGCTGTGTCTTCTGAGCTACTCTGTCCACTCACCTGCAGCCCATTTCCATCATCTGCCCTCCCGACCTGCAGGTGCAATGATGATGATCCATGTGGTGCCACAGAAACACAGGATGATTCTGAGGTGCAATCTCCCCAGCCATCGCACTGCGCAAGTATGGAGGTGGACAAGAGGGAACATGAGGATCTTGACCGGAGCAGCTGCTCAGGCATGTTCTGGAGTCGAAGAAGCTGCCACAGGGAGGAGCAGTGTAATGCAGAGATCAATGCTTGATTCTTTCTTCTTTCTGGTTGTGAATATATTTGAATTCATAGCAGCTCAATGTGGGAGATGATCGGTGGTTATTTTTTTCCTCCCCAGCTGTGTTTCTTTCTCCTATTTACGGCCAAGATTTTCGTGATTGGTGATGGTGAATCCTGAAGCGTTGGCTGCCGTAGTAATTTTTACTGTGATGTACCGATGTGGCTACAATCTGTGATGTGCTTGGGAGTCAAGAACTCGTAGCCTCAGATAGTCAGTTACTCTTCTTTGTAGCTGTGTGTAAATTACAAAAGTTGGGTTGTGATTATTTTCTGATTCTGATGAGCAATTCATCAATCAACTACATCTTAATGATATAATATATAGAATTGCCATCATGTCATCAGTTTCTTTGTCCAGTTCAGAAGTGGCTGAGCTGAGCTCAGACAAAATGCTTCTCTTCAGCATCGTCTGTGCAGTCCTACCTACAGCCGCCATACACGACGTCTCTCATGAGATGTTGCGCCTGTGACGCAGGAGCCTGCTGACGATTCCATCGCCGAGCCTCTGCACCGCTAACAAAAAGTGCCCAACCCCGGCAGCTCGTGGTAGCTGATCCGACCAAGACGCCATCACCGTCCTGGAAGGCTGGAACATGTGCACTCTCGTACACCGGCATGTTAGAATAAATCACGTCATATTCGTGCATGACGTGTGTGCATGCGTTCTATTTGAGTCTAGGTGGTGGCCGAGCTAGTATTGAAGGAGAAGTCTGACCAGAAGTTCATGTGGATCTTGCACGTTCGTTGTGCACGCGAGTTCGTGGCTCTTACATGAGTTAAGGCCGAGCGTTCGTGCGCAGAGAAGGCGGGGTCGTGGCTTAAGTTGTGTCAGCTCAAAGTGTTTTGAGTCGTGTGTTGTCTAATACAATCCAAGATACAAGCATTTGGCGCCGCCGCGTTCATCACCGGAAAATCTATCTTTTCTATTGTTCATTCTCTACCTCCGTTCGGCGAGAGCTAGAGTGACTCGTTTCTAACAATTGGTATCAGAGCCTAAAGATCCTGCTTGTGACTCGTTTCCTATCCGGTGCTCTCACTGGCAAACTACACGACATGAGCGATCAAGATAGAGACAATCGTTTATGCCCAAGGCCACTGAGAGGCAGTGTCTCTTGCGGAAGGTGAGGTGGACGAGCAGAAGAACAAGACGACGAGGGCGTAACTTCTCCAAGCGTTGTTGAAGGACATTCTCATGCAAGTCTCAACGAAGAAGACGACGAAGGAGATATGGGATAGCCTCAAGATGAGGTTTGTCAGCATCGATCGCATCAAGGTAGCTCGCCTTTCAACTCTCAAGGGCGAGTTCGATAAGCTATGCATGGCAGAAGGGAAGCTGTTGGACGACTACGCCAATAAGATCAACAACATAGCGACAAGGTATGCCAGCCTTGGCTTGACGCTCAATGACGCCTCCATGGTGAAGAAGCTCCTCAACACTGTCCCCGATAAGTTGTATCCTACGGTGGTTGAGATTGATCAATTCTATGACGTCGAGATGATAGTGTTTGAGGAGGCGCTTAGCACACTGAATGCATTCGATGAGCATTCCCAGCAGCGCACTCATGCCAGTGGTGAACGACGTGATGACTGGCCAGCTCTTTCTCACGATGATTGAGCGGAAGGCTCGACAGAAATCCAAGTCATCAATCGAGAAGTGCTACAACTATGGCATTGATAGTCATTTTGTTCGGGACTGCCGTAAACCAAAGAAGGAGGAGGCCCTGCTTGCTAGCAATGACGAGGAAGCGACACTCTTGTAGGGCGGGACATGCAACGATGTCGTGATTTAGGGGGAGATTGTTAGAATAAATCACATCATGTCCGTGCATTGCGTACGTGCGTGCATGGCTATTCCTAGGCTAGGACGAGAGGGGCAATCGCCTAGGGTCTAGGAAAGTTAGGGGCCCCAATTTATATATATATATATGTCTATATAGCCTAGTATTTTTATACTCTCTATGGAACAACCCTCAGCTCATTTGTCCGATGACCCAACATGCAACACACAACAAATATGCAAACTAGAACTTTTCCTAGCATGGCAGCGCCCCAACCCAATGGCTAATGCAGCATGCCAGTAGTCCAGCATGGGCAAATGCAAGCCAGCTAGGTAGCGGGCAGCCACGCCTTTAGACCTTGATGCATGTGTCCTTCGTGATATCGCCCAAAATCCCCAAATCACCAAATGTGCAGCTGTCAACGGCTGGTTGCTTTCCTGCTCACTCGACAACCTAAATGGCTAAATCCCTCGACCCCCATTCATCGGCTGACGATGGAACGACGCCCACCATGGCAACATTGCAACGGGTAACAGTGCAATAGGCTAGGAGCAACGGACGAGCAAGGCTTTCATCGCCTCGACTACTCCACTAGAGCCAAAGCGTTGGTGAGTGGTGACCGGTCCAAATCCCTTCCTAAATCCTAATCTCCTGATTCCTATAAAAGATTCAAACTTCAAAGTGTATATATATGTATATATGCATGTGTATGTATGCATGTATGTATGCATGTGTGTATGCATGTGTATATTGAAGGTTATGCCCAAGAAAATTCAATGGATCGGAAGTTCCGATAGGAAGTATCGGAAGTTCCGGTTAATTTCTGGTCTCGATACAAAGAACAATTGTTGCTTCAGAAGTTCCGATATGGTATCGGAAGTTTTGACGAGCCAAAAATTCCGATTCAGAATTGGGGAATTTGTACTGATCGGAAGTTCTGATATGGTATTGGAAGTTCTGAGGTGGGCAAAAACAGATTGGATCTGTTGCGTGTCGTACTGTATCAGGAGATCTAAAATATCCTGTCGGAAGTTCCAATATAGGATCAGAAGTTCCGACGTAGGCAAACAGATTGGATCTATTACTATTTTTAGGGTTTCGGGATAAGCACGACCAAGGGGTCCTCAACCCTATATAAGGAGAGGAGGAGGGCGTCTTGGGCAGAGCAATAAGCCTAGATTAGACCTAGCCACCCAAGAGTTCTCTCCTCCCCTTCTTGATCTCAAACGTTGAGGTCAAGGATCCTCGTCTCTCACGTGCGGTGCTAGCACGCTGCCGTGGGAGGTACTCCATCCCTGTACGTGTGGACTCCGTGGAGGCGTTGCTCCAATAGCAACACTCGTGAACGTCTACATGCGAATGACTACGTCGTCTTCATCGATCGGATTAGTGAAGGACGACAAGGATGAAGCGAGGAGAGGCTAGACGCGCTGCTCCAACATCTTCTTCCACTGCACCTAGCACGTCAAGTGCTAGAAGGTACCGATCTAAGATCTCACACGCGCATGAGCCTAGGGCCATAGGGTGAAAATTTTGAATTTGCCGGCTAGCGTAGCTTCCCTATTCCCCCACAGTGGTATCAGAGCCTACGTGCGTCGTGTTCAATCTGGATCCCTCATGTATGGAGATACATGGTGGAAAAACAGATTAGATCTGTTTCTATTCACGGCAGATCGGAAGTTCTGATGGCGGATCGGAAGTTCTGATACTGATATGATATTTTGATATCGAATAATAATTCGATACAGAAAGCAATTATTGTGATGCGGGATTCCGATATTGATCGGAAGTTCTGATGCCAGATCGGAAGTTCCGACTTGCGTGATTTTGAAAAACTGAGCTTACTGACCCGAGTTTTTCAGATCCAGAATCCATTCATTTGTAGATTGCCCGCCTAACTTTTTTTTGTAGAGAATGTCGTGACTGGCATGACCTTGGTTAAAATGTGATGTATGAGATGCATGCAATGAATGTAAATTAAATATGGCATGCATGTCATGGTTATTTAAAGCCCAAGGCTGATGTAAAATTTATTACGACTTGCATGTCGTTTCCACGGAGCTTCGGCTCATGTAAATTAGTATAGCCTATGCAAGATGGACTAGTACTCTTCATGGACACCGGGAGCACGCACTCGAAGACAGGAGCCATGGAGATGGAGATCGCCATGTGAAGAAGGCCATGCTATGTCACAGTTAATATGATTGCATGTGATGCTTTCTTTTGTTCCTATTATTCTATTCTTGCATGTTTTGTGTGCGCTAGGGACGTTACGATGCTAGAGTAGTTTTTCCTCAGAAAATTAAGTGTTGATGCTCTTCCCAAT
Organism: Zizania palustris; assembly: GCA_019279435.1. Lineage (NCBI taxonomy): Eukaryota > Viridiplantae > Streptophyta > Magnoliopsida > Poales > Poaceae > Zizania > Zizania palustris. The sequence continues at coordinate 27,733,396 of JAAALK010000082.1, forward strand.
AGTTGCACCCACCAAGGTTCATGCTCATCGATAGTGGGTCTGCCAAAGTAGGGTGCTATCTTTTATCTCAACCAGTTGGGGTGGAAGTCGGACTTTTGCATGCATAGTGTTGGTTCACTTGACAAGGCTATTAAAACGGTTTTGAGCCTTGGAGCATAGGATTTGGGGTCGAGAATTTGATGCTTCTCCAATGACAAGAGTCACATACGATGTGATTAGCAAGGAGTTGCTTACCTATGTCAACTAGCTTCTAGCAGTGATGCCAAAGCTCACTAGGAGATACCGTGACCATGGATCTTGCACCACTATTATTGGATAGAAGATAAACATTGCATAGTGCTAAACCTCACATTTAGTCTTTTGTAGATCATGGCACCTACTACATCTAATGTTAAGAGCACTCCAGTTTTTAATTTGCGATCTATTCTTGAACGAGATAAATTGTTCAGAACAAACTATATGGATTGGTATCGAAACTTGAGAATTGTTCTCAAGCAAGAGAAAAAGGATTATGTTTTAGAGGAACCCCACCCTGATGAACCAGGAGAGGATGCTTCTACAACAGATAAGCGTGCTTATGAGAAGCATGCTAGTGATTCCATGGATGTCAGCTGCCTGATGCTTGCCTGCATGTCCTCTCAGTTTCAGAAACAATATGAGGAACATGATGCCTACAATATGTTCATAGGGATTAAGGGCATGTTTCAGGACCAAGTAAGGGCAGAAAGATACAATGTGTCTAAATGCTTGTTTGGTAGTAGGATGGCTGAAGGGAGCCCAGTGAGCCCTCACGTGATCAAGATGATTGGTTGCGTGGAGACTCTAGAAAGACTGGGCACTGCACTAGATCCGTACCTCACCATTGATGTTATTCTCCAGTCGCTCCCATTGAGCTTTGAGCCATTCATCATGAACTATAATATGGTTGGATTGGAGAAGACATTGGCTAAGTTGCATGGGATGCTAAAATCTGCTGATGAGAGTATCAGGAAGGCTCCAAACCATGTGATGGTTGTTTGGAATGAGGGCAAGAAGAGAAGGAAAAAGGCTAAGACTACAGATGCGATCTCTAGTGCGAAGTCTAAACCAACTAGAAAGTCCAAGTCTAGTCCTTCCAACTCTGATGTGTACGACCATTGCCACAAGCCTGGGCATTGGAAGCACAACTACAAGGTGTACCTGGAAGAGTATAAAAATAAGAAGGGAAGTGGGACTTCCGCTTCAGATATTAATGTTATTGAAATTAATCTTGCTACTCGTCCAAATGATTCATGGGTATTTGATACCGGATCGATGATTCATACTTGCAAATCATTGCAGGGGCTGAGTAGAGTAAGAAAGTGTGCAAGTAGCGAGCTAGATATCCGCGTCGGGAATGGTGCAAAGGTTACAGCGTTGGCCGTCGGCATCTATTCACTGTCGCTACCATCAGGATTAGTTTTGGAGTTAAATAATAGTTATTTCATTCTCGCCTTAGGCAGAAACATTATCTCTTCTTCATGTTTAGAGGAAGATGGTTTTGAATTCGTAATAAAAAACAAGAGTTGTTCAATATTTCGAATGGCATGCTCTATGGTGTTTGTCCATTAGTGAATAGATTGTATATTCTAAGTCTTGATGATGCACATGTTTATAATAATAGTACTAAGAAACAACGACTCAATGATTTTAATCCCACCTACGTCTGGCATTGTCGTTTATGTCATATAAATGAGAAGCGTGTACAGAAGCTCCATAGTGATGGACTTTTGGAATCATTTGATTTTGAATCATATGACACATGCGAGTCTTGTTTACTTGGAAAAATGATAAAGACGCCTTTCACAAGACAGAGTGAGAGGGCGAGTGAGCTATTGGCCATAGTACATACTGATGTGTGTGGTCCAATGAGTCACAGGGCTAGGAAAGGATTTCAATACTTTATTACTTTTATCGACGACTTTAGTAGATATGGATATGTCTACTTGATGAGGCATAAGTGGGAATCCTTAGAAAAGTTCAAGGAGTTCTAAAACAAGGTACAAAATCATACGGGAAATACAATCAAATTTCTATGATCGGATCGTGGGGGTGAATATTTGAGCCATGAGTTTAGTGATCATCTAAAGCAGTGTGGAATTGTTCCACAGCTGACTCCACCCGACACGCCTTAATGGAATGGGGTGTCCGAGCAGAAAAAACACACTTTGTTGGATATGGTGCGGTCCATGATGAGTCACACTGATCTTCCATTATCCTTTTGGGGTGACGCCCTAGAAACCACAACTTTCACAATTAATAGAGTTCCATCTAAGTCAGTAGAGAAGACGCCATATGAGATGTGGTCTGGGAGGCGTCCCAGTTTGTCTTTTCTAAAGATTTGGGGATGTGAGGCGTATGTCAAACGTATGACATCTGACAAGCTCAGTTCTAAGTCTGACAAGTGCTTCTTTGTGGGATATCATAGGGAAACCAAAGGATACTATTTCTATAATAGAGAGGAGGGAAAAGTGTTTTTCGCTCTAAATGGTGTGTTCCTTGAGAAACAGTTTTTCGCAAAAAGAGTTAGTGGGAGGACTGTGCATCTCGAAGAGGTTCGAGAGCCACTGGAAAGTGTTTTAGATCCCACTGAACTAGAGTAAGAGGTGCAAGTTGTTGCTGACCCTGTTATGGATGCACCAACCCCACGGAGGTCTGGGAGAGTAGTCCATGCGGCAGAGAGGTACATGTTCTTTACCACTAGGCATCGTGATGTGTTGTTGTTGGACAATGATGAGCCCAAGACTTATGTGGAAGCAGTGATGGGACTAGACTCTGAGAAATGGCTTGGAGCCATTAGATCCGAGTTGGAGTCCATGCATGTCAATCAAGTTTGGAACTTGGTTGATCCACCCAATGGTGTAAAAACTATTGAGTGTAAATGGATCTTCAAGAAAAAGATAGACATTGATGGAAATATTCACATCTATAAGGCACGATTGGTGGCGAAAGGTTTCAGACAAATTCAAGGTGTTGATTATGATGAAATGTTTTTGCCCGTCGCTATGCTTAAGTCTATTCGGATCATCCTAGCTGTTGCCACATTTTATGATTATGAGATATGGCAAATGGATGTCAAGACGACTTTCCTAAATGGAAACCTAAGTGAGGATGTGTACATGATACAACCTAAAGGTCTTGATGGTTCGGGGAATGTTGGGAAAGTTTGTAAGTTGCTAAAGTCCATTTATGGATTGAAGCAAGCTTCTCGAAGTTGGAATCTTCGATTTTATGAGGTAGTCAAAGGGTTTGGCTTCATCAAGAACGGAGAAGAGCCTTGTGTTTACAAAAAGGCTAGTGGGAGCTCACTTGTGTTTTTGGTCCTATATGTGGATGACATATTGTTGATCGGAAACGACATTCCTTTGTCGAATGCTGTCAAGACTTCATTGAAAAATAGTTTTTCGATGAAAGATCTTAGAGAGGCAGCATACATTTCGGCATAAATATCTATAGAGATAGATCAAAACGGTTAATTGGATTAAGCCAAAGTATGTACATTGACAAGGTTTTGAAACAGTTCAAAATGTAGAGTTCCAAGAAGGGTTTTCTGCCGATGTCACATGGTATTTCTCTTAGTAAGACTCAGTGTGCTGTGACACCTAATGAGCTAGAGAAGATGAGTGTGATCCCGTATGCCTCCGTAATTGGATCCATCATGTATGCCATGTTGTGTACATGCCTAGATGTGTCATATGCTCTAAGTGTTACGAGCAGGTACCAATCAAATCTAGGGAAAAGTCACTGGGCTATAGTACAGAGTATTCTCAAGTACTTGAGAAGGACTGAGGAAATGTTCCTGGTATACGGTGGTGAAGAGGAGCTCGTTGTAAATGGTTACATGAATGCTAGCTTTCAGACCGATAAAGATGATTCTCGATCGCAATCTGGTTTTGTGTTCTGCCTCAATGGAGGCGCAGTGAGTTGGAAGAGTTCCATGCAAGAGACGGTGACCGATTCTACAATGGAAGCTGAGTATATCGCTGCTTTAGAAGCGGCGAAGGAGGCCTTTTGGATCAGGAAGTTTGTTTCTAAGCTGGGTGTTGTTCCTAGTGCGTCTAGTTCAATGGACCTCTATTATGATAATAGTGGTGCCATTGCGCAAGCCAAGGAGCCTAGATCACATCAGAAATCCAAACATATACTTTGGCGATATCACCTGATCTGTGAGATCATTGAGAGAGGTGATGTGAATATTTGCATGGTGCACACTGATTTGAACATGGCGGATCCATTGACGAAGCCTCTTCCATAGCCCTAGCATGAGGCGCACATGATCTCCATGGATATTAGATACTTGCATGAGTGAGTCATGTGTTTGTGGAAGATGCTGGTAGAGTCTATGATAATGTATGAGGATAATTGTTATCTTGTTCCTTGAATAAATATCGTTTGCATTTATTTAATGAGTACGACTTGTTATGTGAAACTTTTTTCTTTTGATGATGTTATTCAAAAGGGTCCCTAATCTTGTCATCATGTGGGACAATGATGATACATGGATCAACACATTCGATTGATTGATGATTGTGTTTCACAGATCATAGACATAGAGATGTTAAATCAGTGAGGTGGACACATGTTGGTGAACATGGTGTTGGACAGACCCACTTGAGATACTGTTGAGATTGTAATGTGCCAACAATTATTATCTCAAATGGTGTACCTGTAGAGTCCTTGGACTTGAGATCGTCATTTGATTCCAGAATGCATAGTGACATACTTAGATGCTTCCTAACGCTATTCCGTAACAAGGTAGCAATAATGGTTGTTTTCAGGTGTGTTGTGAAACATGTCTTGGGATATGAGTGGTTAAGAAGGAATTTACCCCTCCTAATAACGGAAGAGTCATCTCTAGACCCCTCGAGGTATTGGATTGGAAAAGTGCATGGCCATGCCACTATGACTAAGGAGTTAGTCATGATTTGAATCCGATACTTGATCGAGTGAAATGTCAAGTTAACCAATAAGAGTGGCACATATCTCTCCTTGAGTTTGACTGACGGCGCGTGGTAAAGGGACTAGTGCATGTGTATATCAAGGTTCATGAAAATTTGATTTTGTATGCTTTCGGGGATCAATATGTGCTGCTAGGTACCACTATTGATCAGTGAGTCGGAAATAGTTTCCGGTGAACAATCGTAAGTGTATGAACCTATCAGGTCACACACTTAAGGGGATGGATTAAAACATGAAAAGAATTGGTTCTTGTGCAAGTGGGAGATTGAAGGTTATGCCCAAGAAAATTAAATGCATCAGAAGTTTTGATAGGAAGTATCGGAAGTTCCGGTTAATTTCTGGTCTCGATACAAAGAGAAATTGTTGCTTCAGAAGTTCTGATATGGTATCGGAAGTTCCGATGATCTAGAAGTTCCGATTTGGAATCGGGGAATTTTGTACTGATCAGAAGTTCCGATATGGTATCGGAAGTTCCGAGGAGGATTTTGCTTGCATTTGCTGCATCTCGTGGATTCAACCTTTTTCAAATGGATGTTAAAAGTGCTTTTCTTAACGGCTTCATAGGCGAAGATGTTTATGTAAAACAACCTCTTGGTTTTGAAAACCCCCAATACCCCTATAGAGTCTTTAAACTTCATAAAGCTCTTTATGGACTCAAGCATGCCCCTCATGCTTGGTATGATCGTCTTTGATTATTTTTGCTCTAGCATGAGTATTTTATGGGATCAATTGATAAAACTCTTTTCATTTTCAAGCATGGCAAAGATTTCCTCTGAGAAACCAAGGGTTGGTTTCAGAGTCTGTGATGAGTGATTGACAGATTTTACCGTCTGATTCGAAGGGGTCCCTCCGAAGGGGTTCAGAGGTTGGTTCTCCGAAGGTGTTCGGAGGCTGGTCCTTCGAATGTGTTCGAAGGTTGTCCCTCCAAAGGGGTTCAGAGGTGGTTTCACCGAAGGGTTCGGTGGCTTTGTGAGAAACCAAGGGTTGGTTTCGGAGTCTGTGATGAGTGATTGACATAGTTTTTCCTCTGTTTCAAAGGGGTACCTCTGAAGGGGTTCGGAGGTTGGGTCTCCGAAGGTGTTCGGAGGCTGTTTCACCGAAGGGTTCGGTGGGTTTGGTTGCTGCAGTTGTTGCAGCGGAGTGTGCCTGTCGGAGGGGTCTGATAGTACACGATGACTGGGTTGTACCGAAGGTCTCGGTACTTTGGGTGGTACACCGGAGTGTGTACCGAAGGTTGTTAACCCGGAGAGGTCTCCGGGGTACTGGATACACTTGTCTGCTTGTCTGTGGTGCGCAGGGGACTTCGGAGGTGACGGACGGTTCGTAGCAGGTGAAGGTCGGACCTCGGGTCGAGGTGCACCAGGAGAAGGCAGTAAGTGCGGAGCATGGCTCTGGGTGAAGGTACCCCGAGGAAAAGTCCTCGGAGGCGAGGCACTTCGAAGGGTACTCCGGAAGGAGTGACTTCGGAGTTTGGTGGATCAAGTCCTCAGAAGAGGCAAGGGTTCGAAGTGTGCTCCGGAGGGAGACACTCGAAGGTACCCGACGAAGGTCTCAAAAGTCGAGGTGCATCGAATGCATGGTCCGGGTGAGGCTCGTCGAGGAGTGTGCTCGGGGAGAGACACTGCGATGAAGTGCTCATGGAATGCTTCATGTGGAGGCCTTGGACGAAGGAGGGACTTCGAAGGGTGGTACTCCGAAGGTGGGGCTTCGGAGTGTGGTTGTCTTGAGGTACTTCGGCCATGCATGGCTTCGGTACACGGACTGACGGAGTTCGAGCTGGGAGAAGCTGCGAAGCCGTGGTGGTCCACTCCGAAGGTGTTGGTGCGAAGGCCCAAGGGCTTTGACGGCTTCGGCTCAAAACCGTCACTGTATCGGAGGCTGACTTCGGTGAAGCGAAGGCCGTCAGGCTCAAGGCTTCTCACCGAAGCTACCGCACCCCTCGCGTGCGAAGGGGGGCTTCAGAAAGGTCAAAGACTGTAAAGGCTGACAATGTCTACTCTGCAAAAAGCTGACGCTGTCCCCTCTGCAAAGCTAACAGAGAAGCCTCCAAATAAAGTTGACAACCTTTTGTACCCCTCTGTTCTATAGAGACAAAACCAATGTAAACCCTAGGGGTAAAGTAGTCAATTCACTTGGGGTGAATAGTGGCTATAAATATGGGGGCTGGGTAGGTAACATTTAACACTTTGAGTATTCATTGTTGACCTCCTGTACTAGCCACCACATACTTTGTATTCATCCAGTGAGTTCATTTTTAGTGTTCCCTGTTCAAGCAGAGAAGCCCTGCTTCTGTGTGCATTTTATGCTTGAGCTTGTTTTGCATACCTCGCTGCATACTTCGATCTTTAGTGAGTCACCTCGAGTGACTTGCGGTAGTTCACCGAAGCCTGTTTGGGCGAAGTGTGTTTGTGCGAAGTGTGTTTTTCAGTGCGTTCGCTCTGTGTAACTGGAGGCTAGACCTCGCTGCTTACTAGCGAAGCACTGATCGAAGGCTGCTTTTCTTCCCGTGTCATAGCCCTTAGCGAAGTCCACAAAGTGTGCGTTTAGACCTTCGAAGTACGAAGCACAGCACCAGTTGCTGTCGCTCAGTATTTGGTCGAAGTCCTCAGAAGGCAGTCCACTCTTGCGAAGGGTGAAGTGCGAAGCCTTCTCGAAGCACCCTGTGTGCGGAGCCTGCACTGACTTAGCAGAGTTGATTTTTCGGGGTTGTAGGTGGAGCGAAGTCTTCTTGGCTTCGAACTTTTGATCCTTGCGAAGCCTGTGTTCGGAGCCGTCAAATACCTCCGAACCAGAACTTCGAAGGTTGTGTTCGAAGCCTGTTCCACAGTAGACTGAATTAAAACAGAAGGCTATTTTAGCCTGAAATTTTAAAAGCTCCCATTCACCCCCCTCTGGTCGCCATTTCCGGTCCAACACTTTGTTTGCTGCAGATGTTGCAGCGGAGTGTGCCTGTCGGAGGGGTCCGACAGTACACAATGATTGGGTTGTATCGAAGGTTTCAGTACTTTAGGCGGTACACCGGAGTGTGTATCGGAGGTTCTTACCCGGAGAGGTCTCCGGAGTACTGGATACACTTGTCTGTCTGTCTGTGGTGCGCAGGTGACTTTGGAGGCGATGGACGGTTCATAGCAAGTGAACCTGGGTCAAGCGGGAGGCTTGATGCCAGGGGAGCAGGGAGCTCCATCACGAAGGCTGCAAAGCGGTCGAGGTCGGACCTCGGGTCAAGGTGCGCCAGTAGAAGGCAGTAAGTGCGGAGTGTGACTCTAGGTGAAGGTACTCCGAGACGAAGTCCTCGGAGGCGAGGCACTTCGAAGGATACTCCGAATGGAGTGAGTTCGGAGCATGGTGGATCAAGTCCTCAGCAATGAGGCAAGGTGTTCGAAGTGTGCTCCGGAGGGAGACACTCGAAGGTATACCCGACGAAGGTCTCAGAAGTCGAGGTGCATCGAAGGCATGGTCCGGGTGAGGCTCGTCGAGGAGTGTGCTCGGGGAGAGACACTGCGATGAAGTGCTCATGGAATGCTTTATGCGGAGGCCTTGGACGAAGGAGGGACTTCGAAGGGTGGTACTCCGAAGGTGGGGCTTCAGAGCGAAGCTGGCTTCTTCGGAGTGAAGCAGGCTTCGGAGCGAAGCTGGCTCCGGAGTGAGGCTGACTTGAGGTACTTCGGCCTTGCATGGCTTTGGTACACGGATTGACGGAGTTCGAGCTGGGAGAAGCTGCGAAGCCGTGGTGGTCCACTCCGAAGATGTTGGTGCGAAGGCCCAAGGGCTTTGACAGCTTCAGCTCAAAACCTTCACTGTATCGAAGGCTGACTTTGGTGAAGCGAAGGACGTCAGCCTCAAGGCTTCTCATCGAAGCTACTGCACCCCTCGCGTGCGAAGGGGGGCTTCAGAAGGGTCCAAAACTGCAAAGGCTGGCAGCGTCTCTCTACAAAAGCTGGTGTTGTCCCCTCTGCGAAGCTGACAAAAGAAGCCTCCAAATAAAGTAGACTACCAGTTGTACCCCCCTATTCTGATGAGACAAAACCAGTGTAAACCCTAGGGGTAAAGTAGTCTATTCACATGGCTAAATAGTGCCTATAAATAGTGGAGGCTGGCTAGGTCACATCAACACTTTGAGCATTCATTTTGAGCTCCTGTACTAGCCGCCACATACTTTGTATTCAGATCTGTGAGTTCATTTTGTGTTCCCTGTTCAAGCATTGAAGCTTTGACTCTGTTCATTTACTGCTTGAGCTTGTATGCATACTTCTCTGCATGCTTCGGTTTCTCTGTACTCCATTTTCTTGTGAGCTTTTCTGGAGAGGTGTGTGAGAAGCCTGTTCGAGCGAAGTGTGTTCGAGCGAAGTGTGTGTTTCAGTGTTTGTTCTCTCTGTGTAAGCTGGAGGCTAGACCTCTCTGATTGCTAGCGAAGCACTGTTTGACTTAGATCGAAGCCCTTTTTTTCCTTGTCGAAGTCTTCAGCGAAGTCTGTTTAGTGTGCGTTTAGACCTTCGAAGTACAAAGCCCAGCACCAGTTGCTGTCGCTGAGTATTTGGTCGAAGCCCGCAGAGGGAAGTTTGCTCTTGCGAAGTCTATAGTGCGAAGGCTGCTCGAAGGCACCTAGTGTGCGGAGCCTGCACTGACTTAACAAAGCTGATCGAAGTCCTCAGAGGGAAGTCCGCTCTTGCGAAGGGTGAAGTGCGAAGCCTGCTCGGAGCACCCTGTGTGCGGAGCCTGGACCGACTTAGCAGAGCTGAATATTCGGGGTTGTGGGTAGAGCGAAGTCTTCTTGTCTTCGAACTTTTGCTCCTTGCGAAGCCTGTGTTCGGAGCTGTAAAATACCTCCGAACCAGAACTTCGAAGGGTGTGTTAGAAGCCTGTTCCGCAGAAGACAGTATTAAAACAGAAGGCTATTTTTAGTCTGAAATTTTAAGAGCTCCCATTCACCCCCCTCTGGTGCCGTTTTCGGTCCAACAATTGGTATCAGAGCAGGTTAAGATCACTAGTTGACCTTAACCGGTTTTGTGATCTGTTGGAGACATGGACAGAGTTAGTAAAATACCTCTGTTCGATGGGACTGATTTTGCATACTAGAAGGTGCACATGGAGGCTTATTTGCTAAGCCAAGAAAATGCAATTTGGGAGATTGTGGACTCACAATACTCCATCCCTGAAACTCGCACCTCTCAAACAGAGAAGGATCAGTATAATGCCAACTTCAAGGCAAGAAATATACTGTTCATTGGTTTGAGTAGAAGTGAGTTTGATAGGGTTCAACACCTTAGGACAGCTAGGGAAATTTGGACAACACTCACTATTTTTCATGAGGGCTCTACTCAGATTAAGGCTAGGCGCCAAAGCACATACAATCAACAGTATCAGCTGTTTGTGCAGGCACCTGGTGAATCTATAGATGCCATGTTTTCTCGCTTTGATGCGATAGTGAGTAACTTGCGGTCCAACGGGACGCTTGCTTACAATGATCATGATAGGGCTATCAAGCTTCTCTATGCTCTTGATCGGAGCATATGAGAAGTAAAGATATCCAACATTGAGGAGTCCATAGGTCAACATTGAAGAGTCCACAGGTTATGACACATTGACCTGTGATGAGCTCTTCAGCAAGCTGAAGTCCATAGAGATTGCCAAGGCATCTCTTGCAGTGCATAGGAACTCGTTGCCACAGCCATTGGCACTGGTTTCTAGCACTAGCCGTGGCACCACTGCAGAACCAAGCACATATGGCACTTGTGTTCTTGCAGATGGTTTTGCTTTGTCCTCCCTGGTCTCCGTCACTAAGGATCAGTTGGATACTCTGGATGATGATGAGCTTGCTCTAATTGCCAGAAGGTTCACCCGTTTTCACCATGAGAGACGGGATCAGAGGAGAGGTGGTTTTAGTGGTTGTTTTGAGTGTGGCGACACTTCTCACATCAAGGCCAATTGCCCAAAACTCAAGAAGAGAGAAGAGAGTGAGCGCCCCAAATACCCCAAAAGGAGAGGAAACCCTTTGTGAAGGGCAAGCGCGGCAAGGTGGCTAAGGAAGTAGCCAAAGCCGCTTCCAGAGCATTTGTTGCTGCTCTCAGCGACATCGACACTTCCTCAACTAAGGAGTCGAGCTCTGAGGAGGAGTCTCCAAGGAAGGAGGAGAAGAAGGACAAGAAGGGACGAGATTTCACCGGCCTCTGCTTCATGGCCGACAACGATCACAGCGGCGATGAGCTTGACTCATCTAAGGTACCTCTATCCTATGACCAGCTTTCAATTAAACTAGATGAGCTGAATGAAGTAGTTCTTGGTCAAGATAGATTACTTGTGCAAGCCGCTAGAGATAGAAAATACCTTAGACTTAGGCTAGAATCTATGTCTACTGATTATGCCATGCTTAAGTCTAGGGTTAATGATGCTGAATGTGATTCTTGTACTGTTGTCATGGGTGAGCTTGCTCAGTTGCGTTCTGTGCATGCTCAAACTCTTTCTGAGCTTGAGACTGCACAGAAGCAGCTTTTGATGGTGGATTCTAGTCATGATATAACTAAATGTATGAACTGCCCTTTATTACGTGAGAGCATTGATTTACGTGATAAGCATGTTCATGATTTAAAGGCTAAATTGGAGAGGGCCGGTAGTTCTAAGGATGTACAGCTTGTGTGTGACACTTGCATAACCCTTAAGGACAAGCTAGGCACTGTTAGAGAGCGAGCTGAAAACCTTATGACTGAGAATGAGTACCTTCTTTCTGTGGTTAACAAATGTACTGAGGGAAAGGGTAGGATGGATTTGCTCTTGGCCAAGACCAAGATGTGTGTTGACAGAGCAGGGTTAGCTCTAGGTTTGGGTTTTGAGAGGATTCCTTCAGATAGTGAAAACAAAACTGTTTTTACCTCACCCACTACCCTAGAGAAAGAGAGAGCTCTGTTAGACACTCCTTCAGCCAAAAAGCCTACCCAAACTCTAAAGAAAACCACTCCTCCCACAAAAAGAGTTCCTCCCAAGAAAACCACTCAGCAGAAGCCCAAGGAGCCTGTGAGAGGTGCTCCTATGACCCATGAGAGTGCCCCTAGGAGAATTTTTCATTGTTCCTATTGTCAGCGGGTGGGTCATCTGGTTGGGTTCTGTTTTCGTCGCATCAAGGATGAGCGGCGCTCTCAGGAGATGAGGTTCCAGAACATGCATTACCCATCTTTAGGTATGCATGAGTCTGAGTTTTACTCTCGTCCTGTTTTCGAGGCTTCTCGTGCTTCTCGGAGAGGTTTTGCTCCTCGAGGTGTTCACCATGTTCCATATGGTGGTAGACCCCGGGCGAGTAGCTTTGTACCTCATCAGAGTAGGAGACCTCGTCATGTTGTTGGATCACAGCATGTAGGTAGACCTCGCACTTTGCATCATTCTGATTATCCTGTGCATAGACAGTCTACTTTTACTGTGCCTACTATTCGTATCACTTAGTGCTGGATGCCTCGTCATATTTTCACTCACCCCAGCACTGAGCGATCGAGATTTTCTTATCATGTGTAGGTGGCAGATCGAGGCTTGGAGGGCACGTGGATCATGGACTCCGGTTGTTCGCGCCATATGACCAGAGATGCAGCATGGTTCTCCAGCCTCACCACAACCAAGCAAAGGGAACATATCACCTTCGGGAACAATCGAAGGAGTAGAGTGAAAGGTAAAGGTGTGGTAAGAATTAACTCGAATTTCACTCTCAAAGATGTTGCTTTGGTTGAGAATTTGGGATACAATTTGCTTTCTGTATCTCAATTGCTTGATGAGGGCTTCGAAGTGCGATTCCATCGCGATACTTCGCAAGTACTCAATTCTGATGGCGTTGTGGTTTGTAAGATCTTTAGAGTTGGGAGAGTTTTTGGAGCTGATTTTTCCGAGTCATCAGGTTCTTCTCATTGTCTTGTTGCACATTCTACTTCTGAGCTTTGGAAGTGGCATAGGAGACTAGGGCATATGAGCTTTGAGTTGCTCGCTCGTCTGAGTGCCCTAGGTCTAATCCGAGGATTGCCCAAGCTCAAGTTTGAGAAGAATTTAGTTTGCGCTCCTTGTCGACATGGAAAAATGATTGCCGCTTCGCACTCGCCAGTCACCACAGTGATGACTGAACAACCCGGAGAACTTCTCCACATGGACACTGTAGGTCCTTCTCGGGTTAGTTCTTTAGGCGGCAAGTGGTATGTGTTAGTCATTGTCGACGATTTCTCTCGCTACTCTTGGGTCTTCTTTCTTGCCAGCAAGGATGAAGTGTTCTCACACTTTCGGAGCTTGGCTTTGAGACTTTTCACTGAACTCCCTGGTGCATTGAAATTCATTCGAAGTGATAATGGCACTGAGTTCAAGAACAATCTCTTTGTTGACTTTTGCATGGAGCATGGCATAGAACATCAATTCTCTGCTCCGCGGGTTCCTCAATAGAACGGTGTTGTTGAGAGAAAGAACCACACTTTGGTTGAGATGGCTAGGACGATGCTCGATGAGCACATGACTCCTAGAAAATTCTGGGCTGAAGCCATGAACACTGCTTGTTACATCTCAAACCAAATCTTCTTGCGCTCAATTTTTAACTTAACATCTTATGAACTATGTTTTGGGAGACAACCCAAAGTTACTCATCTTCGAGTTTTTGGCTGTCGTTGCTTTATCCTAAAGCGTGGAAATTTTGACAAATTTGAGTCGCGTTCTTCTGACGGGATCTTTTTGGGTTACACTACACATGGTCATTCTTATCGTGTTTATAATTTGGAAACTAACACTGTCATCGAGTCATGCGATGTGACTTTTGATGAATCAACCCCCACTGTTAGTTCTACTCTTGAACATGCAAATGAACACGACATGGAACAGACCATCTTCAAAGAAGAACATCCCGGAGATTTCGAGGATGAACCCCTACTACCCTCGACATCAATCCCCGAAGCCGACCCCACTTCAACCACTTCGGCACAAGGTCCCGAAGCAACTGCCTCAACATTGGTCATCTTGGACCACTCCAACTCACAAGTTGAGGGGGAGACTGCATCCCGCCGTGAGGCTCCACATCATGTTCAAAGGATGCATCCTCCCGAGTAGATCATTGGTGAGCTTGATCAAAGGGTAACACGTTCACATGCTCATTTCATTGATTCCGCTTTTGTTGCTTCTTTCGAGCCCTTAGATGTTAGTCATGCACTTTCTGATTCTAGTTGGATCAATGCCATGCATGAAGAACTTGAAAATTTTGAGAGAAACCAAGTCTGGACTTTAGTTGATCCTCTATCAAATGTTCATTTCATTGGAACAAAATGGATTTTCAAAAACAAACAAAGGGAGGATGGGACTATAATTAGAAACAAGGCTAGACTTGTAGCTAAGGGTTATTCTCAATTAGAAGGGATTGATTTTACTGAAACTTTTGCACCTGTTGCTCGTCTTGAGGCCATTAGGATTTTGCTTGCATTTGTGGCATCCCGTGGTTTCAAACTCTATCAAATGGATGTCAAAAGTGCTTTTCTTAATGGCTTCATAGGCGAAGATGTTTATGTAAAACAACCCCATGGTTTTGAGAATCCTAAATACCCACATAAAGTCATTAAACTTCATAAGGCTCTTTATGGACTCAAGCACGCCCCTCGGGCATGGTATGATAGACTTAAGTCTCAAGCAGGCCCCTCGGGCATGGTATGATAGAGTTAAGTCTTTTTTGCTTGAGCGAGGGTATTTGATGGGATCTGTTGATAAAACCCTATTCACTCTCAAGCATGACAAAGATTTCCTCCTAGTCCAGATTTATGTGGATTACATCATCTTTGGTGGCTCTTCTCATGCTTTGGTTGCCGAGTTTGCAGATACCATGAGCAGGGAGTTCGAGATGTCCATGATGGGCGAACTCACATTTTTCCTTGGTTTGCAAATCAAGCAAAGCAAACAAGGTACATTCGTCCACCAGACGAATTACACCAAGGACCTGCTCAAGAAGTTCGACATGGCCAATGTGAAGGCCCTCGCCACTCCAATGGCTACATCTGTAGCATTGGATCCTGATGAGGATGGAGAAGCCGTAGATCAGAAAGAGTTCCGAAGCATGATCGGCTCCCTCCTCTACTTGACTGCTACGAGGCCAGACATACACTTCGCAGTGTGTCTGTGCGCTCGTTTTTAGGCTTCACCACGAACTTCGCACCGCCAAGTGGTAAAGCGCATTCTCAGGTATCTCAAACATACCCTCGAATTTGGCGTTTGGTATTCAGCGTCTTCCTCTTTGTGTCTTCGAGGCTTTTCCGATGCGAACTTTGCTGTGTGTAGGATTGATAGGAAAAGTACCTCTGGTACTTGTAATTTTCTGGGTACATCACTGATTTGCTGGTCTTCCCGCAAACAGTCTAGTGTTGCACAATCGATGGCTGAGGCCGAATATGTTGCTGCAGCTAGCTGTTGCTCTCAGATTTTATGGATGGTTTCCACTTTGCGGGATTTTGGGTTAGATTATAAGAGTGTTCCACTTTTCTATGATAACACTAGTGTTATTTGTATTGCAAACAACCCGGTTCAGCATTCCAGAACCAAACACATTGATGCACGATATCATTTTCTCAGAGATCATAATGAGAAGGGTGATATTGAACTTCAATATGTTGATACCCAACACCAGCTAGCCGATATTTTCACAAAACCCCTCGATGCTTCTCGATTTGCCTACTTGCGTGGGGAACTTGGTGTTTGTCACCCTTACGGCATTTTGTGAGGGGAGCAGATTTTGATTGTCTTGTATATGCTCATTGTGTGTGAAATTGCATTTACATCTTTTGTACTTATATGCCTGATTTTAATTCATGAAATCATGTCAACTCAGCTCTATTTAATATGTCTGAAACATTATGTGCATGATTCTTCTTTCCAAAATCAAATCATGCTCACTGCTTAGTCTTGAATCTAGCATGTTTAGGCAGGACTGCTTTAGCTATCTTTTATCTGCTTGATAGCAAGACTCCTTTTCTCTGGACGCTAAACACTGCAACTTGAAAAATTGTTCTACTTACTCATGGATATTCATCAAGTGCTACACAAATTGTTCACTTAATTAAAATCAAAAACTCCATGATTTGCATGCTTCAAGTGAAAAGATTCAGGTGGGTTTGTTTGTCGCACTAATCTATTCTAGACTGCTTACCATTGCACATTGGTCTGAACTGGGATAGTGTAGTGTATGCCAAAATCATTGCCTTAAGCTTCTGATGGCTTTCATGCCTAGGCTTGGCCTGATTGGAAAGTATAAGGTGGACAAACAAATAACCCCTGACATTATGAAAAGAACAACAAATTCATTGATCATCAAGTTTGCTTTTAATGCTCCACTTGAACTGGACTTGTCTGTTTAGAGTAGAAATTGACTAGCTTTGCACAGTCCCTGCTTTTACTTGTCTAGTTACCTTGATTGAGTGGTGATGCTTTTACTTCAAAATGATAAAATCACATGATGTCATCATGTTTTTAGAGAATGTTAAATTGAGTTGAGCACATAAAATTTGGTATTAAAGTTGGCATATTTTTGCTTTATATGTCTTTGCAATTCTGCCCATTTCGAAGCTTTGCATCTTTCGAGTGCTCCTTGATGCTTGCATTGCCAAAGGGGGAGAAATTGTTGAGTTCTCTGCAGAAAAAGGGGAAAATTAACTCAGGGGGAGTTTTTATCTTGCAAAGGGAAGTTTTGCCGAAGGGGCTTTTAGTCTTTTGAAAAGGGGGAGGAAAATTCTTTTGTCAAGTGACATGATTTGGCTCGTTTCAGAGTTTTTATGGTCACTTGTGTGCTGAAATTTTTCAAATTTTCTTGAACTTGAATTTGGTTGTCAATGCACTCATCAAGGGGGAGATTGAGAAACCAAGGGTTGGTTTTGGAGTCTGTGATGAGTGATTGACAGATTTTACCCTCTGATTCGAAGGGGTCCCTCCGAAGGGGTTCGGAGCTTGGTTCTCCGAAGATGTTCGGAGGCTGGTCCTTCGAATGTGTTTGAAGGTTGTCCCTCCGAAGGGGTTCGGAGGTGGTTTCACCGAAGGGTTCGATGGCTTTGTTTGCTGCAGCTGTTGCAGCGGAGTGTGTCTATCGGAGGGGTCCGACAGTACACAATGATTGGGTTGTATCGAAGGTTTCGGTACTTTGGGTGGTACACCGGAGTGTGTATCGGAGGTTCTTACCCGGAGAGGTCTCCGGAGTACTGTATACACTTGTCTGTCTGTCTGTGGTGCGCATGTGACTTCGGAGGCGACGGACGGTTCGTAGCTAGTGAACCTGGGTCAAGCGTGAGGCTTGATGCCAGGGGAGCAGGGAGCTCCGTCACAAAGGCTGCGAAGGGGTTGAGGTCGGACCTCGGGTCGAGGTGCGCCAAGAGAAGGCAGTAAGTGCGGAGTGTGACTCTAGGTGAAGGTACTCCGAGACGAAGTCCTCGGAGGCGAGGCACTTCGAAGGGTACTCCGAATGGAGTGACTTCGGATCATGGTGGATCAAGTCCTCAGCAATGAGGCAAGGTGTTCGAAGTGTGCTCCGGAGGGAGACACTCGAAGGTATACCCGACGAAGGTCTCAGAAGTCGAGGTGCATCGAAGGCATGGTCCGGGTGAGGCTCGTCGAGGAGTGTGCTCGGGGAGAGACACTGCGACGAAGTGCTCATGGAATGCTTCATGCGGAGGCCTTGGACGAAGGAGGGACTTCGAAGGGTGGTACTCCGAAGGTGGGGCTTCGGAGTGAAGCAGGCTTCGGAGCGAAGGTGGCTTCTTCAGAGTGAAGTAGGCTTCGGAGCGAAGCTAGCTTCGGAGTGAGGCTGACTTGAGGTACTTCGGCCTTGCATGGCTTTGGTACAGGGACTGACAGAGTTTGAGCTAGGAGAAGCTGCGAAGCCGTGGTGGTCCACTCCGAAGATGTTGGTGCGAAGGCCCAAGGGCTTTGATGGCTTCGGCTCAAAACCGTCACTGTATCGAAGGCTAACTTTGGTGAAGCGAAGGCCGTCAGGCTCAAGGCTTCTCACCGAAGCTACCGCACCCCTCGCGTGCGAAGGGGGGATTTAGAAGGGTCCAAAACTACAAAGGCTGACAGCGTTTGCTCTGCAAAAGCTGGTGCTGTCCCCTCTGCGAAGCTGACAAAAGAAGCCTCCAAATAAAGTAGACTACCAGTTGTACCCCCTGTTCTGATGAGACAAAACCAGTGTAAACCCTAGGGGTAAAGTAGTCTATTCATAGGGCTGAATAGTGCCTATAAATAGTGGAGGCTGGCTAGGTCACATCAACACTTTGAGCATTCATTTTTGAGCTCCTGTACTAGCCGCCACATACTTTGTATTCAGATCTGTGAGTTCATTTTGTGTTCCCTGTTCAAGCATTGAAGCTTTGACTTTGTTCATTTACTGCTTGAGCTTGTATGCATACTTCTCTGCATGCTTCGGTTTCTCTGTACTCCATTTTCTTGTGAGCTTTTCTGGAGAGGTGTGTGAGAAGCCTGTTCGAGCGAAGTGTGTTCGAGCGAAGAGTGTGTTTCAGTGTTTGTTCGCTCTGTGTAAGATGGAGGCTAGACCTCTCTGATTACTAGCGAAGCACTATTTGACTTAGATCGAAGCCCTTTTTTTCCTTGTCGAAGTCCTCAGCGAAGTTTGTTTAGTGTGCGTTTAGACCTTCGAAGTACGAAGCCCAGCACCAGTTGCTGTCGCTGAGTATTTGGTCGAAGCCCGCAGAGGGAAGTTTGCTCTTGCGAAGTCTGTAGTGCGAAGGCTGCTCGAAGGCACCCAGTGTGCGGAGCCTGCACTGACTTAGGAAAGCTGATCGAAGTCCTCAGAGGGAAGTCTGCTCTTGCGAAGGGTGAAGTGCGAAGCCTGCTCGGAGCACCCTGTGTGCGGAGCCTGGACCGACTTAGCAGAGCTGAATTTTCGGGGTTGTGGGTAGAGCGAAGTCTTCTTGTCTTCGAACTTTTGCTCCTTGTGAAGCCTATGTTCGGAGCTGTAAAATACCTCCGAACTAGAACTTCGAAGGATGTGTTCGAAGCCTGTTCCGCAGAAGACAGTATTAAAACAGAAGGCTATTTTTAGTCTGAAATTTTAAGAGCTCCCATTCACCCCCCCTCTGGTCGCCGTTTCTGGTCCAACATCCTCCTAGTTTAGACATGTGTTGACGATATCATCTTTGGTGGCTCTTCTCTTGCTTTAGTTGTAGAATTTGCAGATACCATGAGCAGGGAGTTCGAGATGTCCATTATGGGTGAACTCACATTTTTCCTTGGTTTGCAAATCAAGCAAAGCAAATAAGGTACCTTTGTTCATCAGAAAAAGTACACCAAGGACTGGCTCAAAAGGTTTAATATGACAGATGCGAAGACCTTTGCCACTCCGATGGCTACATCGGAAGCATTGGATCTAGATGAGGACAGAGAAGAAGTAGATTAGAAGGAGTTCTGAAGCATGATTAGCCCCCTCCTCTAGTTGATAGATATGAGACCGGACATACACTTCGCAATATGTTTGTGCGCTCATTTTCAATCTTCTCCAAGGGACTCACATCGACAAGCGGTAAACCACATTCTAAGGTATCTCAAACATACTTTAGAATTCAACATTTGGTACTGCGTCGTCATCATTACATCTTAGAGGATTCTCATATGCAGATTTTGATGGTTGTAAAATTGATAGAATAAGTACCTTTAGTACTTGTCATTTTCTAGGGTCCTCTCTTGTTTGTTGGTCTTCTTGCAAATAGTCTAGCGTTGCGTAGTCTACTGCTGAGGCAGAATACGTAGCTGCTGCTAGCTGTTGCTCATATATTTTGTGGATGGTTTCCACATTGCGTGATTTTGGGTTGGATTTTAAGAGTGTTTCACTTTTCTGTGATAACACTTGTGCCATTAGCATAGCCAACAACCCGATTCAACATTCTAGAACCAAACACATTGATGTTAGATATTATTTTCTAAGAGACCACAATGAGAAGGGTGATATTGAGATTATATATATAGACACCCAGAACCAGCTTCCTGACATTTTTACCAAGCCCCTTGACACTTCTCGATTTTCATTTTTGCGAGGAGAACTTGGTGTTTGTCATTCTTACGACATTTTGTGAGGGGGATCATACTTTATTTGATCTGCATAAGCTTCTAAAATATGTTTGGTTGTGTTTACATATATCTGCATATGTATGCATTTTAATAATTGTCATGATCATGTTAGCACAGCTCTTGTTAATGTCCATTTTCATCATGAGCATGATTTTAATTTGAAAAATTTAAAACATGGTCACCACTTAGTCCGGTACCTAGCATGTTTAGGTTGAATGCTCTTTCTATATTTTACATACTTGGTAGCTAAAATATTTTCACTTGGATGCAAAAATGCAAATTGATCATTTAAAGGCTTTTCACAGAAATCTTGTTCTAAAAAAATATGAAAATCATAAAAATTGATATCCATGTCTTTTGTGATAAATTTGAAAAGATCCAGGTGGGTTTGTCTTGTCGCACTATCTTTATTCTAGACTGCATACCATAGCACTTTAGTATGAACTAGGATATTGTAGTGTTTGCCAAAATCATTGCTTTAAGCTTCTGACGGTCTTTTCTTGACTTAGGATTATCTTGATTGGTCAGTATAAGGTTGACAAGCGAATAACCCCTGACAATATCAAAAAGTATGAAAATATTGCATGATACCTTAACTGATTCCGGATAATCTTTATCTTCTCTTTTCCACACCTTATCTCCACCGACTCCTTCTGTGTCCTATCATCTCGTAACAACATGGACATGCTTCCTTGACTTTCTTTGATCGGACCTCTTTGACTTCTATTGACCGTACGACATCTTTACTGGGCCTGGGCTTAACCAAATCTTGGCGTTAACACATGCCCCCCAGTTTTGGAGTATCAACGGGCCTCTGATGCTTCAAAACTATCAACAATTATTATCTCTACTACCACGTCTTCTCAAACATCTTTCTGCATGATACCTTCACTTTAATTGTAAGCCGAAACCCTTCATCTTCCTTATAACTTTACTTGTCATTTTGGCTTCACAATCTCCTTTCTTCTTCTCATCCCATTATCTTTGGCCATTGAAAACTGCGTTGGATGTTGCCTGATCTGACATATCTACGTCTATTCATGGTGACGTCAGGCCAGGCTTCATCCCACGTAGTTTGGAGTTTCTTCAAGCCAAAGACCTGGTTCCTATAATCTTGGGTCTGCAAGGACTTTGGCATTTTCAAAATTTGTACTTATGAATACCTTTTTGCCGAGCGTTGCAGGTGGACCCACCAAATCGACTTGACTTGGCCGTCGAGGAATCTCCTTTAACCTTATAAGTTGTCTGGTCATTTTTCCCTTCTTCTTCGTTCTTTCCACTCATTGTTCTTGTTTTGCTCCCCAAGCCTCGCCACCATTTTCCTACAACCGCCATTGCTGTCTGTGCTTGTTCCCCCTCGATGGCCCATGCTTTCGGAATCACTAATGGTGGAAACCATCAATGCAATCCTAGAGGTAATCTCTTAATGTCTTTTCTTTTTATTTATCTGTATCTTTCTGGTTTGCTCGTCTTTTTCTACCCGTCTTATTGTTTTTTCCATATGATTTTTCTACAGAACTTGCGGAACCAGATTTCAATCCCTCTTGTCAATTCATCCGTCTCATCAATTCCTAGGTCCAATGGGTAACCCTGATGTCATTGATTTTATTAATGCCGAAACCAACCGAATCCCCTTTAGGCATTCTACCATGTTGTTCTCTAATTGGCATCTTAGTTTTAGGGCATTCCCTTCCTCGCTTCTCGGTTGGCGTGATTTGTAGCTCAAGGTATCGGTCGTCAGGCGCCAATCTTGGGAGGAAGCTAGTATCGGACATTGCATCGGTCTTTCCCTTACTGACTCTTATAAGAACAAATCGCTTCTTGCTGCTGCTTGTTACTTTTGGTCTGATACTCTCAATGCCTTCGCTTTCCACACTGGCCCGATGACCCCTTCTCTGCTTGACGTGCTTGCCTCGACTTCCCTTGACATCACCTCTCCTTGCAATCCTCTTTCTTTCCATTCCAAGGCAACCCATCTGCTTGGTGTTAAAACCATCGGTAGTTGGGGCAAGTATATCATGAAGCACAACAAGCGAACTGGCCCTGTCGATGTCGAGGAACATAATGCATTCCTCAATCTCTGGTTAGAGAGGTTCGTGTTTTGCGGATCCACTCTAGGTACAACCGCTCATCTTCAGTATCTGGTTGAACAACTTGTTGACGAAAAGAAAGTCCCTCTTGGCCGATACATCCTTGGCGCCACTTACCATCTTCTTCACTAGGTATCAGCTAGATTATCGGCTAGTGAGGCTGTCAGCCATTTTGGCAGACCTTGGTGGTTTATTCAACTTTGGCAGACCTTGTTGAGGTAACTGATGATCTCCCTTTTTCTTTGATGGATTTCCATGGGGACTGCCCCGAATCGGCTACTCCCATATATCGCCAATGTTCTTCTTTGGGTGAAGCTGCCTCCTGCCGATCTCCATCTCGACTATCGCTTGAATCCTTGAGTTTTTGGTTCATAACTTTTTATAGTGTATCTAGATCGGAGAAGGTTATCTGGTTTGCATATGAATATTTATCTGAATATGAGTATCCTCATGAATTTGTCCTAACCGACGTGTGCCAGAATGAGGGGTCCGTCAAGATTTTTAAAACCTTGATCACTCCCTGTATTTTGCCTGTCAACTTCACTACCCGCCTGGCTTCTTATTAGTTTTATCACCCGACTATCTGCTCGCGACAGCTTGGATTTGGCCAGCTTCCTCCTCAACTCTTCTTCATTGGCTGAATCCACATCTGTGGAGAAATTGGGAACACCCGGGAGTATGATCAACTATCTCAAATAGCCGATGGAGTGCCCTACGATGACCTCTCCCCTTGGTCAGCTTGTACCGTCAGATCCATCGATTTCTATGTGTGGTGGGGTGAATGGGCACTGCATATTTTCAACCGACCTTTGGGATCTTACTATGAGCGCTTGTGTCTTGATTACACCGATGATTCCCCACCGGTATGTTTTGACTCCATGTACTCTTCTCCTTGATTATCTTGCTCCTTTTCTAACTTTCATGTCATGCAGGGAAGTGACACGAATATCCCGCAAGTGAGCCGAAGTGGCCGGCCGATTGAATATAAGCCACGATCAGCTGTCAGTGTTCTAGGAAACGGAGCCCCTACCCCAAAGGATTTGCTCTCCGGCGGGTGAGTCAAAACTCCGGCGCATAAGAACAAGGCATCAGACGGAGGAGTTCGCCGATCCACCCTTCCTTGACCTGGCCAGATACCTTTTCACTCTCCCAGAGGCTTGGTGATGCTTTTCCTTTTCGTAATGTGTTCCCTTTCTTGCCAGCCAACGTCGTTTGCTCCTCTAGCCGATACGCCTACATCTACCCCCATGGACCCTGATATGTTGACCAACGTAGCCGATACGGTGGCCAATGCAAACATTAATATGCCGGGGAATGAGTTTTCTAGTGTTGGGGCCCCTCCTGCTTCGCTTCATGAGGTATTCAACTTATTTTCTTCTCATGTTGGCCTTTTGCATACCTCACATCGGCCTCCACAGTGTTAGACTATGGATGTCCCTGGGTCGTCTATCCCTTCTATAGACGACACTTCGTGACCAGCCACTCTTGCCAATTCTGCCGATGTAAGTACCTTCACACCTACCGTTATGCTGAGTTTTTCCTTATCGCTTTTCTCCTTCTAGTTTTTTGCCTAGCAGTTCTCCTTTGATGTCCGACATTTTATGGAGGGAGCTGCCAGTGTTCCTTCATTGGCCTCGACTCAGCTGACTTCAGATGTGAATGAGGTGCTATTGGACCTACTGTGCCGCCTGGGTGATCCAGTGGAGGTCCTAGTTAATGATTCGGGGTCGATATGGGGGCATTTTAAAGACGTCTTGGACTAACTTCTGTAGGACCGAAAGTAGCGACCAGAGGGGGGTGAATGGGCGCCTAAAAAATAATTCTTTCGAATTAATGGCCTTCTCCCAACACCCAACGCACCTCAACAAACAATCAGCGGAAACAAAACAGTTCACAGATTCTTAAAATAATCTAGCCTAAAAACGACCGGTGTCCTAATCGAAAAGACACCATCAAAGTGCTTAAAGGCAGATTAAAAATATCATCACAGAACGAATGCCAACTTCACAAAAGTTTCACCACATCACAGATGATCTATCAAACACAAGCAGAATATTCACAGTTTGTAGGAAGTTCATCTAGTAAAGCAGACACACTATTTAACACATTTAATCTAGTCAAAAATAAATGCAGTAAATAAAATGTGCTCATAAATTTATCAGTGAATATCTAGTGCATTCTGAAATAAAAAAAACTGAACAAATGGATTAATCACAGATGAACTATTCTGGAATTGACATGCAATATTTTTCTAAACAAAAAGTTCAGATCAAGACAATGAACGCACGCTACAGTACTCTAAAGAAATTTAGCAACATGCACGTGAAGTATTAATCTAGAAGCAAATTAAGCAAATGATTAGGCACGTTTCCCTATGCAAGATTAGGAGATATACACAAAGAGACGTGCAGCAACATTAATCATTTCAGATTTAATCCGGCCAGCCACTAAACAAAATGCTTGGACACGTTTTTCGAGAATGAACAAAACATTTGATGTGCTGATTTCGTTGCTACAGTACCTTGGGTTCTGTTTCTTCAGCACACCGTAGGCTTGGCTTCACGTGCTGCCTGCCTGGAGGCCTCTCGCCGTTTTGCCCTGGTTCCTTGGCCTCTCCGCCCACAGCACAGCTTCCTGCCGCACTCAAGTGCTGGACTGCTGCTCGCGTCGTGCTGCAAGCTCGGTTGAAGAATAAAAATCGTGTGCGACATGCAGTTTGCCAGAGAAAAACAACGCCCGGGGAGAGAGGAGATTGCTGCGGCGGCGAATACAGAGCAGAGAAAACAAATGCCGGTGGCGGCGCACCCACGGAAGAACAAATGAAAAAGTGACCCACAAAATTCAGAAATGGTAAAGTGATTTCATAAAATGGGTGCCCTAACCCTAGGCTATTGGGGCCTATTTATAGGCAGCCCATTAAATGGGAAAATGCAGAAATACCCCTAGGGTTTTTTACAGACGCTGAATAAAAAATGGAAAAGACTGAAATGCCCTTAGGGTTTTTACAGACTCGACTGACAGACTGTGGGCCTAAAAGGCAAAATAGTAAAAACCTAAATAAAGGTAACTTGTCCTGATGCGGAGCTTTCGTAGCAGCTACGGCTTCACCTCAGGACGGTCAGATCCGAAATCAGCGGTCGTCAGTTTTGCGCCGAAACTGACAAAGCGTCCACCGACTTCGCACCGGGTACCCGGATTGGGCCGGCCCGATTCCGCAGCTCCCTCAGCCCGGCAATCACTCGCCGCCCGTGTACCTGAGTCAATCCCGGTCAACAGTCCAGTGGATCCTCTGCTGCTCCTAGCCCATGTACCCGGATTGGGCCAGCCCGACTTCGCGGCCTCCTCTGCCCGACAGTCGCTTGCTGCCCGTGTACCTGAGTCACACGCGGCCCAGACGCAGCAGGTCTTCTCTCTCTTTTCAGTCCTCTTTGACTAACGTTGACAATGACTCATCACATCTGGAGCCATGAGGCCCACGCTATTCAGCATGACTCCTCAATCTCCCCCTTGATGAGTGCATTGTCAACACTTCTCTTCTTCAGCTTTCCAGTACCTGCAAGCAACCGTGGAAACACGAAAAACAAAACACAAGAAAACAAAGAAGAAGAAAATAAAGTAAAAGTTTAACCCTAATGACCAAAAGCCGAACAAAAGCAAGAAACGGTCATTATGGTTAACCAAAAGTAAAAGCTCAAAACGAGTGCAGTCTCAGAAACATCAACAAGGATATCAAAAGAGTAAGGACAAACGGGACAAAAACTCCCCCTGAAACAAATCCCAGAGAAAGCCAAAACTCCCCCTTAAACTCTTATACCAAAAATTTCTCCCCCTTGTTGACAAGTGAACTCATCAAGCACTCGACAAACGACACTGACTCCCCCTGAAATGCAACTCCCCCTCAAAATATGCAATGAATGCAACTGGGGTGCAGGTGGAGTGTAGAAAGCATGCTTCTCAGATATGATTGACTGCAATTACAACATCTAACAAGTATAGCAAAAGACATACTGTCTAAGACACATGGCATGATCAGTGCAACAGATGATATCTAAAGAAAGTCATTAGCACGCATTTTTTAGTTTTTGCAAACAAAAAGCATCACCACATTTTCCAGTTAACAAGCAAGGTAAAACATGAGATGCAGAAGCTAACTGATATCTACCAAGATAAGCATTGTCCAAAACACAGTGCTTCAGCAAACTTGTTGTCTTTTTAATTTTCAGGCTTTTTCATTTTCCTTTTTCATTTTTGCCAAGGGTTATTTGCATGTCAAACCTTATGCTAACCGACCAAGTCAAGCCTAGGCCAGAACTGGACCATCGGAAGCTTAAGACATTGGTCTTGGCATACACTACACTGTCCTAGTTCATACCAAAGTGCTATGGTAAGCAGTCCAGAACAATGCAATGCGACAAAGCAAACCCACTTGGATCTTTTCAACTCAAGCATAAAAGGGCATGGAATTTTCATTCATTTTTGATTTTTTATCATTTTATAGCATATTTTCCATGTTAAAGCATAAAGATGTCCAAGTTGCATATTTGCATCTATGTGATGAACTAGCTACAAGGCATGTAACAGATAGCAAAAGCACTCAGCCTACACATGCTAGTTACCAGAAGCAATGGTGATCATTTTTCAAGTTTAAAGTGTAAAAGCCATGCATATGACAGATATCAGACATATCAAATGAACTGAAACAAAGCATGATCATCGACAAGTAATCAAAAGCATGTACCAGCTAGAATAAGTAAAGCAGTTCAATCATATAACAGAAGCAGGCTCAAAAGTGTGATATGTGAATATGTATGATATGAACACACACAAAAAGACTCAAGAAAAGAGTAAAGAAGAAAGAAAAACTGACGCAAAATATCCTAGAAAGGATACACAACACCCAAATCCCCTCGTAAACGCTCAAAAGTAGACTGATCTAGGGGTTTGGTGAAAATGTCAGCCAACTGATGATGGGTATCAACATGAACAAGGTCAATGACACCTTTCTCATATTGATCCCGCAAAAAGTGAAAACGCACATCAATGTGTTTGGTTTTTGAATGAAGACATGGGTTTTTCCCTACACTAATAGCACTGGTGCTGTCGCAAAACAAAGGAACTCTGGTAGGAAAGAACAACCCAAAATCTCGCAGAGTGGAAATCATCCAAACCAACTGTGAGCAGCAGCTAGCAGCAGCTACATACTCAGCCTCTGTGGTCGAAAGAGCAACTCCAGATTGCTTTCGAGAAGACCAAGAGACAAGAGAAGAACCGAGAAACTGGCAAGTACCGGAAGTCGACTTGCGATCCAACCGGCACCCACCAAAGTCAGCGTCCGAAAAGCCAGATAAATCAAGAGAAGATGATGCTGAATAGTAAAGACCGAGATCAGGCGCATAGGTAAGATACCTGAAGATGCGCTTGACAGCCTGCCGATGAGACGCGCGTGGTGAAGACTGGAAGCGCGCGCACAGTCCCACGGCGAACTGTATGTCTGGCCTCGTCGCCGTCAAGTACAGCAGCGAACCGATCATCCCTCGAAACTCTCTCTCATTGACCTTGACGCCGCTCTCGTCCTTGTCCAGGCCCCCAGATGTACCCATTGGGGTCATCTGTGGCTTCAGCTCACCACCAAAGTCAAATTTTTTCAACATGTCCCGAGTATACTTACCCTGGTGGATGAAGGTGCCGTCCTTGGTCTGCTTGATCTGGAGCCCTAGAAAGTACTTGAGCTCACCCATGAGGCTCATCTCAAACTCGCTGTGCATCTGCTCAGAAAACTTGGACACAAGATCGTTAGTAGTACCGCCAAAAATAATATCATCCACGTAAATCTGAGCGACTAAAAAATCTGAAGCATCCCTGAGCAAGAAGAGAGTCTTATCCACAGAACCCATCACAAATCCCTTCCCCAACAAAAACTGCTTTAACCGGTCATACCAAGCCCTGGGGGCTTGCTTCAACCCGTATAAAGCTTTCTGCAGCTTAAAAACATGTCGAGGAAACTTAGGGTTCTCAAAACCGGGGGGCTGCCTAACATAAACCTCCTCCTCTATGTACCCGTTCAGAAAAGCACTCTTGACGTCCATTTGAAAAAGCTTAAAACCCTTCGAAGCGGCAAAAGCTAAAAGAATGCGAATGGACTCAAGACGGGCAACGGGAGCGAAGGTTTCTTCAAAATCAATACCTTCCTTCTGGCAAAAACCCTGGGCAACTAGTCGAGCTTTGTTGCGCACCACAACCCCATCTTCACCTTGCTTGTTCTTGAACACCCACTTGGTGCCTATGGGGTTGCATCCTGGTGGCAGCTCTACTAGAGTCCAAACCCGATTGCGGACAAAATTCTCAAGCTCTTCTTGCATGGCATTAATCCAGTTCGAGTCAGAAAGAGCATGAGAAATGTCTCTGGGCTCAAAAGATGCAACAAAAGCAGATTCAGCAAACACAGCAAGAGAGTCAACAGACGAACGCAAAGTTCTTGAAGACACATCACCGATGATGAGCTCTGAGGGGTGATCACGCTGAACTGCTCGGGATCCCTGGTGATCTGAAGTCACCTCACCGGAGTCAGCAGCTGGCACCTCTGGACTCGACTGAGGGGGCTCGATCGAAGTGGAAGAAGTGATCAGAGGTCCGCCCTCGTCCTCAGTCGAAGTCTCAGAAGGTGTGGGCTCTGCAGGAGGTGCAGAAGGCCCACCCTCATCAGCAGCTGGAGTATCCTCATCTTCCTCGAAGATGGACTCTCCGAGCTCACCATCACCAGAAAGCTCAAAAGAAGGAGATGAAGAAGGCAAGGACTCATCAAAAGAAACCTCGCAAGTCTCGACAAGCTGCTGGGAGTCGAGGTTCCAAACACGAAAGCCTCGAGAATGCAAAGCGTAACCAAGAAAAACACCATCCCAGCAACGAGACTCAAACTTGTCCAAATGCCCTCCCTTCTTGAGCACAAAGCACTTGCAGCCAAACGCTCGCAAGTGGCTCACCTTGGGCTGTCTGCCAAACCGCAACTCATAAGAGGTCTTACCAAGGTAAGCTCTAAGAAAAATGCGGTTGGCAAGATAGCAAGCCGTGTTCATGGCTTCAGCCCAAAAGCGCCTAGGAGTCCTGTGCTCATCGAGCATCGTCCTGGCCATCTCGACTAGTGTGCGGTTCTTTCGTTCCACAACGCCATTCTGTGGGGGAGTGTAAGGAGCAGAAAACTGATGGTCAAGACCCTGATCACTACAGAAGCTGACGAACTGAGAGTTCTTGAACTCAGAGCCGTTGTCGGAGCGAATTGCTCGCATCCGACCATTGTTCTCATTCTTCAGCTTCAAAATCAGGTCATGAACAAAATGAAAAGTTTCATCCTTAGACTCCAAAAAGAAAACCCACGAGAATCGAGAAAAGTCGTCAACAATCACAAGTGCGTACCACTTCCCACCGACTGAGCGTACCCGAGCTGGACCGACAGTGTCCATGTGTAACAGCTCGCCCGGATACGAAGTCATCACCTGAGTCACAGGTGAGTGAGAAGCGGCAACCATTTTCCCGTGACGACAGGGATGGCAAACTAGATCCTTCTCCATCTTAAGCTTGGGCAATCCTCGGATGAGGTCCATAGAGCTCAACCTGACTAGCAGGTCAAAACTCAAATGGCCTAACCTCCTATGCCACTTCCAGAGCTCAGAAGAAGATCCAGCAATCAAACAGCGAGAAGGGCCAAAAGAACTAGAGAAGTCAATCCGAAAAACTTTACCGAAAGGTAAGATCTGGCTAATCAAAGACCCTCTAGAATCAAACACAGAAGAATTGCCCTTCTTAAAACGCACCTCCAAACCATCCTCAAGAAGTTGCGAAACAGAAATCAAATTAAAGTTCAAGTTTCCAACCAAAGCAACGTTCTTCAAAGAAAAATGGTCTGAAATGCGAATTGAGCCAATGCCACTTACTTTCCCTTGACCACTGTTCCCGAAGGTGATGTACTCTTTGGAGCTCGGGGGAGTGAGACTGGAGAACCATCTGCGATGTCCCGTCATGTGGCGAGAGCATCCTGAGTCCATAATCCAAACGTCCTCCAGTCCCTGATCCTGCACAATTAGTGGTTGTAAGTGGGAGCAAATGGTCCGGCACCGGGTTTAGCAAACGAGCTAAACCAGTGTCGAGCCATCTGCTCAAAAGACGGAAAGCAGAAATCATCAGAAAAGTTTGGACCAAAACGCGGCTCAAAGCGCGGTCCTCGGTTCTGCCTAAAACCTCGGCTACGAGGTCCAGGTCCGTAGCCAAAACGGCCTGGAGCTCTACCGGAACGAGCACCACCATCTGGAGCACGGGCATGAAAGCCGTCTCCTCTACCACCACCTACACGACGCGGCCTGGCCTCTAGCCTCTCCCCGCGTCGAGGAACACGCAGTCTACCACCCTGCTGGTAGAACTGCTCCTGACCACCACGAGCACGCTCTGCTCTCTCAACCCGCTTCCTCCTGAAGCAAAACTCCGCAAGATGCCCGTCTCTCTGACAGTACTCACAATGATAGGTGGGCTTCTTGGAATGTGGTTGAGGCTTGGGGTTCTTGGGCTTAGTGGTGTTTGGTGTCGGCTTCTTGGGTTGAGAGGGTCCAGGAAGAGAGTCAAGAGAAGTGTGGAGGAGTTTGGGCTTTGGAACCCAGATGGGTTTCTTGGGTGGAGCTTTGGGTGGTTCATGAATCACTCCATCCTTGGGCTGACAAGCCTGGGAAGACTCAGTGGAATGGGTCTTGGGATATCTCTGCTCAGGAGTCATTTTACTCCACTCCACTGCCCGGCTAATGGCACTCTCAAAGTCAGCCTTGGTATAGGTGTAACCTACCCCAAACCCATCCTGCCTCTTGAACTGCTGGATCATCATGCCGAGCTGAGGCTCTCTGGCACTGATCCAACTCAGGATAGAACGGAGGTAAAAGTTCTCATTCTGAGAATCAGCTAGCTCCTCTCTCAAGGATGCTAGTACCTCCACCTGAGACAAGCAGGTCTCACACTCACTATCTACCTGGACAGACTTCTCGGCTTTTAGCTTAATCAACTCAAGTCTAAGAGACAGACAGTTCTCACAAACAGTGGGTGGAACTGACAATGTCTCAAGCTCTAGCCTAGTCTGCGCCAGCTCAGCTCTCATTCTCTCCAAAACACCCAGATGCTCATCGCCCTTGGCTTTCAGCTCAGCTAAACTAGCTAGATGGGATGGGCAATCAACACAGGGTGCGACGACAGTGGCATGAGCATCTTTTAGCTCCTGCTGAGCGCTCTCAAGCTCAGTGGCCAAAGCGTCCCTCTCATCAACCCTTTCTGTGTACCTGGACTTTAGAGTCGACAGGTCACACAGAAGCACCTCACACTTTGGGCACTCACTGCTATCACCCAAGCAAGGGGAAGAAGATAGACTCTCAATTCTGCCGTTGGCCACGGCAAGCTCACTCTCTAACTCATCTATCCTCTTCTTAGCCCCTCTAAGCAGTTTTTCCCGATACTTTAACTCCTGACGATTGCTTTCAAGTAAATCAACGATTTCGCGTTCATAAGATGATACCTTTTCATTGTCGTCGTCGTCGGAGTCATCGGAGGAGCTCTTCTCTTTCTTATCCCCAAGAGCCATTGAGCAGAAACTCTTGCGGGATCTTCGGCGCTGATGTGAGCGGCTCTTCGGTCTGTCACCGAAGGCCATGAAGCAAAGGCCCGCTGGATCGTCCTTGTCCTTCCCCTTCCTGATGATGATCTCCTCATCGCTCGAGCTCGATGAAGAGGAAGAAGATGTGGACCGCTTGGAGTAGCTCTTCTCCATCTCAGCGAAGAAGGCCTTGTCTCGCTTTTTGTTCTCTCGCCGGTAGTCCTTCAGGGCCTTTCTGAAGAATCTGGTCTTTGGCTTGCCCTTGTTGAAGGAGGAGCTGTCGTGCTTGCCAGAGTCGTGGAAGCCACCACCGGTGCCCTTCTTGTGGCCATTGCGCTTGGGGCAGTCGGCGATGAAATGTCCTGGATCACCACACTCAAAGCATCCGGTCTTTGTGCCGTGTCTTTTGAACATCCTCTTATCATAGACACGACGCACCCGGTTGTTAAAAAGACACAAATCATCATCTCCCAACGACTCAAGCTGATCCTCAGTGATAGACATCAAAGAGAACCCAACACAACTCACAGAAGAGGGATCAACAGAAGGTGTAGCAAGGGCCAGAGACTTTGATCCAGAGCCAGTGAGATTTGATCTCAACTGGGTATCAACCTCGGTGGCCTTCAGCTTGCTAAACAAATCAGAAATGGTCAAGGTATCATAAGAAGTGCTCTCAATGATAGAGGATACCTTGATCTCCCAGATCTTTGGGTCCAAGGTATGAAGAACCTTGAGCGCCTGTTCATGATCTGAGACCAACTGAACACCCTCAGCCTTGTTGTCCCGAAGCTTGTTTATGATCGACTGAAAACGACCAAACAATGCTTCAACAGATTCACCCGGCTTTTGTGTGAAGTTCTCGTACTCACGCCGGTAGGTCTGATAGAGCCGAGCCTTGACCTGAGCTGTCCCCTCATGGTGTGCCTGGAGGGTAGCCCAGATCTCTCTCGCAGTGGAGAGATGGCTCACACGCTCAAACTCAGTGGGACCCAAACCAGAAAACAAGATGTTCACCGCTTTGCTATTGTTCACATGCTGGGCGATGATACCAGGAGAATCACGCTCAGCAACTGGCAATATGACAAACGTAGCGTGAACGCAAATGTCCCAGATGTCCGAGCTTTGGCTCATGAGATAGGCTCGCATGCGAGTCTTCCAATAATTATAGCCATAAGCTTCCAAGGACGGGACCTTGCCAGGAGAAGTCATGATCACTACTGGGGTTTAGAACCGGTTAAGGTATGGAAAAACCCTAACCAGGCTCTGATACCACTTGTAGGACCGAAAGTAGCGACCAGAGGGGGGGTGAATGGGCGCCTAAAAAATAATTCTTTCGAATTAATGGCCTTCTCCCAACACCCAACGCACCTCAACAAACAATCAGCGGAAACAAAACAGTTCACAGATTCTTAAAATAATCTAGCCTAAAAACGACCGGTGTCCTAATCGAAAAGACACCATCAAAGTGCTTAAAGGCAGATTAAAAATATCATCACAGAACGAATGCCAACTTCACAAAAGTTTCACCACATCACAGATGATCTATCAAACACAAGCAGAATATTCACAGTTTGTAGGAAGTTCATCTAGTAAAGCAGACACACTATTTAACACATTTAATCTAGTCAAAAATAAATGCAGTAAATAAAATGTGCTCATAAATTTATCAGTGAATATCTAGTGCATTCTGAAATAAAAAAAACTGAACAAATGGATTAATCACAGATGAACTATTCTGGAATTGACATGCAATATTTTTCTAAACAAAAAGTTCAGATCAAGACAATGAACGCACGCTACAGTACTCTAAAGAAATTTAGCAACATGCACGTGAAGTATTAATCTAGAAGCAAATTAAGCAAATGATTAGGCACGTTTCCCTATGCAAGATTAGGAGATATACACAAAGAGACGTGCAGCAACATTAATCATTTCAGATTTAATCCGGCCAGCCACTAAACAAAATGCTTGGACACATTTTTCGAGAATGAACAAAACATTTGATGTGCTGATTTCGTTGCTACAGTACCTTGGGTTCTGTTTCTTCAGCACACCGTAGGCTTGGCTTCACGTGCTGCCTGCCTGGAGGCCTCTCGCCGTTTTGCCCTGGTTCCTTGGCCTCTCCGCCCACAGCACAGCTTCCTGCCGCACTCAAGTGCTGGACTGCTGCTCGCGTCGTGCTGCAAGCTCGGTTGAAGAATAAAAATCGTGTGCGACATGCAGTTTGCCAGAGAAAAACAACGCCCGGGGAGAGAGGAGATTGCTGCGGCGGCGAATACAGAGCAGAGAAAACAAATGCCGGTGGCGGCGCACCCACGGAAGAACAAATGAAAAAGTGACCCACAAAATTCAGAAATGGTAAAGTGATTTCATAAAATGGGTGCCCTAACCCTAGGCTATTGGGGCCTATTTATAGGCAGCCCATTAAATGGGAAAATGCAGAAATACCCCTAGGGTTTTTTACAGACGCTGAATAAAAAATGGAAAAGACTGAAATGCCCTTAGGGTTTTTACAGACTCGACTGACAGACTGTGGGCCTAAAAGGCAAAATAGTAAAAACCTAAATAAAGGTAACTTGTCCTGATGCGGAGCTTTCGTAGCAGCTACGGCTTCACCTCAGGACGGTCAGATCCGAAATCAGTGGTCGTCAGTTTTGCGCCGAAACTGACAAAGCGTCCACCGACTTCGCACCGGGTACCCGGATTGGGCCGGCCCGATTCCGCAGCTCCCTCAGCCCGGCAATCACTCGCCGCCCGTGTACCTGAGTCAATCCCGGTCAACAGTCCAGTGGATCCTCTGCTGCTCCTAGCCCATGTACCCGGATTGGGCCAGCCCGACTTCGCGGCCTCCTCTGCCCGACAGTCGCTTGCTGCCTGTGTACCTGAGTCACACGCGGCCCAGACGCAGCAGGTCTTCTCTCTCTTTTCAGTCCTCTTTGACTAACGTTGACAATGACTCATCACATCTGGAGCCATGAGGCCCACGCTATTCAGCATGGCTCCTCAACTTCCATCGGAGCTGGTTGATGCCCTCACACCGGTTGCATATTTGGAGCATTATCGCCCTTCCATGCAACGGGCCTCCAGGAGAACAACCGACCGGGCCAGCCGGGCGTCGCTCTTAGAGGTAGTAGAGGCTCGTAAAAAAGCAATCATGGATGAGAAGGCTATCTTGGAGCGTGTCAAGGCCAAATCTTCAGACGTATCGCAAGAGCTTAATCGGCTGCTAGTGAGGGAAGCTGACCTGGTCATGGAGCTAGAGCGGACCCGGGCGTAGATCGCCGAATAAGAGGGCATCATGACTTCTTTGTCGGCCCGACTCAAAACCCAGTGGTGCTAATTCATCAATGTCGTCCTCTAGGCAGAGCGATGCCACCGCACCCTCCAAGATGTTCTTAGCTTGGACGTCGAAGACCAGGACCTCATTCTCAATATAGATCTCATACGGCTGCAGGCGATCGAGGCTATCCGCCGAGTGCTCTGAGTTCCATGTAAAATCGACGGTGTTGTAATGAAAAATTTCTCTCTATAATATTTTTCCTTTAATTCCTTTGATTTGCATACTGAGTTTCTGTGCTGTATTTTGATCTATGGGCGATGCCTCCCATCGACCGTCTCAAGGCAATGCCATGGGCATCGGTTGTCTATGCTTTGTCTAAACGATCGAAAGGATATATCTTTAGATAATCATTCGGCCTTCCTCGGACCCTCTAGTGTAGTAGTCTCTAGATCACTCCTATCTTGCTTGAGGGTGTGGTTACTTGCGAAGGTTGGCTCGACCTCTTGATCCGATGTTCGTATTATCGTGGTTCATCGGCTCACGACAAGGTTTGGCTGAGCTTCCCCTTCATTTTCTAGTGTCATCTTCATAGCATGGGATTTGATGGTTCTTCGTTGATTGGGATGATGTCGTTGTCCAACACGTCCTTATCTTCATGATCGACCTTCTCTTTCAACCGCCATTCACTATTGATCATGTGTGGCCGATCGATTCCCTCGTTGTGCTGTGTTCTTGCTTCCTTATGCCGCAGGCGCTGGACCCTTATTTTCTGACTTCTTGTGAAAATCCCGAGAGGACACCACCGTGGCTTTTCTTGTATACTTTCATCATCATTGGCCATCTAGCCGATTTCTTTGAGATTGAGGGAACCGAGTCTTTGTAATGCCGATACTCATGGACACGATGACCTTTGGTGTATTGCCTCCTGATCATGCGGCCAGAGCCTGACATTGCATGGCCGATGACCGCATTCCGGGCAGTCGTCTATGGACGGTAAGCGTAGCCCCTTGTTCCAGCAAAGCCTGAAGAACTCGTAGTTCTAATGGGGATTGAAACGTGAGTGGCCCTGTCTGTCTTCACTTTTCTCCCTCTCTTCTGACCTTCTTTGGTACTTCTTGATGAGGCCCGATGAGTTGAAATTGTTGCCAATTCGCCTTCCTCCCCTTGCATGCCGGTCGCCACCATAATGCGCGTGCCCCATTTTGACCGGGAATGGGTGATCATCGATGTTCATGGGCTTCTTCCCATTATCGAACTTGATTCGACCTTGCTCCACAGCCGATTGGATATGTTTCCTGAACACCTTGCACTCATTAGTGTGGTGTGACAGGGAGTTGTGCCACTTGTAGTACTTTCTCTTCTTCAGCTCTTTAGCAGGCGGTATTACGTGGCCAGGTGACAGGTAGATCTGCTTTTCTTTAAGTAATAGGTCAAATATTTGGCGGCCTTGTTGACATAAAAGTCATATTTCTCTTCCTTTTCGCCTGACTTCAACCATGGCAAGCAACCTTCTTCTTATTCTTGTACCAGTCAGCTATGAAAACCTCTGCATCTGAGTCGCTGCTCTCATCGGAGTCTGAGTGGTATATTTGGGCGTATGCCACCTTCTTCTGGTACATGTACCTCTTGGATTTTTGGAATCAGCTCTCATGTGTCTATACCCTTCGTAACAGTTGTGACAGTCTCTCAAACTCGTTTGATGACAACCTATCCTTAATTGGATTAAGGAGTCCTTGAAAAGGCAATTCCGCCAACTGACTATCGTTGAGGCTCAAGCTGTAGCATTTGCTTCATACGTCATGGAACCTCTGGACATAATATTGTACTGACTTGTCCATTCTTTGCTTGACGAACATCAAGTTGGTGAGCTTCATCTCTTGGATGCCGGTGAAGAATTACTTGTGAAATTTCTTCTCCAGGTTAGCCCATCCTCGGATGGAGTCCATCGGTAGCGAAGGGAACCACGCGAAGGTCGATCCCAATAGGAAGAGTGGGAAGAATCACACCCTCGGTTCCTCGTCAGCCGTGGCCTCTCCGCATTGGGCGAGGAAGCAGCTAATATGCTCGAATGTGGAGATCGAGTATTGTCATGAAAATTTGGTGAAATTGGACACCTTGTATCGGCCAAGCAGCGGCACTCGATCGAACCATTCTGGATATGGCCGCTGATACATGTACGTCTATTCTTTGGGCTTCAACCCAAACTAATCTCTGATGACCTCCGTGATCCGATTCACCCATTCATCTTCTTGCTGCACCGATGTCAGATATTGGCCGGGTGTGGGAGCCTGTTGATATTTCTCCTATCAAACAACATTGCTCCCATACTACCCCTCATCACTTTAGAGCTATGTGCCATAATACGCCGTTCGATGATACCCGAGAGGGATGCTATCGGGTGCCCCCCTTGTCGGCACAAGGTCTAGCAGTCTATTCCTGACGATGCCATATGTCACCAGCGACACCCCCTATCTTGGTGGTGTTGCATCGAATGCTGGGAACAACGCTGGCACATTCATCTCGATGGCATATGGTGCACTCTATAGCGGGACCTGTGCGGGGCCTACCGGATGAGCCGTCTTGTTGACTTCATGGCCAGGTGAAGGGACCAGAGCTGCTCTAGCCTCATCGGCCCTTGCGTCTATAGCACTGACTGAGTACGTAGCAGTTTGGTTGGGTCGTCTGGGAGGTACGCTAGGCCTTGCAGTGGTCCGGTGACCATGTTGCCTTCGACGGCTTTCTTGATCAGCCCCTGTAGAGTGGTGACCAGCACCCCAGACTGGTTGGCCAGCGAATGGTGAATTTCTTGGTCAACGATCTCCAGGAGATTGTCCTAAGAGCCCTCCGCTAGCTGGCTTGCCTCTATTGCCAATACTGGTCTAGGCAACAAACTCTTCTGTACAGGCCTCGTCCGATTCATGCTTTAGGACTGCAGGCTTGACTTCTGAAACTCCTCCACATGTCATTGCACCTCTAGCCTTTGGTCTTCAGTCAGGGCTTCCATGGTGACCGGATTATGTTCTCATCATTGATATCATTCACCATGGTTGGGTTGTTGGAAATGGTCCCACCGGGAGTGCCAAAAAGCGTGTTAGTGCATTTTTTGGTCACACTTTGACACATGTGTGGACTAGGAGATCTACTTCACTCCAGTGCATGTCCTACATTCTTAGAGAAAGGGTTCAAGATGTGCCAATCAGTTTGACCCTTCAACTGATAAGGGAACAAAAAATATGACATTAGTAGCATGGACTATCGGCTGATGATAATAGATGTTCCACTATTTTAAAACTAGTCACTTTCCCTCTAATGGCTAATAGTGGAGCAAGATCCATATTCATTCTAACTCTTAGTGAACTTTGGCATAACTTCTAGAAGCTAGGTGACATAGGTAGGCAACACTTTGCTAATCACATCGTATCTGACTCTTGTCGTTGGAGAAGCATCCTATGCTTTATGCCAACTCTATGCTCCAAGACCCAAAACCGTTTTGATAGCCCCATTAAGAAAACCAATACCCCAACTGCTCAAGATAAAAGATAGCACCCTCCTTTGATAGACAGACTATCGATGAGCAAGATCCTTAGTGCGTGCAGCTATTAGGAAGATCATCAATACTTAATTTTCTGAGGGAAAACTATTCTAGCACGGTAACACCCCTAGCGCACACGAAACATGCGGGAATAGTATAACAGGAACATAAGAAAGCATCACAAGAAATCATATTAACTGTGACATAGCATGACCCTCTTCACATGGTGATCTCCATCTCCATGGCTCCCGTCGTCGAGTGCGTGCTCCCGGCTTCCATGAAGTGTACTAGTCTATCTTGCATAGCCTATACTAGTTACATGGGCTGAAGCACCGTGGAAACGACATGCAACCCGTAATAAATTTACATCAGTCTTGGGCTGTAAATAACCATGACACGTAGGCCATATTTAATTTACATTCATCGCATGCATCTCATACATCACATTTATCCAAGGCATGCTAGTCATATATATCATTCTCTACAAAACAAAGTTAGGCGAGGAATCTACAAGTGATCGGATACTTGATCTGAAAGACCTAGCTCAACAAGCTCAGAATTTCAATTCAAGTGGGTCGGAACTTCTGAACTGGCATAGGAACTTCTTATCCGCCAGAACTTCTGATCAATATTGGAATTCTTGGTAGCAACAATTGCTTTCTGTATCGAATCATTATTCGATATTGAAACATCTGATCCTCCATCAGAACTTCTAATCCACCATCAGAACTTCCGATCAATATCAGAACTTCCGATTTGCCATAGATAGAAACAGATCTAATCTATTTTTCAACCATGTATCTACATATATGAGGGATCTATATCGAACACTATGCACGTAGGCTCTAATACCACTATTGGGGAATAAAGGAGCTACGCTAGCCGGCAAATTCAAAAATTTTGCCCTAAGCCCAAGACCCATGTGCGTGTGAGATCATAGATCGTTACCTTCTAGCACAAGACGCACTAGGTGCAGTGGAAGAAGATGTCGAAGAAGCGTGTAAAGCCTATCCTCTCTTTGTCCCGGTTGTTCCTCGCCAATCCAATCGGAGAAGATGACATAGTTGTTCACTTGATGAAGTCCACAAGCGTTGCTGTTGGAGCAACGCCTCCATGGTATCCACACGTATTGGGATGGAATACCTCCAACGGCAGCATGCTAACACCGCACGTGAGAGACGAGAAATCCTCGGCCTCAACTATTGAGATCAAGAAAAGGAGGAGAGGAGTCTTTGGTGGCTAGGTCTAAACTATGCTTAAGCTTGTCATCCAAGACCTCCTCCTCCTATCTTTATACAGGCCTGAGAGCCCCTGGTCGTCCACATCTCGAAAACCAAAAATTGGTTGTAACCGATTTGTGTTGCAACAGATCCAATCTATTTTACCTACGTCGGAACTTCCGATCCTGGATCGAAACTTCTGAAAAGGTATTTTGGTCTCTCGATTCAGTACGACACATAACAGATCCAATCTGTTTTCACCCACCTCGGAACTTCCGATACACATATCAGAACTTTCGATCAGTATAGTTTTGTTGACTCCAAAATCAGAACTTTCGGCTCATCGTAACTTCTGATACCATATCGGAACTTCCAAAACAACTTTTGCTCTCTGACTCAAGTCCAGAAAATAATCGGAACATCCGATTCAAAATCAGAATTTCCGATTCATGTCACGATCCCAACCATCGGACCTTTCGAAGTCAGTTTTGCTCTCTGACTAAAATAATCAGAACTTCAAATACTACTGTTGATAGCAAAAAATGGCATTAATGGTCAAGAATGTCAAAATATCAATTTTGGTAATTTGGGCTGAAAATACACAAGTCTTGGATCAGGCCAAAGCCTTACAGGGCCGAAGGCCCATTGAACATTGGGCTTCATAGGACTTTTAGTGGCCTGCTACCTTCGGCCCGAAGGCCCTCCAGAGGCCTGCCTCGCCAAAGCTTTGGCCCAAGGAGCAGGCTTTGGCAGGCCCTGCCGAAGGCCCACTTCGGGTTGTTTTTAGAGATAGAGTTTGAGTCTGATTCTAGCTATTTTTATCCCTAAACTTGATTAGGTCGAATCCTACCATATTAGCCTTAGAGATAAGAAGACTAGCCCCTATAAATATAGGGGTGAGGCCGACTCATTAGACCCCCAACACAAATCAACTTCAAACCCTAGTTTCAATTGTACCTTTTATTTTTCCTTTAATTTTCGTACAACCTTCGTGGGTTCACCTGGAAGCCCTTCGCTGGCCACATTGAAATGGTGGTAAGCCTTGTTACTTTGCTCATGAAGTACCTGATAATCTATGTAACAGATTGCTATCGCCTTGTTACTTCGCCTATGAAGTACCCATTAATCTACGTAACAGATTGCTACCTTCGTTTCTCTACTTCAACACTTAGCAGATTCAGTCTCCAGGCTGAATTGGCACTTGATCTCTGTTCTGTTGTAGGTTTTCACGTTCGGAGTCCCTTCGCCGGAGGTGTCCGGATCCAGGAAACTGGTTTTGGAGGCTGTTAGAACACCCTTCGGCGAGAACTCTTCTTCGACTGCTCGTGCTGGATCCATCACTCTGTTGTCGATCTGGTCAGGTCCACACACCATGGCGTTCTGTAGCAGGCTTCGTCGTACCAGTCTTTGTCACGCCTACACTCCGCACCGAACGAAGTTGGGACAACGCATCACGTTGGAGTATTTTTGTCGTGTCAGTGACTTCGCCCCAAACCCTTCTGTTTAGAGGTGATTTCGCGTCGAGATATGTTCGGAGCTTGCCTTCAGTCAGATTGATCCGAACGTCGAAAGGCTACCTTCACCGAAACCCTTCGCACCAGACACCGAAGGACCCATTCGGTGTACCCTTCACACGATACACCTCGAATCAGTTAGGCTTCGTTCAGCTGACTGATTTATTTTATTTATATATTTCTATTCGGATAATTGGATTATTTCTGTGTGATATGATTACCTGGTGACTCCACCCCCTTGCCACTGTTAAGGGTAGTCAGAATGTGACGTCAGTATTGTGTTACGCTTAGGCTTGTCCCTAAGTATCCACACACTTTTGGATCATCAAACTGACCCAAGTGCGGGGGCACATTTTTGTGTCAACACACTTTTTGGTGACTCCGCTGGGGAAGGCTACGCCAACATGACAAGTACATCTACATCGGCTGCGGGTACGTCTACAACAACTACTATGTTTACATCACCGATGGATCCCATGGGAGGCACAGATATCGACAACTGTAATATCATGACACCTACCCTTGAAGATATCCTCGAAGAGGACCGGGCAGAGATCGAGGAAAAAATGAAAGCGCTACAAGACCTCATGCTTGGGAGCTACGTACAGACGCACACTGTCTTCATCAAGCGCGATGTTAACATCCCCGACCTTGATCAGACCCAGGTAACACCAATGTCACCTCCTTTATCTTCTCTAGAGATTGAACAAAAATAGCCGCATCAGTAGATCAAGCTGTTAGCTCTCAGTTAGAGGCGACGCTTGGGAGGTTTGGTTTTATCGAGGCCGTTCCCCCAACTCCAATCGCTAGTGTACCTCTGGTGAATCGTATCTATAGTAGAATCGACAGTAGTACTGGCAAGACCATCATCTATCCAACCCCAACATATACGACCAAGACAAGCCATTACCAAGCTAACCCTATTCATTGCACGCCACCTACGCACGCGCTAGTTTTTGCCGCATTGCCTGCACCCCATGCTCCCGCTCAAACGCATAGGTCTGAATACGTCATACATCACGAGCTAGCGCATGAGGAGGACCCCCATGGCCAACACGTCGACATACCACCACGTGTCACGCCCCCGCATGAGAGACGCGCACAGGCAGTAGGCCAAGACAACATAGAAGAGTGGATCCGTGCACTATTTAGGGAGTGCACCGGCTTCGTACCTAGGGGTCGGGCTAGGGTTTACTGGAAGTCGTACCCTGACCATTTTTACACAATACCTTACCCTCGTGGCTATAGAGTCCCTGAATTCACCAAGTTCGACGGTGAGGGTAGCAAAACCACACTAGAGCATGTCAGCCAGTTCTTAGAACAATGTGGAGAAGCTAGTGGGTCGGACGCTTTAAAGCTTAGACTATTTTCTCTTTCCCTATCTGGCACCACTTTCACTTGGTTTTCGGCGCTCCCGCCGAACTCTATACAAATGTGGTCTGAATTGGAACAAAAGTTCCATGACTATTTTTATACGGGTGAGACAGAACTTAGGCTTTCACACTTGACATCGGTTAAATAGAAATCTAGCGAGAGTGTCTCCGAGTACATCAAGCGCTTTAGAGATACCAGAAAGCGATGTTTTAGTCTCAATATTTCAGAAATGGATTTGGTGGATCTAGCTTTCAACAGGTTGCGTTCTGAGATTAAAGAAAGGCTAGACAACCAAAACTTTTTAGAAGTTAGCCAAGTTTTACAACAGGATCTAGTCCAGGAAAGTTGAACCAAAGATAAAAAGTTCATCAAAACATTTAACAAACCTAGGGCTGAAGTCCACATTATGGAACACTCTGACGAGGAAGATTCGAAGGAGGAAGAAGATTTGGCTAACATGTATGCAACCAAATGGGTTTGGAACGCTAAAAGCAAACCCATCACTTTTTCTGAACTACAGCCGTCTCCCACAAAGAGTCAGCCTAGCGAAGTCAAATACACATTTGACCTAACTAAGTGCGATAAAATATTTGATTTTCTCTTGAAGAGCCAGCTTCTCAGGTTGCAGAAAGGCCAAGTCATTCCATCTTCCGATGAGCTAAAGAAATGCCCCTACTGTAAGTGGCATGATTCACATTCCCATTATACTAACAACTGCAATGTTTTTCATCGGCAGGTTCAATTGTCCATAGAAGAAGGACAATTGTAAATAGATCCCAATCCAATGATGAAGCTGGACAAAGACCCCTTTACCATGAATATCGTCAACCTCGATGAGAAGAGAGTACTGATTCGGCCAGAGCAGGCCGAGTCGACTAAGGGGAAAGCGGTCATTATTGGAGAATCGCGCAACACACACTCGTACCAAAAAACCTTGAAGTGGGAGTGTGGAAAAGAAATGTCAGCACATCCCCTTCGGCTAGGGCTCGCAAGAAACTGAAGGTGACATATCATATGTTGTTGAACAAACATTAGAAAAAAGCCAAGGAAATAGGTCCCCGCGCAAAAGGGCTAAGACAGCCGAAGGGGCCAAGGCAATCAGGAGGTGGCTTCGAACGAAAGTGGCCGAACCCCCGCACAGTGGCTTCGGACCCTAGTGGTCGAACCCTTCGCACAGTGGCTTCGGACCCCAATGGTCGAACCCTACACAGAACGAGTTCGGCCCCCAATGGCCGAACCCTTCACACAATGAGCTCGAACCCCGATGGCTGGACTCAACTCTGCTGTGGGCGAATCCTCCGACAGGAGGCTTCGGCCCACAATGGCCGAATGTACCTCCGTCTTGGCAGGACCCTTCGCTAATATGGTCCAAAATACCTTCAACATGGCTGAGCCCCATTCGGGCAATGGGTTCGGCTCACAATGGGAGAAACTGCTGGAGCCACTAATAACTCCATCATACAACAGGGCAGGGACCCCGTGGGCTCCATACACCTCGCCCCCCGAGTAACATTGCCTCATGTTTTCCTTTGGAATATTATAATTGGCAGGGACAAATAGACACAGCGAAGGGAGACGTCTTCCACAGGCTGTCCGTAATACCTCTGAATCAACTCACACGAGACGGAGCCAAGGGAGATGGACACAAAGAGGAAAAGGAGGAGGAGTCCAAAGCCATCAC
This sequence comes from Zizania palustris, assembly GCA_019279435.1. Taxonomy (NCBI): domain Eukaryota; kingdom Viridiplantae; phylum Streptophyta; class Magnoliopsida; order Poales; family Poaceae; genus Zizania; species Zizania palustris. The sequence goes on from JAAALK010000082.1 coordinate 27,777,737, forward strand.
CATAAATGTGAGGTCTCAGGAAGTCCCAATCCCGAAGGCCCCTTCACCGAAGCCCGGTCCGATTGGCCGAATGAGGCCGGTGCCCACCAATTATAAGTCACACGAGGCCAACCTGGGTGTTACCCCTTCGGCCAAAGATCACAAAAACAAGGTGGTGGCGCATGGTACCAAGCCACACCATCCTGGGCACTTTCGGGCATGTCTAAATCACAGAAAAGGCGTCTACAACGCCTACGGGCACATGAGATGCGCGATAAAAAGGCCGAGGATGAACGAGACACCATCTTTGAGGAAATCCGCCCTCGGTTAGCTGTGAGATAGGTATGGAAGATCAAGCTGGTTGAGATGACCAACCCGGCTCTCATTCCGAGCGGCGATGATGACGACATGCTCTACGCCGATTATACGCCTCTCTCTAAAGGACCCGCATCTTAGGCGATGGACATCAATGTCATCATGCTGCCCACCAAGTTTGCCTTAGCACAAGACGAGGCCAAGGTCGCTCAGTTGAACCTCGGCCCACACAATGCTATTTTTGAGAAACCCGAGGATACGACTCACCACCTAAAGCCTCTCTACGTCAGGGGTCACATTGATGGGAAGCCAATCTCTAGGATGCTCATCGACGGCAGCACCACTGTTAACCTAATGCCTTACTCTCTATTGAAGAAGCTTGGCAGGGGCGAGGAAGACTTGAAGAAAACTAACCTAACGCTCAACGGCTTCAATAGCGGGAGTTCCAAGGCGAAAGGCGTACTTTCCATGGAGTTAACAGTAGGTAACAAGACGTTGCCAATAGCATTTTTCATCGTTGACGTGCAAGGTAACTACAACGTGCTGCTCGGGCGTGACTGGATTCACGTGAATTGCTGTATTCCTTCTACTTTGCACCAATGCCTGATACAGTTGTACGACGATGACGTCGAAGTCATACTAGTAGACACTTCGGCCCAAGTAGCATTGGTCGATGTGTCCATCGACGCCATCCACAACAAAGTAGAGTGCCTATCAGGTAGGGACCTTTCGGATTACGACGTCATTAGGGTATCCGGAGGACATTTCGTACCTGTGTTTGTAAAGCCGGCTGGTGTAGCACGACTATTTCTAGATTAGGGGCCATGTCTAGCAAAAGTAATCTTGATTGGCTGAAGTCTCGTGTAGAGCAATATCGGTCTTCTAAAGATGGTATTGCCGAGGCCATTGAAGATTTTAGCGAAGTAGAGAAATTAGGACATGGTTTTGCGTCGGCCGATCCTTTAGAAGAAGTTGACATAGGCAATGGTAGCATTCCAAGGCCGACCTTTGTAAACCAAAATTTATAGTCTGGTGAGAAGGCCGAAGTAAGAAAGTTGCTTCAGTCGTACGTTGATTGTTTCGCATGGGAGTATAGCGAGATGCCCAGATTAAGCCACGAGCTCGTGGAGCATCGACTACCTATTAAACCCGGGTTTAGGCCTTATAAACAGCCCCCTTGTTGCTTTAATTTGGCTGTGTATGACTGAGTAAAAGAGGAGATAGAACGATTACTCAAGGCTGAGTTTATTAGGCCATGCAGGTATGCTTAATGGGTCGCTAATATCGTGCCTGTAGAAAAGAAGGGAGCGGCAAAATACGAGTTTGTATTGATTTCAGGGATCTGAACAAGGCCACTCCGAAGGACGAGTACCCCATGCCGATAGTTGACATGTTGATCAACGATGCCTAGGGACATAATGTACTAAGCTTTCTTGATGGTAACACTGGTTATAATCAATTTTTTTTTGGCCAAAGAGGACGTCTACAAGACAACCTTTCGATGCCCGGGTTTTGTCAGCTTGTTTGAGTGGGTAGTTATGACTTTTGGTTTAAAGAATGTTGGCACTACATATCAACATGCTATGAACTTGATCTTTCATGACTTGCTAGGAGTCATGTTAGAAGTCTACATAGATGACGTTGTAGTCAAATCGGACGCTATGGGAAACCACCTAGCCGATTTGAGAGTTGCTTTTGATAGGATGCGCCAATATGGCTTAAAAATGAACCCGCTCAAATGCGCTTTCGGCGTGTCGGCAAGCAAGTTCTTAGTATTCATGATTCATGAAAGAGGTATTGAGATTTATCCCAAGAGACTTAAAAAGATTAGAAACTTTACAGCGACGACATGTGAGAGGGATGTGCAAAAGTTGCTAGGCAAGATGAATTATTTGTGTCGCTTTATTTCTAACTTGTCTGGCAAAATCAATGCTTTTATCACCATACTCTGGCTAAAGAATGAAGCTGAGTTCACTTGGGGAGGGGGGCAAGTTAGCAAAGCGCCGTTGAGAAGATTAAGGAGTGCTTGTCATCACCACCCGTGGTTAGAGCACCAAAGGTTGGAATTCCGTTTCGGCTATACATCACCGCAAAAGATAGCGTGATAGGAGCCGTGATAACCCAGGAAAGTGGAGGGAAAGAGTATATCATCACATTCTTGAGCCACCGCTTGCTAGACATCAAGACCAGGTACGTGTTTGTGGAGCATTTGTGTTTATCACGTTATTACGCATGTGCCAAATTATGTCACTATCTTCTTCCTCGCACATGTATTGTCGCTTGCCAAACCAATGTCATAAAGTACATGTTGCAAAAGCCGATTCTATGTGGAAGAATCGGAAAGTGGGCTTACGCTTTGATTGAATACGATTTGGCTTATGAACCAGTAAGAGCTATGAAATGCCAAATTGTTGCTAATTTTATAGTTGATCGCCACATAGATGTCAATTAGGGTAATGATGTTACTCTAGTTGAAGTAGTGCCATGGAAACTTTATTTTGACGGTTCAACTTGTAAGAATGGCCAATGCATTGGGGTAGTTCTCATATTGCCTAACGGCACACACTTCGAAGCCTCGGCCCGTTTAGAATTTCCTTCTACCAATAATCGAGCTGAATATGAAACTTTGTTGCTAGGGCTTGAATTGCTACAATCCATAGGTGCTAAACATGTTCATGCGCATGGTGATTCTTTGTTAGTAGTACAACAAGTAGCTAAAAGTGCTCAATGTTTTAATGGCTTGCTAAATAGTTACTTGGATAAATGTTTAGACATAGTTGCTACTTTCAACGACTTTAAAATTTCTCACGTATCAAGAGAGGCCAACTCAATTGCAAATGTTTTGGCTCAACAAGCATCTGGCTATCAAGTCAGGAGAGGAAACTTTTCTATACAGAAAAAGCAAATTCTTGGTCTCACTGTCGAAGCCAGAAACTTTGGGCGGGTGTGAGGCCCGCTGGACCCTTTGGATCAGACCCCTCCGACCACCAAAGGGTGTGATGTGCTTAAGTCCTCATGCCAGAGCTATTCATCCACCGAAGAGTCATGCACGCCGGAGCCCTCATGCCGGAGCCTTCTGGGGGACAGAAGTCTTCACACGTCGGACTACTCCAGCGGAAGGCTTCGGCCTGATGGGCTCCACACGACTGATCCAATCAGCCTTCGGCAAAAGCAGGAAAGGCCTGGGGGCACTCCGAAGTTAGAAATTTAGACATTACTCTAGGAAAGGAGTTAGCAAACCCTCCGGATGTCCATAAGGACGATTGGAGAATTCCAATCGTCCGATATTTAAGAAATGCCAATCAAAGGGTTGATCGAAAAGCTCGACGACAAGCATTTAAATTTGTGTTGCTAGATGATGTCTTATACTGCCTAACTATTGATGGAGTACTTTTAAGACGCTTGGATGCCGATCAGTCCAAAGTGGCTACAGGAGAAGTCCATGAGGGGCTTTGTGGCACTCATTAGTCGGCCCAGAAAATGAGTTGGATGCTCAAAAGAGCAGGGTTTTACTGGCCGACTATGATTGAGGATTGTTTTAAATACTATAGAGGGTATGAAGCATGTCAAAAATTTGGTAATATTCAGTTGGCTCATGCGTCGCTACTTAATCCTATTATCAAACCATGGTCATTCTGAGGTTGGGGTTTAGACTTCATCGGCCAAATTCATCCTCCATCTTCAAAAGGGCATCGGTTCGTGTTGATGGCGACAGAATACTTCCCCAAATGGACCGAAGTCGTGCCTCTCAAGAATATGACTCACAATGAGGTAACTGATTTTATCTTGAAGCACATTATACATAGATTCGGTATTCCCCAAACTCTCACTACAGATCAAGGTATATCATTTGTTGCTAAAGAAGTGAGAGACTTTGCCGAATTTTATTGTATTAAGTTGATAAACCCTTCACCATACTATGCTCAGGCTAATGGTCAGGCCGAGTCTAGTAATAAAACCATAATTAAACTCATTAAGCAGAAAATTGAAGAGTTCCCTAAAAGGTGGCATGAAGTGCTTTCAGAAGCATTGTGGGCTTGTAGAGTCGCAAAGCACAGTGCTACCAAAGTTAGTCCATATGAGTTAGTATATGGACAAGAAGTCGTTCTACCAGTAGAAGTGGATCTTGGCTCTTTGAGATTTCTTAACCAAGATGGCTTATCGGTCGATGAATATGAAACTCTTTTAAAAGACAATTTAGAGGAAGTGACCAATAAGAGGTTAAGGGATTTAGAAGCTATAGAGAAAGACTAGAGGAGAATAGCTAGAGCCTATAATAAAAAGTAAAGCCAAAATCGTTTCAAGTGGGTGACTTGGTTTGGAAGATGATTTTACCCTTAGGCACTAAGAGCCCCAAATTTGGTAAATGGTCGCCTAGTTGGGAAGGTCATTTCAAAATAGCCGAAATCGCTCTAGGTAATGCATATGTGTTAGAATCTCTACAAGGAGAGTGTTTTCGAAGAGATTTGAATGGCAGATACTTGAAAAAGTACTTCCCAAGTGTGTGGCAAAATGCTTGAAAGTGTTAAAAAGCCAATATGGGATGTATCGTCCTTAGCCCGTTATGCTTTTAGTTCACTAAAAGGCAGGGGGCATGTGTTGATAGCAAAAAATGACATTAATTGTTAAGATTGTCAAAATATCAATTTTGTTAATTTGGGCCGAAAATACATAAGTCCTAGATCAGGCTGAAGCCTTACGGGGCCGAAGGCCTAACTTGATTAGGTCGAATCCTACCAGATTAGCCTTAGAGATAAGAAGACTAGCCCCTATAAATATAGGGGTGAGGCCGGTTCATTAGACGCCCCTAACACAAATCAACTTCAAACCCTAGTTTGAACCGTACCTTTTATTTTCCCTTTACTTTTCGTACAACCTTCGTGGGTTTGCCTGGAAGCCCTCCGCTGACCACTTCAAAATGGTAGTAAGCCTTGTTACTTCACTCGTGAAGTACCCGATAATCTATGTAACAGATTGCTATCGCCTTGTTACTTCACCTGTGATGTACCCGTTAATCTACGTAACAGATTGTTACCTTCGCTTCTCTACTAAAACACTTAGCAGATTTGGTCTGTAGGCCGAATTAGAACTTGATCTCTATTCTGTTGCAGGTTTTCATGTTCGGAGCCCCTTCGCTAGAGGTGTCCAGAGCTAGGAATCTGGATTTGGAGGCTGTCAGAATACCCTTCGGTGAGAACTTTGCTTCGACTGCTCGTCCTGGATCCGTCACGCTGTTGTCGGTCTAGTCAGGTCCGCACGCTAGGGTGCTCCATAGAAGGCTTCATCGCACCAGGCTTCGTCATGCCTACACTCTGTGTTGAACGAAGTCAGGACAACACATCGTGTTGGAGTATTTTTGTCGTGTTAGTGACTTCGCACCGAACCCTTCTGTTCGGAGGTGATTTTGCGTCGAGATCTGTTCGGAGTCTGCCTTCGATCAGATTGATCCGAATGCCGAAGGATATCTTCAGCGAAACCCTTTGCACCAGACGCCGAAGGACCCCTTCGGTGAACCCTTCGCACGATACACCTCGAATCAGTTAGGCTCCATTCAACCGACTGATTTATTTTATTTATATATTTCTATTCGGCTAATTGGATTATTTCTGTGTGATCTGATTACCTGGCAACTCCACCCCCTTTCCACTGTTAAGGGTAGTAGGAACGTGATGTCAATGTTGTGTTACGCCTAGGCTTATCCCTAGGTATCCGCACACTTTTGGATCGTCGAACTGACCCAAGTGCGGGCCATGTTTTCGTGTCAACAACTACCTATCGGAACTTCAGATGCACGGAATTTTCTTGGTATTATCCATCAAATATTCATAACATTGCCTCTTTTTTATTTTTTTTCTTCTTTTTACCTATGAGCTGTTTTCGCAATGCCCCCTTTCCTTTGCATTAATATGAACTTTGGTTCCTCAGCATGGAGCAATTGTGGTGCAAAACAAGATGTACATATTAATGAATTCTTCATTTTGGTAATTACAATGATTGATATTTTAGCTTAGTGGTTCCTTTTTTTCTATCAAGAGATTGATATTTTAGGAATCAAATCATTTTAAATTTTGATAGTAAATTTTATAAATTTTAGGTTGTCCACAAAAGCTCTGCACTCCATTTTATTTTATATCAGCATCACATACTTAACTACACTATACTTTTTTGTTTACCTCAATGCAAGGCACATGGGATCTGCTCTGCTGCTCCACAAAGCAGCTATTGCCTCGGTGCCTGCGGCATGGGAATGAGAAGGGTACGCCTTCGCCTCCTTCCCACGTGACCTCCACCCCTGACTCATGGTCCTATTGTGAATGAGCCTATAATGTTGTATTTTCTTTTCCATTTCATCATATTTTCTCTCAGCAATCTTTAATTAGGCATTTGTTGTGGATGAGTCTGTAATGTTGTGTTTCGTTTTACCATGAGTCCATGATTGTATTAAACATTTTAGTTTTGTGATGGGCATGTTGTGAGCTTGTGGCTCTCATTTTTAATTTTACCTTCATCTAGGTTTGGTAACTGCACTGTACTTTTTTTGTCAATCCTCAAAATGCATGGATAATTAATTAAATACAGCATTGAGGTAAACACTAGCTATAAAATTGACTGATCTGATTATGAGTTTGGTTCTCATTTCATTTTTTTTTGTGTTGCGGTTAGATCTACGATTGGGAGCAAAGAAGTATTTAGGTTGTGAAAAGAAATGTTGGAATCCCCTGTAGTATATTTTCTAGGAGTCATTCAATTGGACCTTATATCGAATTGGGGAAGAGAGAGGACTCGAGATGAGGATCTAGGGAGGCGATGACCCACCACAAGGTATTCCTGAAGATCGCTCTCTCTAGGTACCTCGTGAATGGTGATTGAGATCGTATTCTGCCTTAGTTCATTTTTCTATTTTTGTTTCAGATCTTCTAGTGTGCATCTTATGGCTTCTGAGCTATTCTAGTAAAAGTTACAATGGCTTGTGCAGAGTCACACAATGGGAGCATTCAGAGGTGTGATGATTCTCATGCTATTGTTTGTTCTTTTGTAGAAATGAGCGGTGTTTCATTGTTCTCCCTACATATTGAAAAGCACATTAAAATTAGCATAAGGTTTGCACACCACCCAAAATATTTGAATACTGATATCAATGCTTGGTTAAGTTTGTTTTATTTTGGTGGATCATTTCGAGTACGATAGTTTATCATACTTGCTCAACTTCTTTCTAGTTATTTTTTCTGCTTTATGTTTTTCATCTGTTTTGCTTATGCAGATCTATTTGATATTCAGGAGAAGGTTTATGATTTCTTGAAGCAACTATGCAATATTGATGATGTGCCTTACACGTTGACCCTTGGTTATTCTTATTAGAGTGTAGGTCAGTTTATCATCTAGATCTCCATAATCTAATTTCTATTATATTGTTGTAGTGTGTTACTTAGTCACAATTAATCATCGAATTATTTGCTAAAATAGCAAATTAGCACAAACTATTCTTCTACACTTGGGCTTGGCTATCTGAGTTGGATGATTAAGTCATGACAAATGCACTATTTTGCACTGAGGACAAAGCTAGATGACAATGCTAGACTATTTGACTTTGCAATAAAACTTGAAGCTGCTTGCGTTGGAACTGTGGAGTCTGGGAAGATGAGGTATATGGTGATGTTACTTGACGAGGTATCAGATTGAAACATTTAGGTTTGTAAATGAAGCAAAATTGAGAACATATTTTTTATTTGCAGCTTGCCATTTCTTCAGTTTCGTCCTTCGTAATGATTCTTCATAGTTCATAGTGATGATACACTACAAAATAATACTTAAAGCATATTTAATTCACATATAACTCCGAATAGAATATTTTTGAAGTTTATTTAATTTCCTAAAAAAATGTTTCAAGTTCAACACATTTATTATTTTTTGATTTTCATCATTGCGTAGCACAGACTCACTACTAGTATAGTGTAATAGATTAGTGTCGTGTTGCAATTTGTGTTTCGTGTGGGCCCTCCTCTGCTTGTGTCAGCTTGTGTGTAATTCTTGTACGTATATCCACTCATGTTGCACATAGAGTATTTTTTCTTTCTTAGACCCGCTTCAGATTCATCCATGTCATATATTTTGAATGTGTTGTGTCTTCCTTCTACCCACCTTTGAGTTGATACCCATGGAGTTCACCGCTCCAAGTCTCTAAAACTTTCTCTTTGCTGAAGTAATCAGACAAATATATTCTGGCATGCATATTAAATGTAGTGCATGCCACCATGATATGACTGCATGGTCTGTGGTATAGTGATGGTTTGTTGCAGCTACACCGATAATTGTTTGTAATAGTGCACTCATGAACAATAACTTTTTGATTTGTTCCTCGTCTGCTTTTGTCCCAAAATGTTACCTCGAAATGGAGCTCCCGGGAACTTGTCTTAATTAGTCGATGTTGTATGGTCTTCTTACTTTTCTCTATTAAGTACTCCATAATCTTTTTGTAGTATAGATATTGCTCATCCCTTTGCACCACCAAAGTAGTAGTATGGCGGATGATGAAGTACTGGGTAGTTCTACGGATTATGCCCTCCACAATACCAACCAAAGACAAGCATCGCATACCACGCATCACCCAATTGTACACCTCCACAATGTTAGGTGGTCATGATGCCATAGTCTCAAATTTTATCCAATCTGAAAAGTAGTGAACTTTGGTCCTCTTCCGTTTGCGGATTGTCTGCTGATCATCAGTGGGTAGTGAACATAGTGGCTCAGGCTCAGGCTTGGCATTAGTTCCAAACTATTGTCTTGTGGGCTTATTATGCTTGTATTTCAAAGTCAACTCATCAAGTTTCGTTCAGAAGGCCTTGAACTTTCTCTCTTGATTTTGGGCACACAATCTCTTGAATAGATTTGCCAATTCTTTATTCTTCCTAGAGTGACGGTAGAAATTTGTACCTAAATGACACATACACCATCGAGACTGGATGTCCCTAAAAGGATAAGGATCGTCTGAATCATTCTTCATATGTTGGACTGCCTTTATAAGACCGGCATGTCGGTCATGTATCACACAAATATTTTACCTGTTTTGAACAACTCCAATGTGCAATTGTCATAAGAACCACAACCAACTGTCGTAGTTCTCACTTTCCACAAAACCAAAGGAAATTGGCACAACCAGGTTTTTGCCGCCAACACCAACTGTCATCAATATCTGACCTCTATACTTCCTAGTTAGAAATGTTCCGTCTACAAAAAGAATGGGACAACAATACTTGAACACTTGAATGCAAGTACCGAGTGCAAAGAATACTCGGTGTAGAATCTTAACACCTTCTAGGAATATTACATCCTTCTCTTAAAAGGTGTAGTGTGTACCAGGGTTGCTCGTTTGTACCGTTTGCAAACAAAGAGGTAGGTTATGGTATGAGTCCTCGAATGTACCGAACCTCATCTCGAGTGCTTTCTATTTTGACCTCCATGCCTTAGAGTGGTTAATTGTTTATTGAAATCTTTTTTCCGTAGCCAGTATTAAGGCTTGAGGCTCATAATTGAGATTATCAACAATCTCATAATACATCACCCCCGCAATGTAACTGACACTTAGATTCTTGTGCCTAATTACAACTGTATCAACCATACATGCATGTTAGATCACAATTGAGCAGACCCAATGAATTTCCCACTTCAGTTTATGTGTGTGAACTCTCCATGGACAATTATTCCTCTCGCACACAAAGTCATAGTTTGTGCGGTTTGAAATTTTCACTCGAAATAATCGCTGGAGTGACAATGATCGTGCTTTCACGACATAGTTTTGAAGACGATCGTCATAGATCATCCTCAACACCATAAGGGCTTGGAGGGCGACGCGTTGGCATGCAACGTCGAAGCTTGGGCCCCCAAGTGCGGTCGTGAAGTGTGGCAGGTGTTATCCGGATCCGTGGATGGTGAGGGAGACATCGCAGGGCCCGGCGAATTCTTCCATGTACACCCCATGGAACTCGGGCTCAAAGAGGAACCCAAGGAAGGTGAGCATCTACAAAAACAACAGGTTAAAGAAAAGTGAGGGGAGGAACAAAGTTTATAAAGTAGGTTTTCGAGAAATAATTTTCTGCAGCTACTGGCTAGGCTGGTTCGTTTGGCTTCCTACAGTCAAGTCGGCTCTGATACCATCTTGTGGCGCCCCGATTTAACGAATCGGAACATTATTGAATTTCCAAAGAAAAACAATAATACAAGAGGTTCATCATGCGACAACATACATACGACAAGCATCCGTGGTACGCAGACCACAATTATTACATAAGAGTAAAAATAAGATGAACAATTAAAAGCATGACGAACGCCCTCTTCAGGATCTTCTTCTTGACTGGGTCGCTACTCCAGACCATCCTCGTAGTAGGCATCCTCTGAATGGTGTGTCCAACGGGTATGAGTACAAAGAGTACTCAACAAGCCACCACAAATGCAAGTAATAATGAAAGATAATAACAAAGGAAGGATAATGGCTAAAAGTGCGGAAAAGTACTTTTTTCAGTTATTGCATTTAGTGTAGTCAAATTCAATCATGCGGAATAATAAACATAGCATCAATAATACCATCTAACTCGAGGAGTACGTTTTCCCTCCTCGCACAATAGTCCTTACATGTCAAACCATCATGCACATTCATTCCAAAAGTAAACTAACTGTGGGATGTCACGCAACCCGCCCTTGACCGTGGGCTCGGCTTTTCGAAAAGATTTATGACTCTGATCAGAGGTGTACTACTGTACCCACAAGGCACGCAGTCATCCCAAACACCAAAGTGTAACGATATGACCCATACCACGGGAACTCGTGCCAAAACCTTAGCATGAAATGCTCCAAGCGATAACCACCCGCTCTAGGTTTCGCTGGCGCGCCGGGCCGCATCCCGGCTAACGTCGCACCCCCTTTTGCACCACGTCGGTACAAGCCATCCGCAGGTTCTGCTTAACCCATCTCCAAGTGGTGGCCTCAGTTTGGAACACTCCATACCTTAGTTAGGACTTACCCATTAGACTTGTGGTTAGTACGGAAGTGTATTGCAACGGATCCCTCAGACCGGTCCTTACAGTGCCCCGGGTGCTACCGACCAATGCCCTAGCTTGCACCCGGAACCCACCATGCATACACTCTCAACCATAACTCTATCACCAACAACATTCCAGAGATAAGAATAACGGGGATCATATAATAGATTCCAATCGCTACGACTCGTTTTTAATCCTATAGCAATCGTGTCAATACAGCGGACACTAACTAATAATACTAATCATTTGGTGACAAGGAGGTTAGGCGAGATAGCATGGCTTGGGTTGCACATCAAGGTCGGGGGATCCTAAATAAATATAAAGTAAGGGTTCCATTTGACTAATGCATATATACCCTATGTGTTTTAGCGATAGTTTAATAAAACATGGGTTCAATATGCTCAAAAGATTGGTTTGGTGACTTGCCTTGCTCAGCGAAAGGGGGGGGGGAGGAACTTCCGGGAAGTATTCCGGCTCCTCGGCGGCGTCGTAGTCTTCCCAATATAAATAAAATGAAATAAATACAACATTCAATTAAACAATCTAAAACCACACAACAAGCGTATAGGTTTTGATTGGGTCAATTTAAAGAAAACCAAGTTGTTAAGTTTCTGAAATTCATTTTATGAATAATTTAAAATGAACTATAATGAAATATTGTCCTTTAATAAAAGAGATAAGAGTGTGAACAATTTTATTTTAAGTTTTCTAACCAATTCAAAATAAGTGGTTCAGAGAAAACTTAGTGGTTCCATTCTATTAATAGGAAAAGAATAAAGATAAATTTTGTTGAAACTTAAATAATTAAATTTGAAACTTTCGTTAAAGAGCATTTGCTTACTTTATTAAATAAACATGAAATGTCCAAAGTAAACATACTATTTTATGGTATTAACATGTAGAGGATAAAATTATAAATTTTCTGGAATTGAAATGGTAATTTTGGAGTTCAAATGCGCAAGATATGAATTTTATAAGTTTAAAACCATTTCTGGAATTTAAATTAAATCCAAAACAGCTTCGGGTCCACGGTGAGCCAGGCTCACGGTGAACCCGCGCACTGTGCGCGTGCGCCGGATCGAGATCCATCATTGGATCACGATCAGGCGGCCACGGGCGAGGCGGGGGAGTTAAAATAACGTGGACGGCTGAGATTAAAACACTGAACCGGTACGCGATGGACGGACCAGATGCGATGCAGGATTTAAAAACTAACGGACTCACGAGATTAAAATGTACCCCTTCGTTTCGATCCGACAGATCTGATTAAATCGCGAGAACGACCTAATCTCCGCCGCTGGATCTGGATCGCACCGCCATGATCGAATCTGACACGGCACGGGTACTCGACCCGTGCCAGTCATCTTCTCCGGCGACAGCGAGGGTCCAGCGGCCACACCGAGCTACGGCGGTCGGTTCTAAGGGCTAAAACAGAATCAGTACACCACGGGGGTCAAGAGGGTACCGTCGGTGGGGCTTGGGGTCGTCGGAGCGTGGCCGGTGACGAGCGAGGGCGGTGGAGGTGTTCGGGTCCTCGTCGGCGGTGGCGTTCTGGCGGGGGTCGTCGACGACAGAGAGGTGGCCGAGGTTGGGGTGGTGCTTGCGGTCACAACGGTGCAGTCGGCGAGGACAGAGGGGAACTCCGGCGACGGCGAGCGGCGGCTAGAGTGAAGGCGGTGGTGAGGTGTTTAAGTGAGCATCACGAGCGTTCTGGTCGGGTTCAGTGCAATTGCAAGCAAGGGGGATGCGGGGTGCCAGGGGGCTTAAATAGGGTCACCGGTGGGGGCAGAGGGGGCACAATTGAGGGAGGCCGAGAATAAAAGTGCTTCAATGCTGGCGAGCCTCTTTCCATGCATGCGGACGACGGTTCCGGGGCAATGACGCGGTGGAGTAATGGGGGAAACGGTCGGCGGGACGCGAGGAATTCAATGCCGGCGACGAATTAAAGGGAGGGGGCCGGCGGGGGCGGATCCGAGGCGGGGTTAGGGCTTCGGCCGACGAGGAGGGGGTTTGGGGGCGGATCCCGCAGGGAAGACGGGTCCGACAGGTGGGCCAAGGTGGTCAGCGGGCGTGAGCTCACGAGTGCGGTGGCTGACGGGTGGGGTCGGGCATCGGCCGAGAGAGGGATCGGTTTGCGCCGACAGGTGGGGCCGGGGTGTCGGGTACGCGCGCGAAGAGAGAGGGAGTCACTGACTGGCGGGGTCCATTGGTCAGTACGGGGCGCGCGGGGATAACGGGCTGGGCCGGCCAGGAGAGAGAGAAAGGGAGGGGGAGGGCCCGTTACTGTTTCAATGTTTTTCTGAATAAAAATAATTACAGAAAATTGACTAAAATAATTGGGCTACTTCCAAGGTTGATAAAAATTTGTAAAAATTCTCAAAAATATAACATGGGCTTGGGATCATATACAAAATTTTCTAGCCTCTGGTTCGGTCATTTCATCTAGGTTCTAGTTCAATAAGGTTAAGGAGAGCATTAAAGGTATTTCCAAAATGATTAATTCCAGGAAAATAGATTAAATGATATTTTTATTCTTTTGAAAATTTGGGGTGTTACAAACCTATCCCCCTTACAAAGAATCTCTTCCTCGAGATTGGAACGCTACTCGAATAGTTCGGGGTATTGGGCTTTCAACTCGTCTTCTTTTTCCCATGTGGCTTCTTCAACGGGGTGGTTCTCCCACGGAACCTTGCAGAAGCAAACCACACGGCTCCTGGTTACTCTTTCCTTAGTCTCCAGGATTTTGACGGGTTTCTCGATGTATGTCAAATCCTCTTGGATGTTGAGTTGTTGGAGATCGGCCTGTTCGGCGGGCACACGAAGACACTTCTTCAGCTGAGAGACGTGGAACACATCATGAACTCCTGCTAAGGATGCAGGCAGTTCTAGTTGATATGCCACCTCTCCTTGCCATCGGAGGATCTGAAAAGGTCCGACATAGCGGGGTGCTAGATTTCCTTTCATGTTGAACCTCTGTGTGCCATGGAGGGGAGTGACTCGGAGATAGACATAATCACCCTCCTTAAAGGTCATGTCTCTTCGTCGGTTATCGGTGTAGCTTTTCTGTTGGGACTGGGCTATCTTCAATCTGTCCCTGATGATCTTGACCTTCTCTTCAGCTTCTCTTAGAATATCTGTCCCAAACAGTTGCGACTCTCCGGTCTGATCCCAGAGTAACGGCGTTCTACACTTACGCCCATAAAGTGCTTCGAACGGGGACATCTGCAGGCTAGCTTGATAGCTGTTGTTGTAGGAGAACTCCGCATAGGGCAAGTTCTTGTCCCACATACCGCCAAAGTCTAGAGCGCAAGCTCTAAGCATATCTTCCAATATCTGGTTAACCCTTTTAGTTTGACCATCGGTCTGTGGATGATAGGCGGTGCTAAAGTTCAGCCGGGTGCCGAGTTCCTCTTGCAGGTTCTTCCAAAACTTAGAGGTGACTGACTCCCACGGTCAGATACAATCTTCTTTGGAACTCTGTGTAGGCACACGATCCAGGTCATATACAACTCGACCAACTTGGCGACGGTGTAAGTTGTCTTGACGGGGATGAAGTGAGCCACTTTGGTGAGTCGGTCGACGATCACCCAGATAGAATCATGACCGATTTGGGTCGTGGGTAGCCCCGTGATGAAGTCCATTCCTATCTCTTCCCACTTCCATTCGGGGACCTTGAGGGGTTGCAACAGTCCAGCATGTCTTTGGTGCTCTGCCTTGACTCGCCGGCATGTGTCGCACTTGGCCACATACTCAGCTATTTCCCTCTTCATGCTGACCCACCAATATTTCTCCTTTAGATCTTGATACATCTTTGTACTCCCGGGATGTATGGAGTATAGAGTATCGTGGGCTTCTTGGAGGATGAGGGTCTTCAACTCAGGCTTATCGGGTACGCATATCCGGTTTCCGAACCAGATGGTATCGTGCTCATCCTCAGAGAATCCGGGGGATTTACCCTTCCGCATGTTCTGCTGGATCTCCAAGATGTCCAGGTCTTCCTTCTGCTTTTCTCAGATCTGGTCTATCAAGACAGGCCTAGACTCCAAGGCAACGAGGTACGCTCGGGTGGTGATCCCTAAATTCAGCCTTTCCATCTCCTTGTATAGCAAAGGGGCCTGGTCCTGTATCATGATGGCATTGTAGTATCCTTTTCGACTAAGGGCATCTGCCACCACATTTGCCTTGCCTAGATGATAATGGATGCCCCAGTCGTAATCTTTGATCAGTTCCAACCATCTCCGCTGCCTGAGGTTCAGGTCTGGTTGGGTGAATATATACTTGAGGCTTTTGTGGTCGGTGAAGACCTCACACTGATTTCCCACAAGGCAATGTCTCCATATCTTCAAGGCATGAACCACGACTACTAATTCTAGGTCATGAGTTGGGTAGTTCAGCTCATGCGGTCTCAGCTATCAGGAGGCGTAAGATATAACCTTCCCATATTGCATTAAGACACACCCCAAACCATGGTGAGAGGCATCGCAGTAGACATGGAAGTCGTTCCGGATGTCTGGTAGGGTCAGGATAGGGGCTGACACGAGCTTCTTCTTGAGGGTTTGGAAGCTTTCTTCACAATCTGGGGTCCATTCAAATTTTACTTCCTTCTGCAATAGTCTGGTCATAGGCTTGGCGATCTTCAAAAAATTCTCGATGAACCGGTGGTAGTATCCGGCCAATCCGAGAAAACTCCGAATCTCAGTCACGTTCATGGGCTACAGCCAGTTGGTTACGTCGTTCAGGGCTCTATAGTCCACGCACATCCTTTTAGTCTTGTCCTTCTTCATGGCGAAGATGACCGGTGCACCCCAGAGTGAGGTACTTGGTCGGATGTACCCTTTCTGCTCTAGGTCTTTGATGTTGCTCTTGACTTCGGCTAGTTCATTGGCGGCCATCCGGTATGGGCGTTTGGAGATTGGAGTGGTCCCGGGGACAAGTTCGATTATGAATTCGATGTCCCGCTTGGGAGGCATTCCTGGCAGGTCCTCTGGGAAGACGTCCATGAACTCCTTGACTATGGGTACTTCTTCAAGGGCTAGAGAGTGAAGAGATGCCTCCAGAGGTTTGCGGCTGGTCATCCGAAAGGTGACGGCTTCGCCTTCGGGGTTGGTCACTGTTACGGACTTGCTGGCGCAATCGATCACTCCCTTGTGCTTCATCAACCAATCCATCCCTAGGATGAGGTCGAGTCCGGTGTCGGGTACGCGCGCGAAGAGAGAGGGAGTCGCTGACTGGCGGGGTCCATTGGTCAGTAGGGGGCGCGCGGGGATAACGGGCTGGGCCGGCCGGGAGAGAGAGAAAGGGAGGGGGAGGGCCCGTTACAGTTTCAATGTTTTTCTGAATAAAAATAATTACAGAAAATTGATTAAAATAATTGGGCTACTTCCAAGGTTGATAAAAATTTGTAAAAATTCTCAAAAATATATCTTGGGCTTGGGATCATATACAAAATTTTCTAGCCTCTGGTTCAGTCATTTCATCTAGGTTCTAGTTCAATAAGGTTAAGGAGAGCATTAAAGGTATTTCCAAAATGATTAATTCCAGGAAAATAGATTTAATGATATTTTTATTCTTTTGAAAATTTGGGGTGTTACAAACCTATCCCCCTTACAAAGAATCTCTTCCTCGAGATTGGAACGCTACTCGAATAGTTCGGGGTATTGGGCTTTCAACTCGTCTTCTTTTTCCCATGTGGCTTCTTCAACGGGGTGGTTCTCCCACGGAACCTTGCAAAAGCAAACCACACGGCTCCTGGTTACTCTTTCCTTAGTCTCCAAGATTTTGACGGGTTTCTTGATGTAGGTCAAATCCTCTTGGATGTTGAGTTGTTGGAGATCGGCCTGTTCGGCGGGCACACGAAGACACTTCTTCAGCTGAGAGACGTGGAACACATCATGAACTCCTGCTAAGGATGAAGGCAGTTCTAGTTGATATGCCACCTCTCCTTGCCATCGGAGGATCTGAAAAGGTCCGACATAGCGGGGTGCTAGCTTTCCTTTCATGTTGAACCTCTGTGTGCCATGGAGGGGAGTGACTCAGAGATAGACATAATCACCCTCCTCAAAGGTCATGTCTCTTCGTCGGTTATCGGTGTAGCTTTTCTGTCGGGACTGGGCTATCTTCAATCTGTCCCTGATGATATTGACCTTCTCTTCAGCCTCTCTTAGAATATCTGTCCCAAACAGTTGCGACTCTCCGGTCTGATCCCAGAGTAACGGCGTTCTGCACTTACGCCCATAAAGTGCTTCGAACGGGGACATCTACAGGCTAGCTTGATAGCTGTTGTTGTAGGAGAACTCCGCATAGGGCAAGTTCTTGTCCCACATACCGCCAAAGTCTAGAGCGCAAGCTCTAAGCATATCTTCCAATATCTGGTTAACCCTTTTAGTTTGACCATCGGTCTGTGGATGATAGGCAGTGCTAAAGTTCAGCCGGGTGCTGAGTTCCTCTTGCAGGTTCTTCCAAAACTTAGAGGTAAAGTGACTCCCACGGTCAGATACAATCTTCTTTGGAACTCTGTGTAGGCACACGATCCAGGTCATATACAACTCGACCAACTTGGCGACGGTGTAAGTTGTCTTGACGGGGATGAAGTGAGCCACTTTGGTGAGTCGGTCGACGATCACCCAGATAGAATCATGACCGATTTGGGTCGTGGGTAGCCCCGTGATGAAGTCCATTCCTATCTCTTCCCACTTCCATTCGGGGACCTTGAGGGGTTGCAACAGTCCAGCATGTCTTTGGTGCTCTGCCTTGACTCGCCGGCATGTGTCGCACTTGGCCACATACTCAGCTATTTCCCTCTTCATGCTGACCCACCAATATTTCTCCTTTAGATCTTGATACATCTTTGTACTCCCGGGATGTATGGAGTATAGAGTATCGTGGGCTTCTTGGAGGATGAGGGTCTTCAACTCAGGCTTATCAGGTACGCATATCCGGTTTCCGAACCAGATGGTATCGTGCTCATCCTAAGAGAATCCGGGGGCTTTACCCTTCCGCTTGTTCTGCTGGATCTCCAAGATGTCCAGGTCTTCCTTCTGCTTTTCTCAGATCTGGTCTATCAAGACAGGCCTACACTCCAAGGCAATGAGGTACGCTCGAGTGGTGATCCCTAAATTCAGCCTTTCCATCTCCTTGTATAGCAAAGGGGCCTGGTCCTGTATCATGATGACATTGTAGTATCCTTTTCGACTAAGGGCATCTGCCACCACATTTGCCTTGCCTAGATGATAATGGATGCCCCAGTCATAATCTTTGATCAGTTCCAACCATCTCCGCTGCCTGAGGTTCAGGTCTGGTTGGGTGAATATATACTTGAGGCTTTTGTGGTCGGTGAAGACCTCACACTGATTTCCCACAAGGCAATGTCTCCATATCTTCAAGGGTTAATTTTTTCCGTGCCATTACAATTTTTACAGTTTGCCAATATGCCATTGGTGTGTCACTGACAGATGGGGGCCGCCACAGTCACTGACAGTGGCATATAGGCAATTTCTGAAAATTATAATGGCATGCGAGTAATTTTCCCTATCTTCAAGGCATGAACCACAGCTACTAATTCTAGGTCATGAGTTGGGTAGTTCAGCTTATGCGGTCTCAGCTATCGGGAGGCGTAAGATATAACCTTCCCATATTGCATTAAGACACACCCCAAACCTTGGTGAGAGGCATCGCAGTAGACTTGGAAGTCGTTCCGGATGTCTGGTAGGGTCAAGATAGGGGCTGACACGAGCTTCTTCTTGAGGGTTTGGAAGCTTTCTTCAGAATCTGGGGTCCATTCAAATTTTACTTCCTTCTGCAATAGTCTGGTCATAGGCTTGGCGATCTTCAAAAAATTCTCGATGAACCGGTGGTAGTATCCGGCCAATCCGAGAAAACTCCGAATCTCGGTCACGTTCGTGGGCTGCAGCCAGTTGGTTACGTCGTTCAGGGCTCTATAGTCCACGCACATCCTTTTAGTCTTGTCCTTCTTCATGGCGAAGATGACCGGTGCACCCCAGAGTGAGGTACTTGGTCGGATGTACCCTTTCTGCTCTAGGTCTTCGATGTTGCTCTTGACTTCGGCTAGTTCATTGGCGGCCATCCGGTATGGGTGTTTGGAGATTGGAGTGGTCCCGGGGACAAGTTCGATTATGAATTCGATGTCCTGCTTGGGAGGCATTCCTGGCAGGTCCTCTGGGAAGACGTCCATGAACTCCTTCACTATGGGTACTTCTTCAAGGGCTAGAGAGTGAAGAGATGCCTCCAGAGGTTTGCGGTTGGTCATCCGAAAGGTGACGGCTTCGCCTTCGGGGTTGGTCACTATTACGGACTTGCTGGCGCAATCGATCACTCCCTTGTGCTTCATCAACCAATCCATCCCTAGGATGAGGTTGAGTCCGGTGCACTTAATGAGGACTGGCTCGGCCCGGAACAATACCCCTTGGATCTCTATCTTAACCTTAGGACTGTACAAGTGGGCTAAGGTTTTATTGCCTGGAGTGGCAATCATCATGGGGACTGATAGAGGGAGCACTTCTAAGTCGTTGGTTTTCACAAAATCTTCCGAGATGAAAGAGTGTGTTGCCCCAGAGTCAAATAGTATCATAGCTGGTATGGAATTTGCGGTAAATGTACCGAGCATGACTTCAGGAGCCTCCTGAGCTTCCTCTGCGCTGATGTGGTTGACGTTGGCACGAACCTCCTAGTTGGGTGCCGCGCCTTGGGGCTGCTTGGGGTGAGGACACTAGTGCGAGTAGTGCCCTTCTTTCTGGTAGTTGAAGCAGACGACCGGCTTCCCTTGGCGATCCCTCAAGATCGGGGCCTTGGCGGTGGGCGTCGGCTGAGCGGCCGGAGCTGGTGGAGCGGGGTGGGGATGCCCGGCGTTGGATCCACTGGCGGCGTGAGGTGGCCTGTAGGCGGGCCGAGGATGGTAGGCGGGCGCTGGTGGTGGAGGGACAAAGCGGGGCCTCTGGGAATTCGCCTGTTGATGCTTGAAGGCGATCATCTTCCTCTTCTTGAGGTCCAACTTGTTCTGCTCAGTCTCTTGGATGAGCGCTTTATTCACCAACCGTTGAAAGTCGGCGTAGTCAGTGGCGACGAGCTGGATGGACAGCTCATCCTTAAGTCCCCGGAGGAACTTAGCCTGGCGGAGGGCATCGGTCCGCACCTCTTCTGGCGCGTAGCGTGCCAGACGATTGAACTCATCGAGATACTCCATGACAGTCCGGCTTCCCTGCTGCAGGTCGCGGAACTCCTGCTGCTTGACTGCGATGACTCCGACGGGGACGTGGGTGGCATGGAAGGCGATGGTGAACTCCGCCCAAGTCACCACGTGGTGCTCTGGTTGGGACTCACGGTAGTTGTCCCACCATTCTGCGGTGGGACCCTGGAGCTGATGAGTGGCGAACGCCACTCTCTCCCGGTCGGTGCAGGGGATGTGGTCCAACTTCTTCCTAATGGTGCGGAGCCAATCTTCGGCCTCCATGGGGTTGGTGGTTCTAGAGAAGATCGGTGGGCGCACGCGCAGGAACACTGAGAGCTGGGGCACGAGCGCAGGTGCGGGTGCACGAGGGGCAGGCTCCACATTTTGCAGGCGGTCCAACTGCGCCTGTTGGTGCTGCATTTCGGTGAGGAGGGCGTTGATCAACTGGTTTTGGTTCGCCATCATTTTCGCCAAGGTAGGGTGGTTGGCGGATGGCGGCCCAGTCTGCCATTGGCCAGTTGCGCCCCAGTTGGGCACAACACCTTCGGTTAAACCGTTGCTTCCTCCTTCTCCATTGTTGGAGCCGGTGTTCTGGTTGTCGGCCATCTTCTGAACATAAGGTGTTAGCCAAGATATAAAGATGATGAGACAACATTTTAATCAAAATAGCCCATTGAGGCCCATATATATATTTCCAGTGGTGTAAAAAGTTCGTTACATCAAAGTTTTTATTTTATCCTACCCACAACACAAGTTGTTGCAGGTATCACCACATACACAAAAAATTATTCATTCATCAATCAACGATGGCTATCGTCTACTCGCCATTGGAGGCGGTCTCCGTGCTCTCGGAACCACGAGCACACGGGTCCTGAGGGACGGTGGGCTCGAGAAAATTCTTGATGATGGGGTCAGAGACGAGGCCAGGGCATGGTGCAGGGGCGCTGGTGGTGGACGGTCCGGTGGTCGAGGGGTGTGGCAGGATCCTCTTGGGGCGAGGGGCAGGCTCGCGGATGGGCTTCCTCTTCCTCGGGATGAGGGGAACCATCTCCGCAATGTCTTTCTGCAGCTGCATAATCTTGCGCTGCAGCTCACCGTTCTGTTGGATCAAGTTCTTCGTCTCCTCACGAAGGAACTCAACCGCCTCATGGTGCTCATCGGCGTCGAGCACGGCCTCGGTATGGAGGTCATCCATGGCCTGAAGAAGACGCGATTGCCGAGCCATGACCGGATCACGAACAGAGTGAACTCCGAGGTAGATACTACGGTGGGCACCGGGAGTGCGCTTCGGCATAAGCCGGAAGGACGAGTTTTGAAGACGATCGTCATAGATCATCCTCAACACCATAAGGGCTTGGAGGGTGACGCGTTGGCATGCGACGTCGAAGCTTGGGCCCCCAAGTGCGGTCGTGAAGTGTGGCAGGTGTTATCCGGATCCATGGATGGTGAGGGAGACGTCGCAGGGCCCGACGAATTCTTCCATGTACACCCCATGGAACTCGGGCTCAAAGAGGAACCCAAGGAAGGTGAGCATCATGCGGAGCTCCCTGACGAAGCCATCATAGTGGTGGCAGTAGCTGTGTACTTGGTAGACCGGCATCTACAAAAACAACAGGTTGAAGAAAAGTGAGGGGAGGAACAAAGTTTATAAAGTAGGTTTTCGAGAAATAATTTTCTGCAGCTGCTGGCTAGGCTGGTCCGTTTGGCTTCCTACAGTCAAGTCAGCTCTGATACCATCTTGTGGCGCCCCAATTTAACGAATTGGAACATTATTGAATTTCCAAAGAAAAACAATAATACAAGAGGTTCATCATGCGACAACGTACATACGACAAGCATCCGTGGTACGCAGACCACAATTATTACATAAGAGTAAAAATAAGATGAACAATTAAAAGCATGACGAACGCCCTCTTCAGGATCTTCTTCTTGACTGGGTCGCTACTCCAGACCATCCTCGTAGTAGGCATCCTCTGAATGGTGTGTCCAACGGGTATGAGTACAAAGAGTACTCAACAAGCCACCGCAAATGCAAGTAATAATGCAAGATAATAACAAAGGAAGGATAATGGCTAAAAGTGCGGAAAAGTACTTTTTTCAGTTATTGCATTTAGTGTAGTCAAATTCAATCATGCGGAATAATAAACATGAGCATCAATAATACCATCTAACTCGAGGAGTACGTTTTCCCTCCTCACACAACAGTCCTTACAAGTCAAACCATCATGCACATTCATTCCAAAAGTAAACTAACTGTGGGATGTCACGCAACCCGTCCTTGACCGTGGGCTCGGCTTTTCGAAAAGATTTATGACTTTGATCAGAGGTGTACTACTGTACCCACAAGGCACGCACTCATCCCAAACACCAAAGTGTAACGAGATGACCCATACCACGGGAACTCATGCCAAAACCTTAGCATGAAATGCTCCAAGCGATAACCACCCGCTCTAGGTTTCGCTGGCGCACCGGGCCGCATCCCGGCTAACGTCGCACCCCCTTTTGCGCCACGTTGGTACAAGCCACCCGCAGGTGCTGCTTGACCCATCTCCAAGTGGTGGCCTCAGTTTGGAACACTCCATACCTTAGTTAGGACTTACCCATTAGACTTGTGGTTAGTACGGAAGTGTATTGCAACGGATCCCTCAGACCGGTCCTTATAGTGCCCCGGGTGCTACCGACCAATGCCCTTGCTTGCACCCGGAACCCACCATGCATACACTCTCAACCATAACTCTATCACCAACAACATTCCAGAGATAAGAATAACGGGGATCATATAATAGATTCCAATCGCTACGACTCGTTTTTAATCCTATAGCAATCGTGTCAATACAGCGGACACTAACTAATAATACTAATCATTTGGTGACAAGGAGGTTAGGCGAGATAGCATGGCTTGGGTTGCACATCAAGGTCAGAGGATCCTAAATAAATATAAAGTAAGGGTTCCATTTGACTAATGCATATATACCCTATGTGTTTTAGCGATAGTTTAATAAAACATGGGTTCAATATGCTCAAAAGATTGGTTTGGTGACTTGCCTTGCTCAGCGAAAGGGGAGGGAGGAACTTCCGGGAAGTATTCCGGCTCCTCGGCGGCGTCGTAGTCTTCCCAATATAAATAAAATGAAATAAATACAACATTCAATTAAACAATCTAACACCACACAACAAGCGTATAGGTTTTGATTGGGTCAATTTAAAGAAAACCAAGTTGTTAAGTTTCTGAAATTCATTTTATGAATAATTTAAAATGAACTATAATGAAATATTGTCCTTTAATAAAAGAGATAAGAGTGTGAACAATTTTATTTTAAGTTTTCTAACCAATTCAAAATAAGTGGTTCAGAGAAAACTTAGTGGTTCCATTCTATTAACAGGAAAAGAATAAAGATAAATTTTGCTGAAACTTAAATAATTAAATTTGAAACTTTCCTTAAAGATCTTTTGGGTACTTTATTAAATAAACATGAAATGTCCAAAGTAAACATACTGTTTTTATGGTATTAACATGTAGAGGATAAAATTATAAATTTTGTGGAATTGAAATGGCAATTTTTGGAGTTCAAATGCGCAAGATATGAATTTTAGAAGTTTAAAACCATTTCTGGAATTTAAATTAAATCCAAAACAGCTTCGGGTCCACGGTGAGCCAGGCTCACGGTGAAGCTGCGCACTATGCGCGTGCGCCGGATCGAGATCCACCGTTGGATCGTGATCGGGCGGCCACGGGCGAGGCGGGGGAGTTAAAATAACGTGGACGACTGAGATTAAAACACTGAACTGGTACGCGATGGACGGACCAGATGCGATGCGGAATTTAAAAACTAACAGACACATGAGATTAAAATGTACCCCTTCGTTTCGATCCGACGGATCTGATTAAATCACAAAAACGACCTAATCTCCGCCGCTGGATATGTATCGCATGGCCAGGATCGAATCCGACACATCACGGGTACTCGACCCATGCCGGTCATCTTCTATAGCAACGGCGAGGGTCCAGCGGCCACGGCGAGCTACGACTGTCGGTTCTAAGGGCTAAAATGGAATCAGTAAACCGCGGGGGTTAAGAGGGTACCGTCGGAGGGGCTTGGGGTCATCGGAGCGTGGTCGGCGATGAGCGAGGGCGGTGGAGGTGTTCGGGTCCTCGTCGGCGGTGGCGTTCTAGCGGGGGTCGTCGACAACGGAAAGTTGGCTGAGATTGGGGTGGTGCTTGCGGTCACAATAGTGCGGTCGGTGAGGACGGAGGGGAACTCCGGCGATGGCGAGGAGCGGCTGGAATGAAGGTGGCGGTGAGGTGTTTAAGTGAGTGTCACGGGCGTTCTGGTCGGGTTCAGTGCAATTGCAAGCGAGGGGGGATGCGGGGTGCCAGGGGGCTTAAACAGGTGTAGGACCGAAAGTAGCGACCAGAGGGGGGGGGGTGAATGGGTGTCTACAAATTTCTCGCTAAACTATATTTTAATCCCACCACCCAAAAGAACTTAACCAGACAAATAATATTAGCAAAGCAAATTTCAGGAATTAAAGTTGTCTAGCTTAAAAAAATGACCGGTGTCCTAATTAAAATGATATTAAAGATAATCTAAATAAAATTACTACAGTAAATAAAAACACCTAGAAAACAGTTATGAAATATTTATATTTCAGTCTAAAAATAAAATACTAATCAAATTAATAGAACATGAATCACTAAAAAATTAATTCAGAATTAAAACGAAAATATTGCAGGTAAAAACTAGAATAAAAGTATAACTGCGACTAATAAATTTTTCTTTTCATTTTATATGAGCAAATTAAACAGATAAAAATAATACTAGACAACTAATAAAAAATTTAACATATTAAAATAGCAATGGAATTTTGAAATAGATTTTCAGCTAATTTATTAATAGATGATTATCTCAAAATTTGATCTCCCTAAAAATAGTATATTAAAACTACCTAAAACGAAGTTTACCTGCATCGAAAATTTACGCCATGAAAAAGCAGCGTCGACGCGTGCTATGCACTGCGCTCCACGCAGCGGCTTGGTTTCCTCCGCCAGAAGTCGCCGCCGCCTGAGCTTCGTGACTTCCGTGGGGCCCGCGTGAAGTGGAAGCAGAAGCCGCACGCGCTGAAGAAAAAATCGCGGGCGAGCAGGATGGCGCCGGTAAAACCGAAGATAAATTTTGCCAGCGCCGTAGGCTACAGCCTAGCCGCATGAGCTACAAGCCTACAACACAACACCACATGAAGAAACGTGTCTGGCACCTGTAGCAGTGCTTTGATTCAGCCGGAGAAGAGAAAGCAAGGCCTGCGTGTTTCGCCGACGGCAGGAAGGAAACTATGGCGACCGAAAAACTTGAGACGGAAAAATTTGTTGGACTGTAGATTGTAGATTGATCTTAAAACTAAACAGTCATCTATCCCCAAGGGGATAGGGGCCTATTTATAGGCAAATCCTAATACATGAAAAGACCAATTTACCCCTAGGGTAAATTAAACTGACTCTAAAATAAATGCCGAAAATTACTAAAATATTCTTAGAAAAATTACCTAACTCAAATAAAAATATTCGAAACTTTAAAACTAAATATTAATATCCTAAAAATGAATTAATCATAGGTTGTCAGTTTTGCGCCCAAACTGACAAAGCGTCCACCGTCTTCGCACCGGGTACCCGGATTTGACTGACCCGACCCCGCAGCTTCCTCAGCCTGGCAATCGCTCGCCGCCCGTGTACCTGAGTCAAACCCAGTCAACAGACCGGTGGATCCACTTCCGCTCCTAGCCATGTACCCGGATTGGGCCAGGCCGACTCCGTGGCTCCTCTGCCCGGCCGTCGCTCACTGCCCGTGTACCTGAGTCACATGCGCCTCAGACTCGGCAGGTCTTCATGTCTCACTTCCTTTGACTTCCGTTGACAATCACTCATCACATCTGGAATATCAAAACCATATTCTTCAACATGGTTTCTCAATCTCCCCCTTGATGAGTGCATTGTCAACACCCTTTTCAGCTCATCTCCAGAACCTGCAAAACATGTGGAAACAGAAAAACAAAGACAAAAGAAAATATAAGAAATAAAATAAAAGTTTAACCCTAATGACCAAAAACCAAACAGAAGCAAGAAAAATGGTCATTATGGTTAACCAAAAATAAAGCCTCAAAAAAACAAGTGCAAATCTCAGAATTTTAAAAATTACTAACAAGGAACTCCCCCTGAAATAAATCCCAGAGAAAGCTAAAAAATATTCTCTAAACACCAAAAATTCTCCCCCTTGTTGACAATTGGACTCATCAAGTGAGACTAAATGCACTCTAAAGAGACATAGACACAAACTCCCTTGAAATGCAGCTCCCCCTCAAAATATGCCATGAATGCAGATGGGGTGCAGGTGGAGTGTGAAAAGCATGCTTCTTAGATATGATTGACTGCAATTACAACATATAACAGGTATAGCAAAAGATATAACGTCTAAGATACATGACATGATCAGTGCAACAGATGATATCTAAAGAAAGTCATTAGCACACATTTTTCGATTTTTGCAAACAAAAGCATAACCACATTTTCTAGTTGACAAGCAAAGTAAAGCATGAGATGCAAAAGCTAACTGATATCTACCAAGATAAGCATTGTCCAAATCAAAGTGCTTCAGCAAGCTTGTCATCTTTTTAAATTTTTTAGACTTTTTCTTTTTCTTTTTAATTATTCATTTCTGCCAGGGGTTATTTGCATGTCAAACCTTATGCTAACCGACCAAGTCAAGCCTAGGCCAGAACTGGACCATCAGAAGCTTAAGACATTGGTCTTGGCATACATTACACCGTCCTAGTTCGTACCAAAGTGCTATGGTAAGCAGTCCAGAACGATGCAATGCGACAAAGCAAACCCACCTGGATCTTTTCTAATAATCATAAAAATGCGTAAATTTTTATTTTTCTGAATTTTTATCATATTATAACACATTTTTAATATTTAAAGCATATATATGTCCAAGTTGCATATCTGCATCTAAGTAAGGATCTAGCTACAAGGCATGTAAAAGATAGCAAAAGCATTCAGCCTACACATGCTAGTTACCAGAAGCAATGGTGATCATTTTTCAATTTTAAAGCATAAAAGCCATGAATATGAAAAATATCAGACAGATCATGTGAACTGAACTAGAACATGATCATCGACAAGTAATCAAAAGCATATACTAGCTAGAAAAAGTAAAGCACATTAATCATGTAACAGAAGCAAGCTCAAAATGTGATTGATGATTATGCATGATATGAACGCACACACAAAAAGACTCAATAAAAATAAAGAAGAAAGAAAAAAACTGATACCAATGAAAAGGTGACTCAAAATATCCTAAAAAGGATACACAACTCCCAATTCAAGATCAATAATCATAAGTGGGAGCAAACCGTCCAACGCCGGGTCTAGCAAAAGTGCTAAACCAGTGTCGAGCCATCTCCTCGTATGTAGGAAAGCAAAAGCAATCATATGAGTCTGGACCAAAACGCGGCTCAAAGCGTGGTCCTCTGTTCTACCTAAAATTATGGTCACGAGATCCAAAACCGTATACCAAACGATCTAGAACTCTGCCGGAATAGAAACCACCCTCCGGAGCACGATCGTAAAAATCGTCTCCTCTACCACCACCTACACGACGTGGCCTGGCCTCTAGCCTCTCTCTACGTCGAGGGACTCTCTGTCTACCACCCTGCTGGTAGAACTGCTCCTGCCCACCTCGAGCTCTCTCTGCTCGCTCAACCCGCTTCCTCCTGAAGCAAAACTCCTCAAGGTGCCCATCTCTCTGACAAAACTCACAGTGATAAGTAGGCTTCTTGGTATGTGGTTGAGGCTTGGGATTCTTAGGCTTGGTGGTGTTAGGTGTATCATCTTTGGTGTGAAAGGGTCCAGGTAAAGAATCAAGAGAAGTGTGGAGAGTTTTATGCTTTGGGACCTAGATCTGTTTCTTAGGTGGAGCTTTAGGTTGTTCTTGGATCACTCCATCCTTAGGCTAACTATCCTTAAAGGACTCAGTGGAGTGAGTCTTGGGATATCTATGTTCGGGAGTCATCTTACTCCACTCCACTGCTCGGCTAATAGCACTCTCAAAATCAGCCTTGGTATAGGTGTAACCTACCCCAAACCCATCCGTTCTCTTGAACTACTGGATCATCATGCCAAGCTGTGGCTCTCTGGCACTAATCCAACTCAGGATCTGACGGAGGTAAAAGTTCTCGTTCTGAACATCAGCTAGCTCTTCTCTCAAAGAAGCTAATACCTCCACCTGAGACAAGCAGATCTCACACTCTTTATCAACTTCGACAGACTCCTCAGCTTTTAGCTTGATCAACTCCATTCTTATGGACAAACAGTTCTCACAAACAGTGGGTGGAACTGACATGGTCTCAAGCTCTAGCTTAGTCTGCTCCAACTCAGCTCTCACTCCATCTAACTCGCTCAACTGCTCATCACTCTTGGCTCTCAGCTCAGCTATACTAGCTAAATGGGATGGGCAGTCTACACAAGGTGCGACGACAGTGGCATGAGCATCCTTTAGCTCCTACTGAGTGCTCTCAAGCTCAATGGATAATGTGTCTCTCTCATCTACTCTCTCTATGTACCTGGACTTAAGAGTCATCAGGTCACACAACAGCACCTCACAGTTAGGGCACTCACCACTATCACCCAAGCAAGGGGAAGAAGACAAGCTCTCAATCTTGCCATTTGCCATGGCAAGCTCACTCTCAAGCTCATCTATCCTCTTCTTAGCCCCTCTAAGAAGTTTCTCCCTATACTTCAACTCCTGACGGTTCTGTTCAAATAAATTAACAACTTCTTGTTCATAGGATGTTGCCTTCTCATCGTCATCGTCGTCGGAGTTGTCGGAGGAGTCCTTCTCTTTCTTCTCCCCAAGAGCCATTGAACAGAAGCTCTTGTGGGGTCTTCGGCTGTGACGTGAGCAACTCTTCGGCTTGTCCCCGAAGCCCATAAAATAGAGGCCCGTCGGATTGTCCCTGTCCTTCCCCTTCCTGATCATGATCTCTTCATCACTTGAACTTGAAGACGATGAGGAAGATGAGGATCTCTTGGAGTATCTTTTCTCCATCTCGGTGAAGAAGGTCTTGTCTCTCTTCTTGTTCTCACGCCTGTAATCCTTCAAAGCCTTTCGAAAGAATCTTGTCTTGGGCTTGCCCTTCGTGGAGTTGTCGTACTTGCCAGAGTTATAGGAGTTGCCGCCGATTCCCTTCTTGTAATTCTTCTGCTCGGGACAGTCGGCGATAAAATGACCTGGGTCACCACACTCAAAGCATCCGGATTTTGTGCCGTGTCTCTTAAACATTCACTTATCATAAATACGTCGCACCTCGGTTGTTAAACAAGCACAGATCATCATCTCCTAGTGAATCAAGTTGTTCCTCGGAGATAGACATCAAGGAAAAGGCAGTACAACTCATGGCATTAGGATCAGCAGATGGTGTCGTAAGTGCCAGAGTCTTGGAGCTAGAATCAGTGAGATTTGATCTCAACTGAATATCGACCTCTAAGGCCTTGAGCTTACTAAAAAGCTCTGCGATGGTCAAGGTATCATAAGACGTGCTCTCAACAATAGAAGAGACCTTGATCTCCCAGATCTTAGGGTCCAAGGTATGGAGTACCTTAAGCGCCTGTTCATGATCCGAGACCAACTGATCACCCTCGGCCTTGTTAACACGAAGCTTGTTAATGATCGATTGAAAACGACCAAACAAAGCCTCAACAGTCTCACCCGGCTTCTGTGAGAAATTTTCATACTCACACCGGTAGGTCTGGTAGAGCCTAGCCTTGACCTGAGCTGTCCCCTCACGGTGTGCCTAGAGGGTAGCCCAGATCTCTCGAGCAGTGGTGAGATGGCTAACACGCTCAAACTCACTAGGACCTAGAACAGAAAAAAAAAATTCACCGCTTTACTATTATTTTGATGTTGTGTAACTACATCTGCAGCAGTATCCGCAGCAATAGTCGTTATGGTGAAACTAGGATGAACACAAATCTCCCATATGTCCGAACTCTGGCTCATAAAGTATGCTCGCATGCGAGTCTTCCAACAAGTGTAGCCAAAAGCTTCTAGTGACGGGATTTTGCTAGAAGACGTCATGGTCACTACCTAGGTTTTGAATCGGTTAAGATATTATAAAACCTAACCTTGCTCTGATACCACTTGTAGGACCGAAAGTAGCGACCAGAGGGGGGTGAATGGGCGCCTAAAAATTTCTCGCTAAACTATATTTTAATCCCACCACCCAAAAGAACTTAACTAGACAAATAATATTTGCAAAGCAAATTTCAGGAATTAAAGTTGTCTAGCTTAAAAAAAATGACCGGTGTCCTAATTAAAATGATATTAAAGATAATCTAAATAAAATTACTGCAGTAAATAAAAACACCTAGAAAACAATCATGAAATATTTATATTTTAGTCTAGAAATAAAATACTAATCAAATGAATAGAACATGAATCACTAAAAAATTAATTCAGAATTAAACTGAAAATATTACAGGTAAAAACTAGAATAAAAGTATAACTGCGACTAATAAATTTTTCTTTTCATTTTATATGAGCAAATTAAACAGGTAAAAATAATACTAGACAACTAATAAAAAATTTAATAGATTAAAATAGCAATGGAATTTCGAAATAGATTTTCAGCTAATTTATTAATAGATGATTATCTAAAAATTTGATCCCCCTAAAAATAGTAGATTAAAACTACCTAAAACAAAGTTTACCTGCATCGAAAATTTACGCCGTCATCTTGCCGCAGAGGATCCGGGCGCTGCCACGAAAAAGCAGCGTCGACGCGTGCTGTGCGCTGCGCTCCACGCAGCGGCTTGGTTTCCTCCGCCAGAAGTCGCCGCCGCCTGAGCTTCGTGACTTCCGTGGGGCCCGCGGTGAAGTGGAAGCAGAAGCCGCACGCGCTGAAGAAAAAATCGCGAGCGAGTAGGATGGCGCCGATAAAACCGAAGATAAATTTTGCCGGCCCCGTAGGCTGCAGCCTAGCCGCATGAGCTACAAGCCTACAACACAGCACCGCATGAAGAAACGTGCCTGGCACCTGTAGCAGTGCTTTGATTCAGTCGGAGAAGAGAAAGCAAGGCCTGCGTGTTTCGCCGGCGGCAGGAAGGAAACTATGGTGACCGAAAAACTTGTGACAGAAAAAAATGTTGGACTGTAGATTGTAGATTGATCTTAAAACTAAATAGTCATCTATCCCCAAGGGGATAGGGGCCTATTTATAGGCGAATCCTAATACATGAAAAGACTAATTTACCCCTAGGGTAAATTAAACTAACTCTAAAATAAATTCCGAAAATTACTAAAATATTCTTAGAAAAATTACCTAACTCAAATAAAAATATTCGAAACTTAAAAACTAAATATTAATATCCTAAAAACGAATTAATCATAGGACCGACCGTCTTCGCACCGGGTACCCGGATTGTACCGACCCGACCCAGCAGCTTCCTCAGCCCGGCAATCGCTCGTCGCCCGTGTACCTGAGTCAAACCCAGTCAACAAACCGGTGGATCCTCTGCCGCTCCTAGCCATGTACCCGGATTGGGCTAGCCCGACTCCGTGGCTCCTCTGCCTGGCCATCGCTCACTGCCCGTGTACCTGAGTCACATGCGCCTCAGACTCGGCAGGTCTTCATGTCTCCCTTCCTTTGACTTCCGTTGACAATCACTCATCACATCTGGAATATAAAAACCATATTCTTCAACATGGTTTCTCAATAGGGTCACCGGCGGGGGCAGAGGGGGCGCAATTGAGGGAGGCCGAGAATAAAAGCGCTTCAACACCGGCGAGCCTCTTTCCATGCGTGTGGACGATGGTTCCGGGGCGATGACGCGGTGGAGTAATGGGGGAAACGGTCGGCGGGACGCGAGGAATTCAATGCCGGCGACGAATTAAAGGGAGGGGGCCAGCGGGGGCGGATCCGAGGCGGGGTTAGGGCTTCGGCCGGTGAGGGGGGGGGGTTTGGGGGTGGATCCCACAGGGAAGACAGGTCCGATATGTGGGCCAAGGCGGTCAGCGGGCATGAGCGCACGAGTGCGGTGGCTGACGGGTGGGGTCGGGCATCGGCCAAGAGAGGGATCGGTTTGCGCCGACAAGTGGGGCCGGGGTGTTGGGTACGCGCGCGAAGAGAGAGGGAGTCGCTGACTGGCGGGGTCCATTGGTCAGTACGGGGCGCGCGGGGATAACGGGCTGGGCCGGCCGGGAGAGAGAGAAAGGGAGGGGGAGGGCCCGTTACCGTTTCAATGTTTTTCTGAATAAAAATAATTATAGAAAATGGATTAAAATAATTGGGCTACTTCCAAGGTTGATAAAAATTTGTAAAAATTCTCAAAAATATATCTTGGCCTTGGGATCATATACAAAATTTTCTAGCCTCTGGTTTGGTCATTTCATCTAGGTTCTAGTTCAATAAGTTTAAGGAGAGCATTAAAGGTATTTCCAAAATGATTAATTCCAGGAAAATAGATTAAATGATATTTTTATTCTTTTGAAATTTGGGGTGTTACAACACTCTTAGAGAGCCAAGATCTACTTCTACAGGTAGAACGACTTCTTGTCCATATACCAACTCATATGGACTAACTTTGGTAGCACCGTGCTTTGCACTTCTACAAGACCACAATGCCTCGGAGAGCACTTCATGCCACCTTTTAGGGAATTCTTCAATTTTCTTTCTAATGAGCTTAATCACGATTTTGTTACTAGACTCGCCCTGACCATTGGCCTGAGCATAGTAGGGCGAAGAATCTATCAACTTAATACCATAATATTCAGCAAAGTCCCTGACTTCTTTAGAAATAAATGAACTACCCTGATCTGTAGTGAGAGTTTGAGGAATACCGAATATATGTATAATGTGTTTCAAGATAAAGTCAAGTACCACTGCATGAGTCATGTTCTTGAGAGGTACGGCCTCGGTCCACTTGGTGAAGTAATACATCGCCATCAACACGAACTGATGCCCCTTCGAGGAAGGAGGGTGAATTTGGCCGATGAAGTCTAAACCCCAACCTCGGAATGGCCATGGCTTGACAATTTGGTTAAGTAATGAAGCAGGAGCTAATTGAATATTGCCAAACTTCTGACATGCTTCACACCCTCTATAATACTTAAAACAATCCTCAGTCATAGTCGGCCAGTAGAAACCCGCTCTTTTGTGCATCCAATTCATTTTCTGGGCCGACTGATGAGTGCCACAAAGTCCTTCATGGACTTCTCCTATAGCCACCTGTGATCGTTCGTGGTCTAGACACTTTAACAGTACTCCATAACCGGTTCGGCGATACAGTGTATCGTCTAGCAACACAAATTTAAACGCTTGTCTTCGAACTTTCTCATCAACCCTTTGGCTAGGGTATCTCAAATATTGGACGATTGGAGTTCTCCAATCGCCCTTATGGGCTTCAGAGGGTTTCGCTAGCTCACTCCCTGAAAAACTATCTAGGCTACTGATTTCGGGGTGCCCCCTGAGCCCTTCCTGCTTCTGCCAAAGCCTGGTTGGACTGGCCGTGTGGAGCGCATCAGGCCGAAGCTCCCTACCAGAGGGTCCGGACTCCCGGAAGCCCTCACTGTCCCGGGACTCTGGTCTATGGGCTCCGGCATGCCAGACCCTTCGGTGGGGGTGTACTCCGGTCCTGGGACCTCGGCGCGCGGTAGTCTCCGTCAACCGGAGGGGTCCGACCCGGAGGGTGCGCCTGTCCGAAGTCACTAGCTTTGGCAGTGAGACCAAACATCGGCTTCTCCCTTACAGAAAATTTTCCTCTCCTGACTTGGTAACCAGATGCTTGTTGAGCCAAATCATTTGCATCCGAATTCGACACATGAGAAATTTTGAAGTCATCAAAAGTAGCAACTATGTCTAGGCACTTATCCAAGTAGCTGTTTAGCAAGCCATTAAAACATTGAGCACTCTTAGCCACTTGTTGCACTACTAACAGGGAATAACCATGTGCATGAACATGTTTAACACCCATGGATTCTAACAATTCAATTCCTAGCAGTAAAGCCTCATATTCAGCTTGGTTGTTGGTAGAGGGAAATTCTAAATGAGCTGAGGTTTCAAAGTGCGCTCCGCTAGGTGAAATGAGAACCACTCCAATACCTTGGCCATTTTTGCAAGCTGAACCATCAAAATAAAGTTTCCACGGCATTACCTCAATCAAAGCAACATTTTCACTCCAACTAATGTCTATGTGGTGATCAACTATAAAGTTGGCTACGATCTAGCCTTTCATAGCTCTTAGGGGTTCATAGGCCAAATCATATTCAATCAAAGCGTAAGCCCACTTTTCGATTCTTCCACTTAGAATCGGCTTTTGCAACATGTGTTTTATAACATCAGTTTGGCAAACGACAACACATGTAGTAGGGAGAAGATAGAGTGCAACTTGGTACACGCGTAATAAAGTGATAAGC
Organism: Zizania palustris; assembly: GCA_019279435.1. Taxonomy (NCBI): domain Eukaryota; kingdom Viridiplantae; phylum Streptophyta; class Magnoliopsida; order Poales; family Poaceae; genus Zizania; species Zizania palustris. The sequence goes on from JAAALK010000082.1 coordinate 27,812,713, forward strand.
ACAAATGTTCCACAAACACGTACCTGGTCTCGGCATCCAGCAGGCGGCGGCTCAAGAACATGATGATGTACTCTTTTCCTTCTACCTCCTGGGTTAGCACAGCCCCGATCATGCTATCTTTAGCAATGATGTATAGCCGAAACGGAATCCTGGTTTTGGGTGCTCTCACCACGGGCAGCGATGACAAGCACTCCTTGATTTTCTCAAAGGCACTTTGCTGGCTTGCCCCCCAAGTGAACTCAGCCCTGTTCTTTAGCCAGAGTATGGGGACAAAGGAATCAATCTTGCCAGACAAGTTAGATATAAAGCGACACAAATAATTCATCTTGCCTAGCAACTTTTGCACATCTTTTTTGCATGTCGGCGCCGTAACGTTTCTAACTTTCTCAAGCCTCTTAGGATCAATCTCTAGGCATCTTTCATGAATCATGAAACCTAAGAACTTACCCGCCGACACGCCAAAAGCACATTTGAGTGGGTTCATTTTTAAGCCATACTATCGCATCCTATCAAAAGCAACTTTCAAATCGTCTAAATGGTTTCCCATAACGTCTGATTTGACTACAACATCATAAATGTAAACTTCTAACATAACTCTTAGCAAGTCATGAAAGATTAAGTTCATTGCACGCTGATATGTGGCACCAGCATTCTTTAAACCAAAAGTCATAATGACCCATTCGAATAAACCGACAAAACCAAGACATCGAAAGGTTGTCTTGTAGATGTCCTCTTTGGCCATAAAGATTTGATTATAACCATCATTGCCATCAAGAAAACTTAGTACCTTGTGTCCTGAAGAATTGTTGATTAGCATGTCGTCTATCGGCATCAGATACTTGTCCTTCGGAGTGGCCTTGTTCAAATCCCTGAAATCAATACATACTCGTATCTTGCTGCTCCCTTTCTTCTCTATAGACACAATGTTAGTGACCCATTCTGCGTACTTGCATGGCCTAATAAATTCAGCTTTGAGCAGTCGCTCTACTTCTTCTTTAACTCGGTCATAGACGACTGAGTTAAAGTGGTGAGGAGGCTGCTTATAAGGCCTAAACCCGGACTTGATAGGTAGTCGATGCTCTATGAGCTCACGGCTTAGTCCCGGCATCTCGCTATACTCCCATGCGAAACAATCGACATATGACCGAAGCAACTTTATTACTTCGGCCTTTTCATCAGATTGTAAATGTTGGTTTACAAAAGTCGGCCTCGGGATGCTACCATCACCTATGCCAACTTCTTCTAAGGGATCGGCTGACGCAAAACCTTGTCCTAATTTCTCTACTTTGCTAAACTCCTTGATGGCCTCAGCAATACCGTCTTTAGTATACCGATACTGCTCTACACGAGACTTTAGCCAATCCAGATTACTCTTGCTAGACATGACTACTAATATAAAAACAGTCGTGCTACACTAGCCAGCTTTACAGACATTGGTACAAAACGTCCTCCAGACACGCTAACAAAATTGTAATCCGAAAGAACTCTACCTGACAGACACTCTAGCTTGTTGTGAATGGCGTCAACTGACACATCGGCCAATGCCACTTGGGTCGAAGTGTCTTCCGGTATAACTTCTACTTCATCACCATCCCACTGAATTAGGCACTGGTGTAGACTAGAAGGAATGCAGCAATTTGCGTGAATCAGGTCGCGCCTAAACAACACACTGTAGTTACCTTGTATATCGACGACGAAGAATGTTGTTGGCAATGTCTTGTTGCCTACTGTCAACTCCATGGAGAGCACGCCCTTGTCCTCGGAACACTCGCCGTTGAAATCGTTAAGCATCAAGTTGGTCTTCTTCAGATCATCCTTGTCCCTGCCAAGTTTCTTCAACAGCGAGTAGGGAATTAGGTTAGCATTGGCGCCACCATCAACAAGCATCCGGAAAAAAGGCTTTCCATCAATGTGACCTCTGATGTAGAGAGGTTTCATATGGCGAGCCGAGTCCTCGGGCTTCTCAAAAATAGCGTTGCGTGGACCAAGGTTCAATTGAGTGACCTTGACATCATCCTACAATAGGGCAAACTCAGCGGGTAGTGTGATGACGTTGATGTCCATTGCCTAGGGTACGAGCCCCTCGGAGATAGGCGAGTAGTCGTCATCGAGCATGTCATCGTTGTCGTCGCTCGGACTAGGAGCTGGGTTGGTTATCTCAACCAGCTTCATTCTCCATACCTGTCTTATTGTCGGCCATGGGTGAATCTCTTCAAAAATAGCGTCCCGCTAAACCTCGACCTTTTTCTCACGCATCTCCTGTGCCCGTAGTCATTATAGATGCATCTTTGTGATTTGGACATACCTGGAGGTGCCCAAGATGGTTGTGGCTTGGTGCCAGGTGCCACTGCCTGGTTCGTATCACCTATAGCCGAAGTGGTACTGCCTACCTCAGCCTCGTGCACTCTGTATTCAGACGATCCTTCGCTGCGGACCCCGGCAATCGGACCGGCCTCGTTCGGCCGATCAGACCAGGCTCCGACGCATGCTTCGGCCAAAGAAGGGGACTTACCTCCGTCAGACTTTGGTGATGGGGCCTTCGGGATTGGGACTTCCTGAGACCCTACCCTAACTATGATAGCTTCGGACTCCCTGTCCTTTGCCCCTTCGCGCCCGTATTCTTCAAATTCACTCTGCACGGGCCGATTCGTAGGTACCACGGACAGACTGTGGATGATGCCTCCCTCCGCTGCGTCTGTTTGTCCCTGCCATTCATGATACTCCGAAGGAAAATAAGGCATAGCATTAAGTTGCAGAGGGTACTCCGGTTGTGATACGTACGGAGGCCACAGAGTCCCTGCCCAGCGGCACGGTGGAGGCATCGGCGGCTCCAGTGGCTTTGCCCACTGTGAGTCGAACCCGTTACCCGGAGGGGGTTCGGTAGAGTCGACAGTGTCTCAGACCATATCAGTAAGGTGTCTTGCTAGGCCGGAGGTACGTTCAGCCAGTATGGGCCAAAGTCTCCTGTTGAAGGGTTCATCCAGAGTGGTGCGGGGTTCGGCCATTGGGGGCCAAACTCGCTCCGCATGGGGTTCGACCACTAGGGTACAAAGCTACCGTACGGGGGGTTCAGTCATTGCAGTCTAAAGCCACCGTAGGGGGTGTTAGGCCACTATGGTCCGAAGTCACCGTGCGAAGGGTCCGACCATTGAGGTCTGAAACCATCATGAGGGATCGACCACTATGGTCCAAAACCACCCTCCGAATGCCTTGGGCCCTTCGGCTGACTTAGTTTTTTGGCACGGGAGCCTGCTTCCTTGGCTTTTCTTTGATGCTTGTTCAACAACATCTTGTATGTTACCTTTGGCTTCTTGTGAGCCTTATCCAAAGGAATTCTAATGTTTTGTTTCCACACTCCCACCTTGGGGTTCATAGGTATGAGTGTGCGCGTGCGTGGTTCTCCAACAATTACCGCCTTCCCTCTAATTGACTCGGCCTGTTCCGGGTGAATCAACACCTTCTTCTCACTTAGGTTGACGGCGTTGACGAGGAAGGGATCTTTGTCCAGCTTCATCTTTGGATTGTTGTCTATTTTCAATCGTCCTTCTTCTATGGCTTATTGAACCTGCCGTCGAAAAACATTGCAGTCATTAGTATTATGTGAATGCGAGTCATGCCACTTATAGTATGGATGTTTCTTCAACTCATCGGCAGATGGAATGACTTGGCCTTTAGGCAACCTAAGAAGCTGGTTCTTTAAGAGAAAGTCAAATATTTTATCACACTTAGTTATGTCAAATGAGTACTTGACCTCACTAGGTCGATTCTTCGTGGGAGACGGTCGTAGTTCAGAGCAAGTGATAGGTTTACTCATAGCGTTCCAAACCCATTCGACTGCGTACATGTCGGGCGAATCCTCCTCTTCTGATTCCTCCTCATCGGAGTGTTCCATGACGTGGATTTCAGCCCTAGGAGTGTTCAACTGAGCGACCTCGGCCTCGTCCTGCGGTAGGGCAAACTCGGAGAGTAGCGTGACAACGTTCATGTCCATCGCCTAGGGTGCGGGCCCCTCGGAGATGGGAGAGTAGTCGTCATCGAGCATGTCGTCGTCGTCGCTCGGACAAGGAGCCAGGTTGGTTATCTCAACTGGCTTCATTCTCCATACTTGTCTTGTTGTCGGCCGCGGGCGAATCTCTTCAAAAATAGCGTCCCACTCGTCCTCTTCCTTTTTCTCGCGCATCTCCTGTGCCTGTAGTCGTTGTAGACGCCTCTTTTCTGATTTGGACATACCTAGAGGTGCCCAAGATGGTTGTGGCTTGGTGTAACGACCCGGGTTCTCACGAACCGCAAATTCATTGAATATAAATGAAATGTCATTATTACAAGACGATCACAGCTGACAACGAATTAAAATGAAATAAAGCGAGTACGTAGCTCATAGGCTACACTTATTACAACTCAAAATAAAGTGGAAGCAAAAATAATCCAGCAGCAGAACGCCTTGGCTCCACGGATCCGACTCCTCGACTGGGACGCTACTCCTGGACTTCTTCTTCGTAAACGACATCTAAAAGAATTAGCCCACGAGGGGTGAGTACAAAGTACTCAACAAGCCACGGACATGCACATAATGATGGCTATTGAACAAGGATGCATAACTAGGCTAATTGCGTAAAAGCAGATTAATTGTTATTTAATATTTAATGAGCAGTGTTAAACAGAAATAAACATGCTGAATTAAATGACAGAACTTAACTTTCCACTACCTCGAGTTGCACACCTGTGCCCACTCGCTCTTTCAAACCCATACTGATCATGACATGCAATTCCCAACTTTAACTCAGAGAGCTAACTGCGGAGAACATCACTTGGCCGCCCGTAACCGTGGGCACGGCTTTTCGAAAAGTTATACTCTGATCAGAGGTGTACTACTTTACCCACAAGGCACTCGCTCCCGCACACAACAGTGTGTCGAGATGACACCACGTCACCCCGAAGGAACTCATGCCAAAACCTTTCGCATGTCCGGCTCAGCAAGAGGACAACCTCACTAGGTTTCATCCACGCTCCACTGGGATCTCCCTCATAACGTCTGAGTAGACCCCGATTGGTAGACGTGCGACCCCCATTAGTGCCTCGTCAGCACAAGTCATCACTGGGCTACTCCCGATAGATGATCTTGTCTCCTCCGCTCGGTGCATCCGGCTGAACCGACCCATACTACGGATTAGGTCTTACCCATAGACTTGTGGCTAGCACGGTAATGCTTTGCGACAGATCCCGCAGACCGGTCCTTATAGTGCCCCGGGTGCGACCACCAATGCACTAGCTTGCACCCGGAACCCACCATGCACAACATCACTTCGACTCCACACGCTTTCCACAATTCAGAAATCGACGAGACGAGACTTATATATATCCAAAGGGGTGTAGAGATAATAACCTGACGACTAAATATTAATTATATTAAAGCTAGCATTACTGCGCCTATATAATACAGTGCTAACTATTAAACGACACTGGCAACAAGGAGACGGTGATATAAGCATGGCTTGGGTTTACACTTCAGGGAGCAAAACTATATATTAACTAAATAAACTACAAAGTGAACAGCTTAACGCTAATGCAATATTTAACCTATGGGTTATAGCGTTTATTGCGAAAAATAGGTTCAACATGATCAACTATGTCCACAAGAGGGTCCGGTGACTTGCCTTGGTCCTCGTAGCAAAGATTCGGGTCTTCGGCGGCGATCGGCAACTCTTCGGTCGCCTCGACTTCGACTACAACGCGTCGAAAGAACAAAACAAATGAATAACAGTACAATGCTCCAAGCAAACAGTACAAAATAATTACATCAGTACGTAGAAAATAATTTTATAAACATTTAGAAATTTGAATGGGCTCAATCGGAGCTATTTTGAAATTGATATGCATTTTATAAGATTTAAATGTATTCTGCCAAATTCAAACCCTAAATCCAATCGTCAACAGTCCACGGTGGACCGTGGACCACGCGCACGCGCCCTGCGGCTCACGGTGGATCATACACAGCGCGAAGGGGGGGTTCACGGTGCACCGGGTGCACCGTGCACCCGTGCGCCATGTGCCACGGATGGAGCCACGTGGGCCGTTGGATCGGCATCCAACGGCCACGCGCGCGTCCAGCACGCTGGCGGCACGAGAGCGACCAGGGGGGTCGTCTTCCCCAACTCCGGCCGACGGCGACGGCGCACCAAGGTCCTAGCGTCCAATCAAACCGTAAAAATGGAAACACGACGAGGAGGGGAACAAGAATATACCAAGGGAGACGAGCTCCGGGCGAGAGGGTGGCCGGCGGCGAGGAAGAAGGCGGCGGTGATTCGGGTTGGCGGCGGGGAGGCGCTTCCGGCGGCGGGAAGCCCGAACGGAGGCGGTGCCGGGGTCCGGCGGATGACGACGAGCGCGGGGGTGCCGACGGCGGAGGCGAAGGCGGTCGCCGGCGAGGGCTAGCGGCGAACGGAGAGGAGGCGGTGGAGCTTGCGGGAAGGCGAATTGCGGCGAAACAAAGCGGCGAAGACGAAAATTTGACGCGGATTCGGTTGCGGGGGGTTTTATAGAGCCGAAGGGGGGGCGCGCGGAGGTTCTAGAGGGCTTCGGGGTGGTTCCGGCGAAGCCGGTGGGTTCGGTTACGGCGGGGGAGGAGAGAGAGAGGGTGGGACGCGGGCTGGCGCGCGAGGAAGAAGGGAGGGGCTGGCTGACAGGTGGGCCCCGGCGGCAGGGGGAAAGTGGGCGGCCTGACAGGCGGGCCCCGCCGGTAGAGAGAGAGGAGAGGGGAGGCAGGCCGCGGGCCGGCTTGGGCCGAAAAGGAGGACGCGGCCCACTAAGGATAAAAATGATTTTTCGAATTAATTTAATTCCGAAAAATAGTTTTTAATTGTAAATCATGAATTTGAATTCTGAAAATTTTCAAAATAATTTTATAAAATGTTTTAAGGTTCAAAGGCCCTAACAAAATTATAAAATTTCAAAATTCAATATTTTATCCAAGGGTTTTAATTTACAAAGCTTTTCATCCTTTAAATAAATTCAAATTTAAATTTCGGTTTTGAAAATTAGGGTTTCAACGGTTTGAAAATACGGGTGTTACAAACCTACCCCCCTTAAAGAGAATCTCGTCCTCGAGATTCGGAACGACCTTCGAACAACTCGGGATGCGAAGCCTTTAACTCGTCCTCTTTTTCCCACGTCGCTTCCTCTGGCGAATGGTTACTCCACTTAACTTTGCAGAACTTGATAACCTTGCTCCTTGTAACGCGCTCATTGGTATCCAGAATGCGGATAGGCTTCTCCACATAAGTCAAATCCTCTTGTAACTCTAACTGCTGATGATCGGCTTGCTCAGAAGGCACTCGGAGACATTTCTTCAACTGCGAGACATGAAACACATTGTGTACACCTGACAATGACGCTGGTAGCTCAAGCTCGTAGGCAACCTCTCCTCGGCGATGGGTAACCAAGAACGGACCAACAAAGCGAGGAGCGAGCTTGCCTCTCATGTTAAACCTTTGAGTACCACGAAGCGGGGTCACTCGGAGATAAACATGGTCTCCTTCTTTAAAGGACAAATCTCGGCGACGAACATCGGCATAACTCTTTTGACGAGACTGAGCTATCTTCAACCTGTCCTGAATAACCTTGACTTTGGCTTCGGCTTCACGAAGGATATCTGTTCCAAAAACCTGACTTTCTCCGGTCTGATCCCAAAGCAGAGGGGTTCTGCACTTGCGACCATACAGAGCTTCAAACGGTGACATCTGAAGACTAGCCTGATAACTGTTGTTGTAAGAAAACTCAGCTTAAGGCAAATTTTTATCCCAAGAACCTCCAAAGTCTAAAGCACAAGCCCTCAACATGTCTTCGAGAATCTGATTAACCCTTTCTGTTTGACCATCTGTCTGAGGATGATATGCTGTACTGAAATTTAACCTGGTACCAAGCTCTTCTTGTAGATTCTTCCAGAACTTTGAAGTAAACTGACTTCCTCTATCTGAAACGATCTTCTTTGGAACACCGTGTAAACACACTATCCGAGCCATATACAATTCTGCCAACTTCGGTCCACTGTAAGTTGTCTTGACTGCTATAAAGTGAGCCACTTTAGTCAAACGATCAATGATCACCCATATCGAATCATTACCTGCTTGAGTTCTGGGCAGACCGGTAATAAAATCCATACCGACTTCTTCCCACTTCCACTCGGGAACCTTAAGAGGTTGTAACAGTCCTGCTGGCCTTTGGTGTTCCGCTTTGACCCGCTACCAAGTGTCACACATTGCCACATATTCCGCGATCTCTCTTTTCATACTAACTCACCAATACTTCTCTTTTAAGTCCTGATACATCTTCGTACTTCCGGGATGGATAGAGTACAAGGTATCATGGGCTTCCTTTAGAATAATGGTCTTCAACTCTGGCCTATCTAGTACACAGAGACGATTCCCAAACCAAACTGTTCCCATTTCATCTTCCGAGAAACCGGGAGCTTTCCCTTTCCTCATGTTCTTCTTTATATCTGCCATATCTGGATCTTCCTTCTGAGCTTCACGAATCTGATCTTCGAGAGCTGGTTTTGCCTCGAGCGTAGCAAGGTATGCTCGGGTTGTGACTCCCAGATTCAATCTTTCCATCTCACGACACAACATAGGGGCGCTGTCTTGGAGAACTATGGCGTTACAATACCCTTTTCGACTTAATGCATCTGCCACTACATTAGCTTTGCCTGGGTGATAATGAATTCCCATGTCGTAATCTTTAATCAACTCTAGCCATCTTCTTTGCCTTAGGTTCAGATCTGGCTGTGTGAATATATATTTCAGACTCTTGTGATCAGTGAATACTTCGCATCTGTTGCCGATGAGGTAATGCCTCCAAATCTTTAAAGCATGTACTACGGCTGCTAGCTCTAGATCATGAGTAGGATAGTTCAGCTCATGAGGGCGAAGCTGACGTGAGGCATACGATACAACTTTTCCATCTTGCATCAATACGCATCCTAGTCCTTGACGAGACGCATCACAATAGACATGAAAATCGCTTCGGATATCCGGCAGAGTCAACACTGGTGCTGAGACTAACTTTTTCTTCAAGGTACAAAAACTCTCTTCACAATCTGGTGTCCACTTGAACTTGGTGTCCTTCTGGAGCAATCTGGTCATGGGCTTTGCAATCTTGGAGAAGTTCTCGATGAATCGACGGTAATAACCCGCCAATCCAAGAAAACTACGAATCTCGGAAACTGATGTAGGCTGCAACCAATCTGTCACTGCTTCAACAGTAGTAGGATCCACTGCTACCCCTTTTGCTGATATGATGTGCCCCAAAAACTTTACTTCAGACGTCCAAAACTCACACTTGCTGTACTTGGCATAAAGCTAATGTTCTCTTAGCTTCGTCAGAGACAGACGAAGGTGATCTTCATGTTCTTCTGGGGTCTTGGAGTAAATGAGGATATCATCAATGAACACTACAATGAACTTGTCCAAACAGTCCATGAAGACATTATTCATCATGCTCATAAAGAATGCTGGAGCATTAGTAAGCCCAAACGACATCACCGTATACTCATATAGACCATATCTTGATGTGAAGGCAGTCTTCGGAATATCTTCCTCTCTGATTCTCAACTGATGGTAACCTGATCGGAGGTCAATCTTAGAGAACACTGTAGCTCCTCTCAACTGATCAAACAAATCATCAATGCGAGGCAACGGATACTTGTTCTTGATGGTGACTTCATTCAAAGCTCTGTAATCAACACACATTCTCTTTGTCTTGTCCTTCTTCATTGCAAAGATTACCGGTGCCCCCCATGGGGAAGTACTCGGCCTGATGTACCCTTTTTGCTCGAGATCTTCAATATTCTTCTTCACTTCCGCTAGCTCATTAGCGGCCATTCTATACGGGCGCTTTGAGATGGGAGTGGTTCCTGGTACAAGGTCGATTCTGAACTCGATGTCCCTTTTTGGCGGCATCCCTGGCAGATCTTCAGGAAAAACATCCATGAACTCTTTGACAACCCGCACTTCTTCCAAGGCTATCTGGTTCACCATTGGGGTATCGATTCTTTTCCCTGCCATCTTGAAGGTGACGACGCGTCCATCTCCATTAGTCAGGGTAACCTCTTTACTGGCACAATCAATCATACCCTTGTGTTTAACTAGCCAGTTCATCCCTAGGATGATATCCAAACCCTTGCATTCTATTAGAACAGGGTCTACCCGGAATTCTACCCCTTGAATTTCTATTAGCACCCTTGGGCTAAATAGGTCAGCCGGGGTCTGTTTGCCCGGGGTGGCTATAAGCATAGGCTTAGATAGTAGTAAAGTTTTCAAATCATGCCTCTTTACAAATGATGTAGATATAAACGAGTGTGTTGCTCCAGAATC
>JAAALK010000082.1:29163137-29309160 GCA_019279435.1 Zizania palustris
CTTCTTTCCGATGGTGCGAAGCCAATCTCCGGCCTCCATCGGGTTGGTGGTGCTTGAGAAGATGGGCGGACGCACGCGCAAAAACTCGGAGAGTTGCGGGGCGGCGCGGGTGCTGGTGCACGAGGGGCGGGCTCCCCGTTCTGCAGACGGTCCAACTGAGCCTGTTGGTTCTGCATTTGGGTGAGGAGAGCGGTGATCAGTTGGTTCTGATTCGCCATCATCTCCGCCAAGGTGGGGTGGTTGGCGGAAGGCGATCCAGACTGACGTGGGCCCGTTGCACCCCAGTTGGGTACAACTCCCTCGGGCGCATCACGGCTTCCTCCTGCTCCGTTGTTGGAACCGGTGTTCTGGTGATCGGCCATCTTCTGAATATACAAATGGATAAAGCAAAGATGACGAAACAAAAATACAACCAAAAATATCATATAAGATTCAAGCACATAAATACATCAAGTGGTATAAATTGTTCATTACATCAAGCTCTTATTCCATCTACAACCCAACTCGTTGCAGACGGCACCACATACAAAATTATGATTTTTATTTAAATTCGCGTCTCCTAACGCCTACTCGCCACCGGAGGCGGTCTCCGTGCTCTCGGAACCACGAGTGCGCGGCTCCAGAGAGATGGTGGGCTCGAGAAAATTCTCGATGATGGAGTCGGAGACGAGGCCGGGGCGTGGAGGAGGGGCACTGGTGGAGGGCCTGGCGGGGGAGGGTCGTGGCGGGATCCTCTTGGGGCGAGGGAGGGGCTCACGGATGTTCTTCTTCTTCCTTGGAAGAAGAGGAACCATCTCCGCGATATCCTTCTGCAGCTGCATAATTTTGCGCTGCAACTCGCCATTCTGTTGGATCAAGTTCTTCGTCTCTTCACGAAGGAACTCAACCGCCTCGGTGTGGAGATCGTCCATGGCCTGCAGAAGACGCGACTGCCGGGCCATGACCGGATCACGCACGGAGTGAACTCCGAGGTAGATGCTACGGTGGGCTCCGGGAGTGCGCTTCGACACGAGCCGGAAGGATGAGTTCTGAAGACGATCATCGTAGATCATCCTCAGCTCCATGAGGGCCTGGAGGGCGACTTGTTGGCACGCGACGTCGAAAGTCGGGCCTCCAAGTGCGGTGGTGTAGGGCGGCAGGTGTTCTCCGGAGCCGTGGACGGTGAGGGAGACGTCGCAAGGCTCGGCGAACTCGTCGGGGTACACTCCTTGAAATTCGGGCTCAAAGAGGAACCCGAGGAAGGTGAGCATCATGCGGAGCTCCCGGACGAAGCCCTCGTAGTGGCGGCAGTAGCTGTGGACTTGGTAGACAGGCATCTACAAAACAGCAAGTTGAATAAAGTGAGGAGAGGAACAAAGTTTATGAAGTAGATTTTCGAGAAATAATTTCTTATGGCTGATGGCTAGGCGGGTCTGTTTGGCTTCCTACAGTCGAGTCGGCTCTGATACCATCTTGTAGCGCCCCGATTTAACAAATCGAGACATTATTGAATTTCATAAGAAAAACAATAATACAAGAGGTTCATCATGCGACAACCGTACATACGACATTGTTCATGGTACGCAGACCATATTTATTACATCATTGTTTTAATAAAAACGGCAAAGTGAAATAATTAGAAAACGACATGACGAACTTCTTCTTCAGGATCTTTCTTCTCGACTGGGTTGCTACTCCAGACCGTCTTCAAAGTAAGCATCCTCTGTGGGGTCCAACAGGTATGAGTACAAAAAGTACTCAACAAGCCACCGCAAATGCAAATAATAATGCAGGATAATAAACAAGGAAGAATAATGGCTAACATTGCAGAATAATGCAGTTGCAGTTATGGCATTTAGTGTAATCATATTTTAATCATGCGGAAAGTAAACATGAGCATCATCAACATCGACTAACTCGAGGGGTACAGTCAGCCCCACCTCGCTCAACGGTCCTTACATGTCAATCCATCATGCACATACATATTCCAGGTAAACTAACTGGGGGATGTCACGCAACCCGCCCTTGACCGTGGGCTCGGCTTTTCGAAAAGATTTAAGACTCTGATCAGAGATGTACTACTGTACCCACAAGGCACACACTCATCCCAAACGAGATGACCCATTTCACGGGAACTCGTGCCAAAACCTCAATATGAGATGTTCCAAGCGATAACCACCCGCTCTAGGTTTCGCCGGCGCGCCGGGCCGCATCCCGGCTAACGTCGCACCCCCTTTTGCGCCACATTGGTACAAGTCACCCGCAGGTGCAACTTGACCCATCTCCAAATGGTGGCCTCGGTTTGGAACAACCCATACCTTAGTTAGGACTTACCCACTAGACTTGTGGTTAGTACGTAAGTGTATTGCAACGGATCCCTCAGACCGGTCCTTATAGTGCCCCGGGTGCTACCGACCAATGCCCTAGCTTGCACCCGGAACCCACCATGCATACACTCACAACCATGACTCATCACCAACAGAATTTCCAAGGATAAGAAGTAACGGGGATCATATAATAGAACCATTTTGCTACGACTCATTTTTATCCTATAGCGGCCGTGTCAATACATTGGACACTAGCTAATATCATTGATCATATGGTGACAAGGAGGTTAGGCGAGATAGCATGGCTTGGGTTGCACATCAAGGTCGGGGGATCCTAAATAAATATAATGTAAGGGTTCATTTGACTAATGCATATATAACCTATGTGTTTTAGCGATAGTCAATTCAAACATGGGTTCAATATGTTCAAAAGAATTGTTTGGTGACTTGCCTTGTTCAGCAAAGGGAGAGGGAGGGACTTCGGGGAAGTACTCCGGCTCCTCGGCGACGTCGTAGTCTTTTTAATATAAAGTAAAATAAAAAGAACACATTCAATCAAACAATATAACATTACATTATGAACACATAAGTTAAAGTTGGTTGGATTATAAATAAAATAATTTCAATTGTTAAGGTCCTGTGGTTTATCTCCTAAAGAAATTTTAAATGAATTTAAAAAGTAGTCCTTTTTAGAGAGGGGTTCTAAAAGGGGTTATTCTCAATTTTAAGTCCTTTAATAAATTTAAAATTGAAGGTTCCATAGGAAACCTAGTGATTTATTCATATCAACAGGAAATAAATAAATATAAACTTTACTGGAATTTAAATAATTAAATTTTACATTTTTAACCTAAGGGTATTTAAACATTCATTTAAATAATCATGAAATGTCCAATGTAAACCTACTGTTTTTATTGCATAAACATGTAGAGAATAATTTTATGAATTTTCTGAAATTGGAATGGTAATTTTTAGAGTTCAAATGCATTAGATATGAATTTTACAAGTTTAAAAGTATTTCTGAAATTCATTTTCAATTTTTAAACTCCTCGGGTCCACGGTGAGCCAGGCCCACGGTGAACCCGCGCACTATGCGCGTGCGCCGGGTCGATCTGGACCGTCGGATCCAGATCCGACGCGTGAGGGCGAGGCGGGACGCGTAAGTCGACGTGGACGGCCAGGATTAAAACATCTAACCGGTACGCCATGAGTGATCCAGATCAAACGCGGGGTTTTAAAACGAACGGACGCACGAGATTAAAACGTACCCCTTCGCCGAGATCTAACGGATCAGATTAAACCGCACGCGGGGATTAATCATCACCGTCGGATCCAGATCGCACGGTCGTGCGTGAATCCGACACGGCACGGGTACTCGACCCGTGCCGGTCGTCTTCTCCGACGACGGCGAGCGGGCCAGCGACCACGGCGAGCGACGGCGACCGAGTCTAAGGCCTAAAACGGAACGAGGGTGCTACGGGGATCACGAGGGTACCTTAGGCGAGGCGAGGGGTCGACGGGAAGTGGTCGGCAGCGAGGGTAGATGACGAAGCACTTCGGGCTCCTCGTCGGCGTTGGGGTTCCGGCGATCTCCTTGGCCAGCGAAGGTGTGGCCGAGGTAGGGGTGGTCTTTGCGGTCACGGAGGTGCGGTCGACGAGGACGGAGGGGTACCCCGGCGACGGCGATCGACGGCTGGAGAACTGGCGGCGGTGTTGCGCTAAAAACCGGGTGGAGTGCGTTTTGATCATGCTCGAGGCGTGTGGGCGTGGGGGTCGGACGCGGCGGAGGCCGGGGGGTTAAATAGGACGTCGGAGGGGGCTCACATGCAAGGAAATCCGAGGGGGGGATTGAAGTCGCCGGCGAGGGCGCGGCCATGCACGGCGCTGCGTTCCCGGGGGCTTAAACGCGTGCCTTTATGGGTTTAAATGGGCGGTGGGCCTCGGGGAGTTAATGGCCGGCGTCGGTTTAACGGGAGGGGGAGCCGGCGAGGGGATCCGAGGCGAAGTTTTCGCCGGCGGGATTAGGGGGGCTGGCGCGGGGTTGAAGATGGTTCTGACGAGCGGGGGCCACAAGCCAGTGAGCGCGGGTGAGCGAACGGCGACTGACGGGTGGGCCGGGCTCGGGCGCGAGGGGGAAACGGCGGGTGCCGACAGGTGGGGCCGGGCGATGGTGCGGAGAGAAGGTCACTGACGGGTGGGACCCAGTTGTCAGGTGGCGCGCGCGAGGGGGAGTGGGCTAGGCCGGCCGGGAGAGAGGGAAGGGGGGGAGGGGAGCCCATTACTGTTTTAAAGTTTTTCTGAATAAAAATAATCCCAGGAATTGGATTAAAATATTAGGGCTACTTCCAAGGTTGATAAAAATTTATAAAAATCCTCAAAAACATTTCTTGGCTTTGGGAGTTTATACAAAATTTTTCAGCCCCTGGTTTGGCCATCTACTCTATGTTGTAGTTAAAAAGGGTTTAAAAAGGTATTTAAAGTATTTTCAGAAATAAATATTCAAAGAAATTGAATTTAATATTATTTTTATTGCTTTGAAAATTTGGGGTGTTACAGCCACCTTCTCCAGGTTGATAGCCAAAGCCCTGGGTCACCAGATCGGTCGCAATATCGAAGCTTACATGGATGACATCGTCATCAAAAGCACGGATAAGCACCACCATAGCTCGGATATAACGGAAACATTTGACAGCCTCCAGAGGTGCGGGATTCACCTCAATCCGGAGAAATATGTCTTCAGAGCCTGGGCTAGAAAGCTGCTCAGTTATCTGGTTTCTAGTCGAGGTATTGAAGCCAGCCCAACTCAAGTCAGCGCGCTTCAGAACATGGCCCCTCCCCAGAACTTAAAGCAGACTCAGAAGTTGGCTGGGTGCCTCGTGGCTCTTAGCCGCTTCCTATCCAGATCAGCCGAGTGAAGTCTGCCTATATTCAAGGACATTCGGGGATCCAAGGACTTCGAATGGACTCCTGAATGTCAAACCTGCTTTGATAGCATAAAGGAATACCTCATCAATCTTATTACCCTCGCTACACCCTGGAGTGGCTATCCCCTTCTCATCTACCTCACTGCCATGGGTTGCGCGGCGAGCACAGCGTTAATTTAGGAAGAAGAAGCCGATGGGAAGTTGATTCAGCGCCCGGTGTACTTTGTGTCCGAAGCCCTCTCCGGAGCAAAAACCCGGTACACCGAACACGAGAAAGTGGCATACGCCCTCGTCATGGCCTCCCGGAAGCTGAGGCACTACTTTCTGGCCCATGACATAGTCATCCCAACCGCATACCCTCTGGGTGACATGTTCCGAAATAAGGATGCTACTAGGAGGATTGGCAAGTGGGCAGTGGAACTTGCTCTGTTCGGCATCACTTTCGTGGCCCGGACTACCATTAAGTCTCAAATACTCGCAGATTTTGTCACCGAATGGACACCGGCGGTAGGCCATGTCCCCGATAAAGCCGGCGAAGGAGTGTGGACTATTTAGTCAGACAGTGCTTACCAAGCCTCGGGGGCAGGCGTAGGGGCAGTCATTGTTTCTCCCTCGGGTCAATAAGCATTATACTCCGTCCGGTTGAAATTTAAGGCTACAAACAACATTGCTGAGTATGAGGGAGTGTTGCTAGGCCTCCGCAAGGCGCATGCGCTCGGGGCTACCAGAGTGATCGTCAAGACTGACTCTCAAGTCATGGCCGGGCACGTGGACAAGTGTTTTCAAGCTCGACATCCCGATCTTGTCGCATACCTCGAGGCAGTTTGGAAGCTCGAGGCAACTTTTAAAGGAATTTCCGTCCAAAGCATTCCCCGAAGCGAAAATTTCCAGGCCGACATCCTCGCTATGGTCACCGCCGGAGGTCAAGCCCTTCCTCCCACCGCTTTCTTCGAGGAGCTCACCAAGCCATATGCATCTCTCCAAGAAAGTACCCCGAGCCAGGTTCCAGCAGACTCTTTGGCATCCTCGAAACCAGCCGAGGTCCTTTGTACAGTCGACGGTGATTGGCGGGATCCCATCCTACAGGTACTCAAAGGTGAGGAGGAGATCAAGCCTGGTACCGAGCTTTCGTGTCTTTAGCTCCGTGCGAGATCTTATCAGGTCATCAACGGAGTCCTCTACAAGTCGGGTGTCTGTTCCCCGCTGCTTCGATGTATCTCCTGTCCCGACGGGCAGCAGATGCTTCAGGAAATTCATGAAGGTTTGTGTGGTAGCCACCTGGCCCCTCAGGCCCTCACGGGGAAGACCCTCTGTCAGGGCGTGTATTGGCCCACTATTGTCACCGATGCTGAAGATCTGGTGCGCACCTGTCAAGGGTGCTAATGGATGGGGCAGCGGAGCCATCAACCTCCCACCACCCTGCAAATCATCGCGCGTTTCTGGCCCCTAGCTCGGTGGGGGATGTAACTCATCAGTCCATTTCCCAGAGCCAAGGGCAACCTGCGCTTTGCTGTCGTCACCATTGAGTACTTCTCAAAATGGGTCAAAGACGAGCCGCTGACCGCCATCACTTCACGGAGCGTCCAGAAGTTCTTTTGGCAAAACATCATCTACCGGTTCAGAGTGCCCAAGCAGCTCACGTTGGATAATGGCACTCAGTTTGACGCAAGTACCTTCAGGACGTTCTGTAAGGAGCTTGGAATACAACTATGCTTCGCAATCGTCCGGCACCCGTAGTCTAACGGAGCTGTTGAACGAGCCAACGGGCATATACTTTCTGGCCTCAACAAGCGTATCGTGGGTTTGGCCAAGGGCCTATGGCCCGAAGAGTTGCCCAAGATTTTTTGGTCTATCCGGACCACCCCTTCCCAGGCAACCAGATTCACCCTCTTCCGGCTGTTGTTCGGTGATGAAGCAATGATGCCGACGGAGCTCCAGGCTAGCTCCCTGTGGGTCACGACTCCAGAAGCCGATCAAGGGCGTGATGTCTCCCTCGATCTCATGGAAGAAACGAGACTTTGGGTCGTTGCCAACCTTTCCAAGTATCAAAACCAGACAAAAGCATGGTATGACCCCAAAGTAAGGCAAAGCGAGTTCAAGTCAGGGCATCTTGTACTTCGAGCGGTCATCGCCCCCATGAAGCTGGGCAACAAGTAGGAAGGCCCATACATCGTTGTTGGCTCCGGACGACCAGGGTCATACCGTCTAGCTACTCTAGAATGCGAAGACCTGAAGCACACTTGGCATGCGGAGCATCTGAGGCGCTATTTTGCGTGATTTGATGTAATCCATTTCGCCTTTTTTATTCGCTATACTTGATTTCTCAGTTTCAATAATAAAATCCGGCGAGACGTTCTACCGAAGTGGATGCACTATAGTACTAGGCGTAATCCTGGTAGACACGAAGGGTTCCGAGCCCCAGCTCGAAGCACCCCATCTTAGGGTTCCGAGCCCTGGCTCGAAGAACCCCATCTTAGGGTTTCGAGCCCCGGCTCGAAGCACCCCATCTTAGGGTTCCGAGCTCCGGTTTGAATCACCCCATATTAGGGTTCTGAGCTCCAGCTCGATGCGCCCCATTTTTGGGTTCCGAGCTCTGGCTCGATGCGCCCTGTATTCTAGTTCCGAGCTCCAGCTCGACATGCCCTATATTCGGGTTCCAAGCTCCGGCTCGATGCGCCCTATGTTCGGGTTCCGTGCTCTGGCCCGAAGCAACCCGCGCTCAGGTCCTGAGCACCGACTCCGAAGCGCCATATGTTCGGTGCTTTATGTTCGGTTGTAGGTCCTTGCCCATAGTAAATAAGTGTGGTGCTTCTAGCTCCCAATCCTAGGTTCTAACGCATTGCGCCCAGCCGACAAGTCACCTACCCACAAATAGGGGGCGAAGGGAGTAGACAGGGAAGCAATCGGGATCCATCAGTGGCACAAAAAAAATTACGTAGGATGCATAGTAGCACGTGAACGATATCTATTACAAGGTCAAACTGGAGAATCAAGCTACGAGAACTCGTCGTCTAGGACAAGCAAAAATCATAAGCCTTTTCGGTCTTGTAGGTTGCTTGGACCCCTTGTTCTTTCCTCGGTCCGTGCCCCCAGAGCCACGCGAATGGACTGCTTCTTCTCTTTCTTGTTCTGCTTCTTTTCCTCCTTCTTCTGAGCCCAAAAAGCCTTCTATCTTCTTGAAGCTGCGCCTAGCTGCGCAAGCCTTGGTCTCTAGGCCCCGGTTCGTCGGGACCAGTCTCTACATCAGACCAATTCACTGGCTCGGGCGACGAGGATGGGGCACGTATCCTTTCCTCTTCTTCCTTGATAAAACCCAAGACCTCATGAAGGACTTTGGGGATAACATGTCCATTGTCATCCCGAGGAACATTGAAGTGCGCAGGCCGATCGGCCCTGAGGGCCTCGAAGATGGCCCATTGGTGCCGAAGGGCTTCGCCCCCATCGAGTATCTTGACGTAGGGATCACAAGTATCACACATACCCTAGACGATTTCCAGAAAACAACTTTCCTTTATTAATGGATTATGAAAGTTTCTATTACAGGAGCTGCGATACAAAGGCCCTAGGGGAAACTACACCTTCGGGCCCAAAGAGGGCTGAGGAAGGCTCGATTGAAAGGCTTCGTCCATCCAAGCCTTGACCGCGTCCGGGCCCTCCGCCCTCCAAGTCGTCTAAAGAGCCTTCCAAGCATGCGCGACCGCCGGAGCCAGGGAAAGAAGACGGCTCCCCCTGAAGGCGACAGGAGGCGAGCTCGACGCTGAAGGCAAAGAGCCCCCAAAAGCCTCCAGCTGATGAAGAACGCTAAGGGTAGCCACCCACGCCGACACCTCCCCGTATCTCGACATCGTAGAGCCTATCCTCCGAACGGCAGCTTGGATAAATTTCAATCGGCGGATAAGGGGCTCCCGGGCGACATCGAAGGATATGCATCCCGTGCCGTAGCGCTCCAGGACCCTTTTGAGGGCCACCATTGTTTCAGCCGCCATCTTCTCACCCTCAGCTAGAGCTTCGACCGTCGCTTCATTCTGGGCCAGGAGATCTGCGATGGTTCGCTTGAGCTTGAGCCCTTGGATCTTCTAGATCTCCGCGGTGGCCACCTACGCCCGGAGCACATCCATCTCGGCGACCTGGACCCAGAAGGCGTCAACCTCGGCCTTGAGCCCATCTTCTTCGGCGGCCCATGCTCGAAGCTCGTCCATATCAGCGACTTGGGCCTTGAGGACGTCAATTTCGGCAACTTGGGCTCGGAGGTATTCCGCTTCAGCAGCCCGAGCCCGGAGTGCGTCGATCTCTACGACCTGAGCTCAGAGCTCGTCGGCTTCGGCGGCTTTGGTGCGGAGGCCTGTGACCTCTGTTTCCAACACCCGAAGCCGGTCAACCTCGTCCGCGTGCTCTCGGGCAATCCTCTCGGTGGCCTCTGCATGCTCGTGGAGCCTCGAAGCTTCATGCTCGTGGCGGTTCCGCTCGGCAGAGAGGGACACCAGCGACCCCTACACCAGTGTGACTACCTGCGCGCAATGAAGCAAAGGAAGAGCCAGGGGCTCGGTTGGTAGCATCGTGAAGGCATACCTGGCTTGTGGCGCTCTCGATAGCGAAGCTGAGGCCGGTGCCATCCGCTCGGGCAAGCTCTGATATCAACTCGGTGTCTCTCAGACCCAAGTAGGAGTCGTGGAGGGGAGCGGTCTTCGTTGCGAAGTTTTCATCACTTTCTAAGAAAGGGACCAGGAGGGGCACGCAGGCGCGGGCACGTCGGGGGTCTGTAGGAGGGCGAACCTCGGTCCGTCGAGTGGCTCCCTCCGAGGCTCCCTCGGAATCCGCCTCATCGTCTGACTCTGAGACCTCCACCACATTGATAGGGGCTTTGGCCCCCGCACCGGCGACATCTCCGGAAGGCACGGGTAATGAAGCCGGGGCCCGGGCAGAGGTGCCTGGACAAGTGCGAGGTAAGTCAATGGGAAATGACATAAGTGTGAATGCTCAAGTAGGAGGTCAGCGTGAGGCTTCGTACCATCATTCCTGGTCTCGGTTGAAGGGTTCGAGGACTGAACGTCTATGGGGGTGTGGGGCTGGAAGAAGAAATCATCCTTCGAATTTACTAGGGAGCTGGCCAACACCACGTCTAACTCAGCCGCCATGTTGGCGCTCCCCTCAACCTCTCCCAGGGGATCGGCCAACTCCCCTAGGTCCATGTAGTCCGCCTCCCGACATTCGCGAGAGCTGGCGGAGACCCCCTCCGACACCGGGCCGCGCGGAGAGGTAGACCGCGGAGGCACCATTGCTCCTGCGTCTCCCGCCTCTGGTCCAGACTCCGGAGGAGGCTGAGAAGGGTTCGTCGAAGCCGGAATCCCGCCGCCATCGGTGTCGCCGGAAGCCAGTCAGTCCGACCGAGATGTCCTGGGGTTTGGCAGGGAATCGTCCGGTTTTGTTCCCACCTCCCCGCTGGAGGATTCCTCCTTTGAGCTGGAGATGGAGGAGTGAGCCGGGGAGAGCCACTTCGGACCCTTCACGGTCTTCTCCTTCTTTGGGGGGTGCTTCGAAGACTCTCCCACGTCGGGATCCGCTGCCCTTTTCTTCGAAGTCGGACGTAAGGCATCCGCTTCCGGGAGGTGTGGTGGAGGGAGCTTGAGCGCATCCCATACGCGGTTGAACCGCTCCCAAGATCCGACGAGCTCCATCCTCCGTTTGCGCTTGGCCGGAGTGGGGGCCCCGAGAATCTTCTCCGCCATCTAGACCACTTTATCGGGGGTCTTGACCACGCGCGACCCTACAATCAAGAAAAGTATTTTAACACCTCCGCTAACTCCCGAAGTCATAAGCTGTTTGTTGCAGGGAAGAGGAAAATGATCGAACCTAGCAAGTTGGAAAGCTCCGCCGGAGTGGACTCATCCGGAGCGCTCCGAAGTGAAACTGGCCACGCCTCCTTCAAAGGAGGGATCTCGAGGGCGATGAACTCCTCGTCAGGTCCCGCATGCTCATCTGGCGGGAGACGATCTGGAGGAGCAGAATGCAGGCAGAGATCGAGCCTACGTTGGCTTCGATGGTCGCCTCTCTCCAGAACCAGATGTGGCACAGAGGCCCGACCAGTCCAGAGTCCAGCCCAACTCGGACGTAGAACCAATGCTGTATCCAGTTGGAATACTACCGTTATTTGATGGCCTTCGCGGGGAAGGAGTCGGTGTACTTCTTCCAAAGCTGGAAGTTGATGCTGCCGTATGACTGCACCAAGCCTTCCTTCTTCTTCGGCTGGCAGCACGCCTCGTGCATCTACGCGAAGACCTCCATCCGGCCCTCGCAACCCTCCTCCCGCATGGCCCACTTGAATATGGAGAGACGTGCCACTTCGTTCGGGGACAACTGAGGCAGCTCGAGGTGGAAGGCATCGAGGACGCCCGCCAGGAGCTCTGAGGCTGGGAATCCGAGCCCGACATCAAAGAATGCCTCAAAGACGATGACCTCTCCCTCACATGGTTCGGGGACGGTCTCCAGGCCAAGCTTCCTGACCTCTACGTCGGGGCCGAGGTGGTGCCGGGTCGCTAGAGCAATGGACTTGACCGTGCACGCTGACTTCTCTAGCTCTAGAGTCTGCTCCCGGAATCTTTCCAACGTCGGGCGGAGCTCTCAGGGATCACGGGATTCCACCGAGCTGGGAGCCATCGCCGCCGCCGCTGCCGCAGCCACTTGGCATTGCAGGAATCTGGGGTCAACCGCTTTTGTGACGACACTTCTCCCCGACATGCTTGGAGCTGACGGCGGAAAAGAGGCGGGTGTAAGCCAACGAAACGAAGACAACAGTCGGGTGCGGGTGTGAGCGTAGTTGGCAGAGTGGGAAAAAGAGGAAAGTTGTAGCCAGAAAGGAAGATTTATATGCGCGCGCCGATGCCGGGCCCATTCAATGCCCCGTCTGTTCACATTTCCCCATGCGCTGGCATGCACCGGGCATGCGAGGGTCACATTAAAGTCCCGCCGGTCCAACTCCTCCCATGCGCCGGTGCGCGACGGTCGCACAGGAGTCGCATTGAAGCCACCGGTTCAAGTCTCCACTACGCCGGCATGCATCGAGCATGCTGGAGCCGCATTAAAGCCAGCCTCGGACCCCAAAGCCTCAAGGCAGCCCCATGGCATTCGAAGGAAACGGCCGGTTCACTGCGACCATCCAAGCTTCACTGTGTCTCGTTATTCCTTCAATCGGAGCCTCGCGGTGAGTTGATATCTGATAGGATTACCCATCGATATTATCTTGTGCGCTTCCTTCCTTTTCCTCCGCGTAGGACCATCGGACAAAAAGAAGCGAGGGGCTACTATTGGGGGAGATAATCCCGATGGAGCCTAGGAGCGCGAGGGATGCGGAGCGACGTTCGAAGGAAGGACTCTGCAAGCCGGTGACTGGCAAAGACGTGGGCCCTGAAGCGGTACGGTACGACGGCCGGATGCGCCCCTCCGAAGGTGTTCGGAGGAAGTCATCCAGAGTCCACCTCATTTTAGGACCCAAAGTTTGGAGGCCCGTGGCTAACGCCCCGAGCCCACGAAGCCGACAGGAGGCCGAAGGCGTATCCCTAAAAGGCGTGGAAGGCACAACACCGAGGCAGAAGACCCAGACTAGTTTGGTCAAGCCGGCCTAGCGACGGGATCGCGATCATTCGCGCAGCGTTTGGCACTGCAGCCATGCTCAGAACGGCCGATACGCTGTCAGAGCTGTACTTTTTGTCTATACTATAGGGCTATTGTATGCAGTACTACTATCAGAGGGGTTTTGGAAGTATCGGACCCCTATAGGGATCCACTATAAATACTCCACCTTCTCCGAGTTGTAGGGGACAGGGACACTTAATCCAAGAGTACACTTTGAGCCTAGCCTCTCGTTCCAAAAACATTCCAAAACCTGTTGATCTAGTCCGCTGCGCCAACAAATCTCGTCATCACCAGAAAGCTCAAAAGGAGTAAGTGAAGGCATGGACTCATAAAAAAACCTCACACGTCTCGACAAGCTACTAGGAGTCGAGGTTCCAAACATGGAAGCCTCGAGAATGCAAAGCATAACCAAGAAAAACTCCATCGCAGCAACGAGACTAACTTGTCCAAATTCCCTCCCTTCTTGAGCACAAAGCACTTGCAGCCAAATGCTCGCAAGTGGTTCACCTTAGGCTGTCTACCAAACTACAACTCATATGAAGTCTTACCTAAGTAAGCTCTAAGAAAAATGTGGTTGGCTAGATAGCAAGCCGTGTTCATCGAGCATCGTCCTGGCCATATCTACTAGTGTGTGGTTCTTTCATTCCACAACGCCGTTCTGTGGGGGAGTGTAAGGAGCAGAAAACTAGTGCTCAAGACCCTGATCACTACAAAAGCTGACGAACTGAGAATTCTTGAACTCAGAGCCATTGTCAGAGCGAATTGCTCACATCCGACCATTATTCTCATTCTTCAGCTTCAGGATCAAATCATGAACAAACTGAAAAGCTTCATCCTTAGACTCCAAAAAGAAAACCCACGAGAATCGAGAAAAGTCATAAACAATCACAAGTGCGTACCACTTCCCATCGACTGAACGTACCCGAGCTGGACCAACCGTATCCATGTGTAACAGCTCTCCCGGGTACGAAGTCATCACCTGAGTAACAGGTGCGTGAGAAGCGGCAACCATCTTCCCATGACGACAGGGATGGCAAACTAGATCCTTCTCCATCTTAAGCTTGGGCAATCCTCGGATGAGGTCCATAGAGCTCAATCTGACTAGCAGATCAAAACTCAAATGACCTAACCTCCTATGCCACCTCTAGAGCTCAGAAGAGGATCCAGCGATCAAACAATGAGAAGGGCCAAAAGAACTAGAGAAATCAATCCGAAAAACCTTACCAAAGGGTAAGATCTGGCAAACCAAAGATCCTCTAGAATCAACAACAGAAGACATGCCCTTCTTAAAATGAACTTTTAAACCATCCTCAAGAAGTTGCAAAACAGAGACCAACTTAAAACTCAAGTTTCCAACCAAAGCAACATTCTTCAAAGAGAAATGCTTAGAGATTCGAATTGAACCAATGCCATGTACCTTGCCTTGACCATTGTTCCCGAATGTGATGTACTCCTTGGAGCTCGGGGAAGTGAGGCTGGAGAACCATCTGCGATGTCCCGTCATGTGATGAGAGCATCCTGAATCCATGACCCATACGTCCTCTAGGCCTCAATCCTGCAATATCAATGGTCATAAGGGGGAGCAAACAGTCCGACACCAGGTTTAGCAAAGGAGCTAAACCAGTGTCAAGCCATCTGCTCAAAAGAAGGAAAGCAGAAAGAATCATAAGTGTTTGGTAAGAACTAGGACATTGTAATGTATGCCAAGACCAATGTCTTAAGCTTCTGATGGTCCTGTTCTGTCCTAGGCTTGACTTGGTCGGTTAGCATAAGGTTGATATGCAAATAACCTCCGGCAAAAATGAAAAAGGAAAGAAAAATCCTGAAAATTAAAAATATAACGAGTTTGCTGAAGCTCTTAGTACTGGACAATGCTTATCTTGGTAGATATCAGCTAGCCTTTGCATTTCATACATTACCTTGCCTGTTTTCTAGATAATGTGGTGATGCTTTTATTTGCAAAATCAGAAAATGTGTACTAATGACTTTCTTTGAATATCTTCTATTGCATTGATCATGTCATGTGACATAGACATTTTTTGTGCTATACTTGCTAGATGTTGTAACTGCAGTTAATCATATCTGAGAAGCATGCTGTTGGGGGAAAATATCTCATCTTCGGGGTTATTGCCGCAACAGCATAAAAGCAGATAGTGGATTCGAAGGTTTCCAGACGTCCATCTTCGAAGATACCCTGAGTCAAGCTCGAAGCACGGAGATAGGCATTGGTTCGAAGTACATCTTCGAACTAAGGCAATTCAAGATCTTTATTGCCAGCTAAGATGGAAGATTTATCTTTTTTATCATTAGATTAGTCTTTAACCATTTTAGCCCTATCAAGGGTACCGAATAGTTTCCACTATGTCGGTTGTAATAGAGGGGTAAATAGGTCTTTTCCTTAATATTTGGGCCTATAAATACCCCCCATTTCACCCTGTAATAGGGACCGAATACAAGTTATTCAATACACACATTCGAACTATTCTAAGTTGTTATCCTTTCGGAGGCTTAGAACAGTTCTCTTCGCAAACACTTCGTTTGTTAGTTTCTATTCTACAGAAACCTGTTTGCGTAATCTTTTACGCCAACAGTTGGCGCCGTCCGTGGGGAACCTAGTCCGAAAAACTTCGTTCTCTACCAACCTCTTACATCATGCCTCCTAAGCGGAGCGCACCCCGTAATCCCGTTCGGAGGTCTTCTCGGATCTCCGGAGAGATACCATTTGACACGGTTGAAGTCGGAGGGCCTTCGGCATTCCCTCCGCAAACTCCGGAAGGAGCTTCTATCCCTCGAACATACGAAGCTTCTCCGCCAACCCCTTCCATACTTCGACCACCCGGAGTCCCCCCTCCACCTTCCATCCCAATTCGAACTGATCCTACTAGTTCTCAAGACCCGGAAGATCCTTCCGGAGGAGATGAAGATAATCTTGGAGATATGGCCACTCAAATGGCCAACCTTCAAGCTGAGGTAGCAAGGTGGCGACAGGAAGCTGTGAACAGGCTTCGCTCTCAAGCCATCCCAACTATCCCAGAAGTGCCCGAAGACGATGATCTCGATTATCCCGAAGCCCGGAGAACGCCTCCTTCGATAATGAATCTCCGCTGCATCCTGAGATGCAGAAAGTTCTCTTTGATCCAAAGTTTAAAACTTCGAAGATCTGTAAGTATGCCGGAGATGAAGATCCCGGAGAGTTCATTCGTTCTTATGCTCTAGCAATTGAGGCTAGCGGAGGAGTTCGAGACACCATGGCGAAGTGCTTCCCCTTAGCTCTTCAAGGAGTGGCATTAAGGTGGTTCTGGTCTTTGAAGCCAGGATCGATTAATTCATGGTCGCAGCTGAAGAAGAAGTTTATAAGCAATTTTCAAGGCACCTTCGTGCCTTCCATGTCAACAGGAAGCCTTTTCCAGGTGAAACAGCTCCCCGGAGAAACATTGAGGCAATATTTTAAGCGCTTCCCTCATACGAAGTCGCAAATTCGGGGGTTGTCTGCATCTTCGGTAGTTGATGCAGCTCGGGAAGGCGTCACTCAGCAAGGCCTCCTGGATAAGCTTCATCGGAAAAGCATCTCCTCGGTCTCTCAGTTGATGTCATACTTCGAGGAGTATGCAAGGTCAGAAGAGGGTTGGCTTCGAAGGACTGCCGCTACTTCGTCCATATTGCAAGAAGTTAAAGTAGAAGTGAAAACTTCGGCACAGCCGCAAGAACCAGTCTTCGAAGTTCAACATGATCGGAGAAGAGGACAAAAGCACCTTCGTTCTGAAGTCATGAATATTGCACCCCCACAGAAGTTTACACAGAGAGCTCCACAGTCTACGGGGAACAAGGTCAGCGGCTGGAGGCCGCCAGGGAAAACGGCTGGCAAGGGCCAGACCCTTTTCTGCTGCATCCATGGAGAAAATCGAAGCCATGCAACTGATACTTGCAAGGATATACTTACCCTAAGGGGAGAATACCTAGAAAGAACTTCGGGTTGAGGTACTACCGACCGAGTTCCAGCTGCAACGCGCCCCGAGCCGGTCCAGGCTGTGGCGCGGATAGAAAACTTTGATGCTGCAAGACACCCTCCAGTGGCCAATGTTATGCCACCTCCGAAGCAAGAGGAAGGGCAAGATCGAGGAAAAAGAGTAGTCCTCCCTATCTCCGGAGGAGGTACCCTCGGAAGCATGTCTAAGAGACAGCGAAGGGACTACGTCAGAGAAGTAGGCCATATTGGGACTTCATCATCTGCAGCTGCAATGCCGGAGTGGTCTCATGTACCGATATCTTTTTCTGCGGAGGATGCAGCTGGTATTAAGTTCCCGCATGCAGACCCACTGGTTATCACTGCTGATATTGCGGACACTGAAGTTCGAAGGGTGTTGATTGACGGAGGTAGTTCGGCAGATATCATTTTTGTTCAAGCCTTCGATCAATTGTGCATTTCCAGGAAGCATCTCCTTCCAGCGGCTTGTCCTTTGCAAGGCTTCGCAGGACCTCCGCTTGATGCACTTGGCCAAATAGGCCTGGAAGTTACCTTCGGAGAAGGTTTATTGGCCCGGACTGAGGAAGTAATCTTAGATGTTGTAGATGCCCCATATGCTTACAACGTCATCTTCGGAAGAGGCATGCTAAACCAGTTCGGAGCTGTGGCGCATCACAATTATTTGTGCATGAAGATGCCCACACAAGCAAGAGTTCTTACTGTCTTCGGAGATCAAGCTATTGCTCGGAGAGCGGAATATGGTCATGGTCCCCCTCTTGATCCAAGACAAGTAAACAGTGTACAAGATAATGAAGAAATTTTTTCAACCTCCTCCGAAGCTTCGAAGAAATCCTTTCCGAGGCCAAGTCCTGAGGGAGAAATTGCAACGAAGGTCATTGTTAAAGATGGTAAAGAGTATACATTTCAATTTGGTAAAGATTTACCTCCAGAAGTTGCAACCTCCTTGGAAAACGTGGTAGAAAAGAATTTGGATGTCTTCGCTTGGTCTGACGAAGATATCACCGGAGTCGATCGGGATATCATTGAACATAGTTTACTTGTAAACCCGAAGGCCCGGCCTGTTCAGCAAGGACTCCGGAAAATGTCTGCAGAAAGAGCTGCTCTAGCGAAGGACGAAGTTGAGAAATTGTTGAAGGCTGGGATTATCAGAGAAGTGGCTCACACATAATGGTTAGCCAACCCAGTCTTTGTCAGAAAGAAGTCTTCCGGGAAGTGGCGCATGTGCATTGATTTCACATCCTTGAATAAAGCATGCCCACGTGACCCCTACCCCATGCCTCGAATTGATCAATTGGTTGACTCCACCGCAGGTTCGGAGTTATTAAGCTTCCTTGACGCATATTCTGGTTATCATCAAATATGGTTGAAGCGCGAAGATGAAATCAAGACAAGCTTCGTAACTCCTTCGGGAGTCTTCTGTTATGTAAGAATGCCCTTCGGCTTAAGAAATGTCGGGGCTACTTTTTCGAGGTTAGTTGCTAAGGCTCTAGGTCATCAACTAGGTCACAATGTGGAGGCCTATATGGATGATATTGTAATAAAGAGTGCTTTAAAGCACCAGCATAGCCTAGACTTAGCAGAAACATTCAATAGCCTTCGGGCATGTGGGATCCGTCTTAACCCCGAAAAATGTATCTTCGGAGCTAAGGCTGGAAAGTTGTTAGGGTATTTAGTTTCAAGCAGGGGAATCGAAGCTAGCCCTACTCAGATAACTGCGCTACAAAAGATGGCTCCTCTGGAAAATTTAAAGCAAGTGCAAAAGCTGACTGGGCGTCTGGCAGCACTTAGCAGGTTTTTATCAAGGTCTGCGGAGAGAAGCTTGCCTATATTTAAAGCATTGAAAGGGTCCGAAGATTTTGCATGGACACCGGAGTGTCAGAAAAGCTTCGAAGATATTAAAGAGTATCTCAGTAATCTTGCTACACTCACGGTGCCTACTGCGGACGAAACCCTACTCCTTTACCTTGCAGCTACAGGTTCTGCTGTCAGTGCAGTCCTTGTCAGAGAAGTGGATTTCAATGGGAAGTTGGTCCAAAATCCTGTTTATTTTGTATCCGAAGCATTATCAGGAGCGAAGACAAGATACTCCGAACTTGAGAAGTTTGTTTATGCTCTAATAATGGCTTCGAGGAAATTAAGACATTATTTTTTGGCACACAATGTAATTGTACCAACTTCGTATCCTTTAGGAGATATGCTTCGAAGTAAGGATTCCACTGGAAGGATTGGGAAGTGGGCAGTTGAGCTAGCACCCTTCGGCATATCTTTCTTGGCAAGGACAGCAATCAAATCGCAAGTCCTAGCAGATTTTGTAGCAGAATGGACTCCACCTGCAAATTTGGTTCCAGAGAAGTCAAGTGACGGAGTTTGGATTGTTTACTCCGATGGGGCTTTCCAAGCATCCGAAGCAGGCATTGGAGCAGTGTTGATTTCACCTTCAGGGCAAAGAGCAATGTACTCCGCAAGACTCAACTTTAAGTCTACCAATAATATAGCGGAGTATGAAGGGATTTTATTGGGACTCCGAAAAGCACGTGCTCTAGGGGCTACAAGAATTATTATAAAAACAGATTCTCAGATAGTAGCAGGGCACGTAGATAAAAGTTTCCAAGTTCGGCATCCACAGCTTGCAAAGTACTTAGAAGAAATCCGTAAAATCGAAGCACACTTCAAGGGTATTTCCATTCGGAGTATACCAAGAGCAGAAAATGTGCAAGCGGACATCTTAGCAAAAGCTGCAGCCGGAGCTGTGGATATGCCCAAAGAAGCTTTTTATGAGGAACTCAATATACCTTCGGTGCCACAAATTCCCTCTGCAGAGATTCTTTGCATTCCTAGTGCAGATTGGAAAAATTCAATCATGGAACTTTTACAGGGAGGAACAAATTTGCCCGAAGAGCCACAGCTGTCAAGATTAAAGCTTAGAGCCAGAAATTATCAAATAATCAACGGTATTTTATACAAGGCCGGAGTATGTTCCCCTCTACTCCGATGTATATCTCAAGCCGAAGGCCAAGAAATTCTTCGAGAAATTCATGAAGGCCTTTGTGGTAGCCATTTAGCCCCTAGAGCTTTGGCAGGAAAAACACTTCGCCAGGGGCTTTATTGGCCTACAATAACAGCTGATGCGGAAAGCTTAGTCCGCACTTGTCAAGGATGCCAGTGGATGGGTCGACGGAGTCATCGCCCACCAACAGCTCTTCAAGTCATTGCTCCGGTATGGCCTATGGCCAGATGGGGTATGGATTTAATTGGTCCCTTTCCAGTAGCCAAGGGAAATCTGAAGTTTGCAGTGGTAGCTATTGAATATTTTTCTAAGTGGGTGGAAGCAGAACCCTTAACAGCTATCACTTCGAACAATGTACAGAAATTCTTCTGGAAGAACATCATTTGCCGGTTCGGAGTGCCTAGATACCTCACAGTTGATAATGGAACACAGTTCGACGCAGAACCCTTCAGGAAGTTTTGCGAAGATCTAGGCATTCAGTTATGTTTTGCTGCAGTGAGGCATCCTCAGTCTAATGGAGCCGTAGAGCGAGCCAATGGAAATATTTTGTCAGACCTAAATCGAAGGATAGTAGGATTAGCCAAGGGACTGTGGACCGAAGAGCTTCCGAAGATTTTGTGGTCCATTCGGACTACGCAAACAAGGTCCACAGGTTTTACTCCGTTCAGACTACTATTCGGAGATGAAGCTATGACTCCAACAGAGCTCAAAGGAGGATCATTTCGCAACACCGAACCAGACATTGAAGAAGAAAGACAAGCTTCGCTAGATTTATCAGAAGAAACAAGACTTCGAGCTGTGGCAAATTTATCAAAGTATCATCAGCAGACGAAGGCTTGGTTTGACCCGAAGGTTAAACTCAATGAACTAAGACCGGGTCATCTTGTTCTACGAAGCATTATAGCACCAGGGAAGTTAGGGAATAAATGGGAAGGTCCATACCTAATTGTCCGTTCAGGACGCCCTGGCTCTTTTAAGTTAGCTAATTTAGAAGGTGAAGAGTTAGCACATACTTGGCATGCGGAGCACCTAAAGCGATACTTCGCATAAGGGCTCCTTGTAATTCGCTTGTAATCATCTTCTAAATTAATAAAGCATACGATCCTGATAGTGCCTTCCCCTCATAGACTTCCAGCTTCCGAGTGGATGCACTGGAACCACGGGGTCGACCGAGAGGGAAGTGTCATGAAGCTGGGTTGTATTTTCGGACTTCGAACCTACAAGTTTGAAGCTTCCGACGTGGGGGCTGACATAATCCAGAGTCCAAGCCACCGGCTTGTAGGCATCCGTAAAAGAGCCCAAAACCACACCATACGGAGTCCAAGCCATTGGCTGGTAGACTTCCGTAAAAAGAGCCGAAGGTGGCCAAAACCTGTGGAGTCCAAGCCATTGGCTGGTAGACTTCCGTAAAAAGAGCCGAAGGTGGCCAAAACCTGCGGAGTCCAAGCCATTGGCTGGTAGACTTCCGTAAAAAAAGCCAAAGGTGGCCAAAATATACGGAGTCCAAGCCATTGGCTGGTAGACATCCGTAAAAAGAGTCCAAAGAGACCATTGCAAACTCCGAACCATTGGTTCGACAGAGATCGCAAAAAAAGAGCCAAAGGTGGCTAAAGCAAAACAGAATTTGAGCCATGAGCTTCGAATGTCTGTTAACACAGTCCAAAGTGACAAATTATCTAAGATACTAAGGTATCTTGAAAGTTATCTCAAGTGATTTCTTTCAAAAATCAAAGGTGCTAAGTTGCCATTCTTCAGACTACAAATAGTCGAAGACATTTTATAAGATTTTAAAAGATCTTCAAATTACAGAGGGGCTTCGAACCCCCAAAAAAATTGTACTCCGAAGTTTTTTCTTTGCGCATAACCATCTTTGAATACAGTTCAAAGTTGCTTATACCCAAAGAGGGGCTAGTTAATATGGAGACAATTTTAAATCGGTATTCATTATTCAAACAAATGTGTTTACAGATTACATTATGAAAAATTGGTATCTATACCAAGAAGGAATCGAAGACCTCTTCGGTCTCTAGAGCTAGGGGTGGAACGACTAGTTCCAGCACCGGGAGTTCTAATAACTTTGCGTTTAACTCTCTTGCTCCCCTTCGAAGCTCTAAAATCCTTCTGTTCTTGTTGAAGCTCGGCCCAAGTTCGAAGCCGTTCAGGGCTCCTTTCCCAGCTTCCAAGTTCTTCAGGCTTTTTATTTTGAGCTTTATCTTCGTCTTCAGACCAAGTAGTGTCTTCAGAAGATGAAGTGTTTACGTTAACCTCTTTTTCTTCCTCTTTAATATAAGACAATACATCTTTGATTACTTCAGGCGCAATTACGCCGGAGTCATCTCGAGGAATTAGAAATCGAGGACGTTTATAAGCTTTAAGAAGATCGAAGGTAGTCCATAATAAGTGAACTTCGTCGTTAAGCTCTAACACTTCGATATCCTCCATAAGAGGCAAAGCCTAAAAACATGACAAACAAGATTTTCATTGATAAATGTTTACAAGCATAAAGCTTTACATGGTCAAAAAATCCTAAGGTATTTCTAAACCTGCGGGTTCGAAGGAGGCTGACTGCTCGAAGCTTGGGTCCGAACTTGCTTCAGGCGTTGGTCTTCATCAATCCAAGCCTTGATCGCGGAACGACCTTCGGCTCTCCATGAGGTTTGGAAGGCTCGCCAAGCAGCAGCCACACCTTCGGAAGGTTTTAGAAGTCGCTCGTTGTCGAAGGTGATTGGGCCCCCTCCTGCGTCCGGAGTTATCGATCGGCCTAGATCTTCGTAGTAGCGAAGTAGGCCAACAACAGACACTTGTCCGGAGAGTTCTCCATATCTAATGCCCGCTGTCTTCATCTGCTTCGCCACTCCTTGGATCCTTTTTAACCGGCGCAGAAGAGTGATGTTATCGTCAGAAGGAAGTATCCCGGTAGTACCGAAGTACTCCAGGACATCTAACAACTGACTCATAACTTCCGCAGCCACCTTCTCAGACTTCAACTTGTCTTCGTTCAGCGCATCCTTCGTCGAAGTGACTTCGCCCAAAACCCCAGAAAGCCTAGCATTCTCAGTGGTCAAAATGTTCTTCTGGTTTAACAATTGGCTAGCTTCCTCTTGAAGTCGGACGAGCTTGGACCCCGCAGTAGCGTGCTCCGCCCGCAGCTTTTCAACTTCTGCTCGAAGCACAATCCTTTTTGCTTCGAGCTCTTTCTTCACAGCCTCCAAACTTTGCCTGGCCCTTCGCTCTGTTGATATTATATTATCCATTTGAGCCACTCGACTTTCGGAGATGTTAAAATTCCTTTGAAGGACACTATTTTCCTCCCGAAGGCGAGCGATCTCTTCGTCATTGCATATATTTGCAGCTCGGGCCAAGACAATTTGCTGCAAAAATAAAAACTAAGGTCAATATTTATTCGTAAATAGATTCTATGTTATTTCGCAGTTGCTCCGTACCTGATAGGCTGCACGTTCAATAGCGGCATTAAGCTCTGTCCTGTCAGCCTTGCTCAGGATGGCCACTAAATTGGTCTCCCCTATGTCACGGCTAGCTCGATCCAAAGGTTCGAGCAAAGTCCGAAGACCAGTTGTTTGCCCTAAGAAAGGAGCCAACAAGGGGAGCATGCTTATTGCCTGTTGGTCATCTTCGTTCAGCGAAGGACCGGAGCTTTGGCCTGTGGTCTTCGGAGCCACTGGAGACTGGCCCTCCCCGGAAGACTGACTCTCGTCTGTTGAATCAGACGGAGTTGATCCGGAACTCACAGCAGGGAGGGGCTCTATATGTCTTTTGCCTCTTCCAGGTCCCATTTGAGTAACTCTCTGGGCTGGCTCCGAAGTTGTCGAAGGTCCAGGAATTATTTCCTCTTGACGAACTTCTTCCATAGGAGTGGACTCTATAAAAAATAATGAAAAGTATTATACATTGTATAAATACTCAAAATAAACATGAAAAAGTTGTTCGAAGTCTACCTTCGACATTTTACAGAGGAGTCATCGTCGGACTGTTCGGTAGATCGAAGGCTAGTTCTTTATCCGAATCAGCCGTTAAGTCTTGGACCGCAGGAGCATCGTCCTGAGCAGTCCTCGTTGCTTCTTCGGGGATCGAAGCTATAGTAACTTCAACCCCACTCTCATTCACAGGAACTTCGTCCTGAGATGCATCTTCCTGAACTACCGAAGTCCTTGGTTGATCAACATTATCTTGGGACTCCGGCACGTTCGTAGGTGCTTCGGCTTGTGCAGTCTTTTGAGTTTCATTCTCTTCTATTAGACGCACAAGCAGTCTCCCTTCATCCTCCTGGGAGTCGGAAACTGAAGCTCTTGAGCTCGAAGGTGCAGGATTCGAAGGTGCAAGATTTTTTGGCTTCCGAGCCACCTTCTTCACCGGAGTCTTTGCGGAGCTCGAAGTTCCAGCTTCGGCTTTCCTCTTCTTGGGTCCTTTCTCCGAAGGCACCCAGTCCATCAGAGGAGGCGGAGTGATTTCCAACATTCCCCATACTCTGTTAAACCTCTCCCAACTCCCGACCAATTTAACTCTCCATTCTTTTTCAGTTGGAGTTGGGGCGCCCAAAATATTCTCCGAAGCCCTTATAATTTGCTCTGAAGTAACAGGGGCTGAAGAAGCTAAAAAAATAAATAAATCAAGTTAGTCTTTCTTCGAAGTGAATATGCATAATACATGTTGTTTTCGAAGTTACCTGCAGGGCTCGAAGTCACGGTAATTTTTCGAAGACCGCCTTCCGAATCCTCTTCGAAGACGATAGGCCAGTTGGCCATCAGTGGAGAAATTTGTAACCCGAGGAACTCTTTGGCTAAGTCTCGCATACTCAACCTTCGGCTGATCCTCTGAAGCAGATTGAGGCGAGCTTCGAGCTGACCTTGGCCGGGATGCACTAAGGCTTCCTTCCGAAATTGAATTTCTTTCAGAGGTCCGGCCAGAGGATTACTCGCCCCAACTTCGGCATAGAACCACCTCATAACCCAGTCAGTGTACCATCTTGCATTGATGGCCTTAGCAGGGAATTGCAGGGCATATTCGTCCCGGAGCCTAAAATTAATGCTTCCGAAGGCAACCACTACCTTTTCACCTCCGGGACCTACGAAGGTTTTAGGCTGGCATGAAGCCCTATGCAGTGCAGCGAAGATCTCTGCCCTCCCCTCACAGCCTTCGGCTCTCAATGCCCATTCGAAGATAGCCAGTCTAGCTACTGCATTCGGAGATAATTGAGGGAGGGTGACATGGAATAGATCGAGTACCTCCGCCAGGAAGTCTACTGCAGGAAGACCCAAGCCGGCTTCGAAGAAGGATTCGAATACAACCACTTCTCTGGGTCTTGGTGACGGAATGAGTTCTTTCCCGGGCTTCCGAATCATCACTCCGGTACTGATTTTTCCTTCTACCGCAATTGCCAGCAATTCCCTCTTGCAGGTAGAAGATCCCAGTTGGAAAGACTGGTCCAGATACTTCATTGATGGCGGGCAGAGACTTTGATCATCGACATTTTGGGGATTCCTCCCTCCTGCCGCCATGGATGTCGCTGCAGATGCCGGAGGTGCCGCCGCCAACGTTGCAGCCGCTGCTGCTGCAGCCGCCTGCTGCCGGGCCAAGGCCGACGGAGCTCCAGATCCCTTGGTCTTCACCATTGCGGTCGCTAGATTGCTTTGGGGAAATGGAGGCTAGGGCTCAAAGAACTTAAGGGGCTCAAAAGATGTTTGACTGCGAGAGAGCAGTGAAAAGGTAACCCGGTAAGTTCTAGGCCATCTATTTATAGCCTAAACATTACATTCTTACCGTTAGCCCATGCCGTTTCGCATTCCTGCCCGTTACTTTTCTCCGAAATTAACGCTTTCTACAGTTTCCGTTAGGAACAGAAAGCTAACGGCTATTTCCTCTAAGTCTAAAAGACTTTCGAACTTCCTGAGTCGGTTCTAAGATAGTTTGAAAGTAATTATCTTAAGACTGATTCGGAGTTTATATCTTCGTACATTTCGGAGATGAATTGAAATTTAATAACCCCTGTGTCTGGTTATTTTTTCCTTCCGTATACTGCTCTCCTAACATTACAGGTTGAACGGAGAAGCGTATTCGAGGGGCTACTGTTGGGGGAAAATATCTCATCTTCGGGGTTATTGCCGCAACAGCATAAAAGCAGATAGTGGATTCGAAGGTTTCCAGACGTCCATCTTCGAAGATACCCTGAGTCAAGCTCGAAGCACGGAGATAGGCATTGGTTCGAAGTACATCTTCGAACTAAGGCAATTCAAGATCTTTATTGCCAGCTAAGATGGAAGATTTATCTTTTATATCATTAGATTAGTCTTTAACCATTTTAGCCCTATCAAGGGTACCGAATAGTTTCCACTATGTCGGTTGTAATAGAGGGGTAAATAGGTCTTTTCCTTAATATTTGGGCCTATAAATACCCCCCATTTCACCCTGTAATAGGGACCGAATACAAGTTATTCAATACACACATTCGAACTATTCTAAGTTGTTATCCTTTCGGAGGCTTAGAACAGTTCTCTTCGCAAACACTTCGTTTGGTAGTTTCTATTCTACAGAAACCTGTTAGCGTAATCTTTTACGCCAACACATGCTTTTTACACTCCACTTGCACTCCAGCTGCATTCATTGCATATTTTGAGGGTGAGCTGCATTTCAGGGGGAGTTTGAGTTTGTGTCTCTTTTGAGTGCAATTAGTCTCACTTGATGAGTCCAGTTGTCAATAAGGAGGAGAAATTTTGGGTTACTTGATCTTTTAGAAGAGTTTAAGGGGAGTTTTGGCTTTCTATAGGATTTATTTCAGGGGGAGTTTTAGTCTCTTTTGCCTTTACTCTTTGGATATCCTTGTTGATCATTTAGAGAGTGCACTCATTTGAGTTTTTATTTCTGTTTAACCATAATGCCCATTTTCTCGTTTTTGTTTCGATTTTGGTCATTAAGGTTAAACCTTTTATTTTATTTACTTCTTTCTATTCTCTTGTGTTTTGTTTTCGTGTTTCCACATATCTTCGTAGGTTCTGAAGCATTGATAAAGAGGTGTTGACAATGCACTCATCAAAGGGGAGATTGAGGAGCCATGTTGAAGATCATGGGCCTCATGGCTCCATAAGTGATGAGTGATTGTCAATGGAAGTCAACGAAGAGACACAAAGAAGAGACGAGACAAGTCGTGTCTTGGGTCGCGTGTGACTCAGGTACACGGGCGGCGAGCGACTATCGGGCAGAGGGTCCGCGGAGT
Source organism: Zizania palustris (assembly GCA_019279435.1). Lineage (NCBI taxonomy): Eukaryota > Viridiplantae > Streptophyta > Magnoliopsida > Poales > Poaceae > Zizania > Zizania palustris. The sequence goes on from JAAALK010000082.1 coordinate 29,190,217, forward strand.
CAGGCCGGCCCAATCCGGGTACATGGGCCAGGAACGACAGGAGATCCACAAGTCTGTTGACCAGGTTTGACTCAGGTAAACGGGCGGTGAGCGATTGCCGGGCTGAGGGAGCCACAGAATCGGGCCGGCCCAATCTGGGTACCCGGTGCGAAGATAGTAGACGCTTTGTCGGTTTCGGTGTAAAACCGATGCATCTATCCAAACCGTTCATCGGGGATCAGACCGTCCTGAAGCGAAGTCGTAGCTGCTATGAAAGCTCTGTATTAGGACAATCTAACTTTAATTAGGATTTTACTGTTTTGTCCTTTGGGTTCGCATCTGTATTTCAGAGTCTGTACTCTAGGAATAAATATGTCTTTTCACATTTAATGAGCTGCCTATAAAATGCGCTTGTATCCCCACAGGGTTTCTAACTCACTTCAATGCAAAAACTAGAGTTCATTGTTTTTAGAAACTTCTTCCCCTATTCAGCCGCCACTTGATTCTTCCTAGCATCGCCTCGAGTGTATCTTGTTTTCTACGTCTCAGTTTGATCGCCGCCGCACCAGGCCTGCATGCGCACGCGCGAGGGTAGCAGGCGCACGCCATGCGAAAGCAGCAGTATGCAGTGCGGAGTCCACGAGCTAGCTACATCGTGAACCCACCGAGCGGAGCAATCAGTGTTGTGCACGAAGACAACAAGGCGGCAGCTCAGCATACAACACAACAGTGGCCAAATTGGTTTTCCCTTGATTCTGCCGGTTTTTATTTCTCTTGAAAACCAGTTACTGTTATGCGTGTTGTTTTTTTGGGTGGCCGGCTAAGCATCCAATCCAAGCGCAGGAGCTTTTGGGTGGCGCGTGTGGCATGTGGCGTAGCACGACATCACGCAAGGAGGCGTTGTGTTTGGCGCGGGGAAGCAGAAGCAGAATCAGTACTGTTCTTCAACCGAACACAGTAAATCTTGTTCCTCGTTCCTTGTGTATTTGTAGTTTTGATTATTTGTAGAGTATTCCGTGTTTAATTAAACTGTAATATTTATTTTGAGGAATTTTTGTGAGGATGAGATACTCAATGATATGCTTGTGAGATCTGTGTGTATGCCAGTGGTTGATGAATGTTTCTTATATGCTTGATGGGATATTTGTGATGCGGTGAAACTTTTGTGGAGCTATCTTTTGATTTGTGAGCAATCTTAGTCTGCCTTTAAGCATTTTTGTGGTGTCTTTTCGATTAGGACACCAGTCATTTTTAATGCCAATGATCTTTCAAACTATCGCATCACATCATATTTGACAAGAGAGTGATAGCACTATTTTCATCTGTGGTTTTGGTCTAAGTTTTTGGTTATCTCTTGAGGTACGTTGGGTGTTGGGAGAAATCCATTGATTCGAAAGAATTTTTTAGGCTCTCATTCACCCCCCCTCTGGTCGCTACTCTTGATCCTACACCGCATAGGCGATGAGTACTTTTCTGATGACTTATAAGATGTGGCGTGGAATTAAAGATAACTTCTCGGCTTGTACTCTAACAGAAATAAATAAAATGTGTCCGATAATATGTCTATATCATGAAAATCATCACAATAACTAGATCGGACCTAACCAAGACAGTAGCTAGTCACGATGATCTTAATAATATATCAAAGTATCGGGCATGCTTTATTTAAATGAATGGTATACAACAAGAAAGAGATACAATAGAAAGAGATATCAGACCTAACCGATGTAGCCTCAAACTATCACACCTAGATCACATCAATCGAAGAGATCAAACAGAACAGATGTTGCCTTAGACCTAGGTGATACACCGAGAACAACCGGCGATCATACTATTTCAACGTTCACCTCAAGAGATCAATCTGATGTAGCCGTGAGGATACTGATCTAATCGGTACATATGTTGGGGGTGGTGATCTAATCGATATGGACATTGGGGTTGGCGGGACTCACCTTTTCGCCGGAGATCGAAACGATGCAGCCCAGCTCCAAGTGTCGAACCCCGACGAATAAACCTTGGAAGCCAAGGGTGGCGATGCACCGAGTAGTTGATTGAAAAAGATGTGTTTTCTAAGCTAACTAGGGGTACATATTTATAGTCTGTAGACTTGCCATCCAAGCACTCTATCTTAACTGATTTCAGATAATCTTCATCTTCTTTTCCGTCCTTATCTCCATCGGCTCTTTTGTGTCTGATCATCTTGTAACAGCATAGATGGGCTTCCTTAACTTTCCTTGACCGGATCATCTTTGACTTCTGTTGACCATGAGGCATCTTTAGTGGACCTGGGCTTTACCAAATCTTGGCATCAACACATGACCGCCAGTTTTAGATCATTAAGTGGATGTTGATGCTTCGAAATTAACAACGGTTATCATCTCTTCTGCCATGCCTTCTCAAACATCTATCCGCACGATCTTTACACTTTAATTATCAGCCAAAACCCTTCATCTTCTAGTACCTTTATAACTTCACTTAGCATTCCAGCTTCATAATTTAATCATTGAAACCCTTCGCCTTCCAATGCTTTCACATTTTCCTAGAGTTCTGAATCTATCGCTTCTTCTTCAAGCCATCCATAACTGCACTGGATTAGTTTATAAGCATCAGCTACTCTTTCTTCTTCATGCTTTTGACTCACCACCTATTTCTGGCCATCAAACTTTTCACCGTTCATCCCAGTGCTAGCCGTCGCTCACCATATTTCTTCTCATTAGTGTACGGATGACCACCATTGAGGCGATTCCCCGAGTAAGTCTCTGACCATTCTATTCATGACTTACTCATCACTCCTTGTCTCCCGAATCCATTTTTGTTTTGGCTGGGATTGTGAAACTAGGTTTCATTCCAATAGTTACTCATCCCTTTAGCTTCTTTCTGGGTCCTTTAGGCAACCCCGGCCCCACAGATTTCATCAATGCCGAGACTTGTCAGATACCCTTCAAATGTTCACATATGCGTTCCTCCTACTAGTATTAGGCTTTGAATCCTTTTCTCCTTCTATCCTCGGCTGGCGTCACTGGTATCTCAGGGTGTCAGCCACTTATCGCCCCTTTTGGGATGAGATTGACTTTGGTCATTGTATCGACCTTTCTTTGGCTAAGCCATACCTAGACGGGCCAATGATGGCTGCATCTTGTTATTTCTGGTCTGATGCCTTAAATGCTTTCATTTTTGGTCACGGACTGATGAGTCGCACTCTTCTTGACGTCTTCTTCTTATCTTGCCTTGACATTGCTTCAATGGCCAATCCCTTCTTTCTTCATTTCTAGCCATTGCACGACCTTGACATTAACTTGGCCAATGACTAGAGTCGATATATTGCTAGGCACAATAGGAAGACTGGCCTTGTAAGAGCTCGTGAACACGTTGCTTTCCTCAGCCTCTGGTTGGAGGAATTTGTCTTCTGTGTGTTGGCTCTAGTCCCGACCATTCAGTTTACTTTTTTAGTTGAACGACTCATTGCCCATGTGCAAGTTCCCCTCGACCATCATCTCCTTAGAGTCATCTACCGTTCCCTTCACCTTGTTTCAGCCAACCTATCGGCCGACAACTTTATTGGACGGTCCAAGGGTCCCTGGTGGTTCCTCTAGATTTGGCTCATTGTTTATACTGTTGATCTCATTGGAGGAACCCCTCTTACTCATTCATGCTTTCCTATCGATTTTCTAGAATCAGCCGTTTCCATCTATCGTCGCTGCTCTTCTCTATGGGAGGCAGTCATTTTCTTTGTCTTCCATGGCCTTGGTCATTTTCTTTAAGAGTTATTACCTCGGATTCTCTGATCGGACCGCCTGGTTCCCTTTCGAATACCATTCGGAGTATGAACGTCGTCAGCTCGTTCTGCCCGATGTGTCTCGGGACGCAGAATCATTTCATATCTTCTCGGTAGACACCTTTTCCTATTTACTCCCCATTGATTTTACCGATGGGTATCCTCGATGGTGCTCTTATGAGTTCTATCATCCATCGGTCTCTTCGAGGCAACTGGGCTTTGGTCAGCTCCTGCCCTATCTCTTTTTCATTGGCCAGATCCAAACTCGCAGGAGGGTCACGAGTGCTTTGGAGTGGGACCATCTTTCCCATTTGACCGATGGGATCCCTTCCGGACGCCTTGTCACCCGGGCGACCTATCAGGCGACCTTCCACGCCTTCCATCGATGGTGGGACGAGTTGAAGCAACACGTCATCAACCGTTCTTCCTTGTTATACTGAGAACGGCTTCACCCAGATGATGTCGATGCAGGGCCCGAGGTAAACATCCTGACTCCCCTTTTCATTCACCTCCCGCCATCTTATGTTCCATCTAATTAAGTTGCTTTCTGTAGGATATTGATCGTGTGCCCCCCTTGTGAGTTTTAGTAGCCGGCCGATACAATACGGGTCGGTATCGGCAACTACGAACTTGGGTGCCGGCGCCCCTACTCCCTCTGCGTGGGTGAGCGGGAGATGGGTCTAGATCATCGATCGGGCAGAGGAACTTTGACCGATTGCCTAGGGGAAGAAGCCGATTCAAGAGTGGAATTGATGTGAGCCCTCTGGACAGTTTTCTTCTTTTTGTAAATTTGTGTAACATTCTTTGCCTTTGAAAATTTTGTAATTTCTTATTGCAGGGACCCATAACATCGGTTGTTGAACACGATGGTGATATATTTTTCATTTATATACTTCATTTTTTTAAAAATATGAATATATATTTTTATTTTCAAAATTTATAAAAACATTTTTCTAATTTATATATATAATGTTTTATCCTTCTAAATACTTATACTTCTATTAGTTTTTTGATAATAAATATTATTCATCTCATAAATAAACAACTTGTATTTTCTAAAACAGAATAAATAAGCAACAAACCATTTAAGTTAATTTTTTTATTTTTTATGTATAAATTCAAAATGACTTGTGTCAAGAATTTACTTAAAATAAGTTGTTTTGTATTTTGTTGTGCATTTTAAATGTCTATACCCCTTAAGTGTACCGCTTCCTCCTCATCTCTAAGTTATATTTACTCCAACATTGTATTTAATAGAGTTAAATAAGAAAATACACACTAATTAATCACTCATGTTGAATCTGAAATAATGTGCAAAACGAGAGAACATTAATAATCATAGGCATTTTATAAAAATCACCTCCACGAAAGGCAGTTTTCTAATATGGTAGCTCATGTTCATAAGTGCATAATGCATAGTTTTTTAGTTTCTATGTAGATTAGAAAATAATAAATTCATGCATGCACCACAAGATTGATGAGTTGTGGCATATATATATATATATATATATATATATATATATATATATATCAATTATAGTAACTTATAATGATATTAGTTCATGTTCATATCAACTATATAGCCATGTATATATATCAATGAAGGCTGGCATTTGTTCACATCTATGCTTGAATTTGAATTGCATACAGACAATTACATTATAAGTATGATGGATTTGCCACGCAGTCTCAACAAAGTTCAGAACAAAAACTGAAAGTGCAGACAATAAAGACATGCTTTTTGAGTGTCCTGTAACAAATGCTACAAAACTACGATGTCTTGTAGCAAATTTGCCAAACAGCCAGGTTGCTTCAGTTCAAAAACATGAAATTAATTAGTGACAATTCACGGCATTGAAATAGCAAAGTGAAATTATGACCAAAATAGCATTGCAAACATGATATTGGTAATAGTCTAACAGAGAAACCGCGCTCCAGGCTATGATAAGCAAAAATATATATATATATATATATATATATATATATATATATATTGAATTAAACTGCAGCTGAATTAAAATTATAGAAAAGTAAAGCCTATTCGGTTGCGTTTTAATACTACATTCTGGTTTTTGATGCATGCATGTGCTCCTGCTATATCCAGATGTTCTTCCAATTCTGGGTGGCTAGATGCTGCAAATGATGATCAACATAACATAGAAATAGATAAAAGCAATGTACCTATCAAGCAAGAGTATCCTATTCTGTTATTTACATGGTTCATATTTTGTTCTGTTGAGGCAAAACAAAAATTCTCAATCTGTAAAGAAACAACCATGAATGTTTAGCGTCTGTAGTCTGTAACATGGTTGAAGCTAAACCAAGGTAATGAAAGATCACATACAAGGCCCAATGGTATAGATTGTGAACAAGGTGTGTTACGAATGAAACTAAATCTCTAGATTATTTCTGCAAGTTCAAGATGTATCCCAACCAATTGAAACTTTGTGCATGATAACACGATAACACAATAACAATATCATTCCTAATTAATTCTTCCATTCAAAATTATTTACACTGCAGCAGAAGAAGGGTTATTCTTTCTTTCATGAGATGGATGCATCAAAAGCGATGTAGTGAACAAAGGCCGGTACATGTGTTGGGTATTTGAGCTGCTGTCTGCATACAGGGTCGTTCCTAGTATTTTGGGGTCGCTAGGCGAAAAAAATTTAGGGGCCTTTTACCTATCTTCAATCACTAATAAGAAACAATCATAGACTCATAGCTATATTAGTTGCCGAAAGTGATTTCTTCTTACATTTCTAGATACAAAATCATCAATAATAATATTTATATCAATCTGATCCAACATATCTTTTTCTATGCATAAAGTAGTTACCGAAAGGGATTTCTAGTGACCAAGGAGATAACGTAGGGATCTGAGAAATCATGTTGAAGAATATGGTTTTGATATTCCAGATGTGATGAGTGATTGTCAATGAAAGTCAAAGGAAGAGAGATGAAGACCTGCCGAGTCTGAGGCGCATGTGACTCAGGTACACGGGCAGTGAGCGACGGCCGGGCAGAGGAGGCTGCGGAGTCGGGCTGGCCCAATCCGGTTACATGGCTAGGAGCGGCAGATGATCCACTGGTCTGTTGACTGGGTTTGACTCAGGTACACGGGCGGCGAGCGATTGCCGGGCTGAGAAAGCTGCGGGGTCGGGTCGGCCCAATCCGGGTACCCGATGCGAAGACGGTGGACGCTTTGTCAGTTCGGCGTAAAACTGACAATCTATGTTTAATTCATTTTTTTAGGATATTAATATTTAGTTTTTAAGTTTAGAATATTTTTATTTGAGTCAAGTAATTTTTCTAAGAATATTTTAGTAATTTTTCGGAATTTATTTTAGAGTCAGTTTATTTACCTGAGGGTAAATTAGTCTTTTCATGTATTAGGATTTGCCTATAAATAAGCCCATATCTCCTTTGGGGATAGTTGACTGTTTTTTAATAGATCAATCTGCAGTCCACCGAAAAATTGGATCGATATCTGTTCATCACCGCATATGTGTTCCGTGCGGCAAAGAAACACATGGCCGGCGTTTGCTTTTGCATTTTCCCACGCCGGCGTCACGCTGCTGCTGCATAGCTAGCGAGCCCCACGGCACATTTTCTCCGCCACATGCAAGCCAGCCGTTGGTTCATCTCTGTTGCCTCTATTTTTTCACGCGCGGTCACCGAGGAGAAAGCAAATAAAATGCAAGCTCTGGAGTAGTCCTGTGTTGCACTGTTTGCTGGCCGGCTAGGCCTGGCTCTAGGCGGAAAACACAGTGCTACAAGGTGTTCTTCCTTCAGTTTTCCACGGCAGCGTTGCAGCAGTCGACGGGCGGTACGATTTTCAGCCATCTGCATCGCTTATTTCGGCTTGTGGATCTACTGCGAGCAATATTCATCACACGGTACTGCATGCAGGTAAGTAGATTCAATCTCCTATTTTCTAGGTAATCTCAGTTTAATTAATAATCTCGTAATTATCATTTTTTTAATTAAACTCGTCATTAAATTTTAATCTGTTAAATTTTTATCTCGGATTATTTAAGTGTTTTTTAATCTGCTCATATAAAAGGAAAATTTATTAGTCACAGTAATATATTTATTCTAGATTTCCTCGAAATATTTTAGGGATTAATTTCTGGATGATCCATGTTTTTATTTAGTTGATTAGTATTTTTATTTTTAGACCGTCGTTTGAACAATCTATTAATATATTAGGCATTTTGCTTACGTTATTAAATATTGCTAATATCATTTTAATTGGGAGACCAGTTATGTTTAGTCTAGAAAACTTTAATTCAAGTAGTTTGCTTTGCTAATATTATTTGTCTGGTTAAATTTGGTTGGGTGTTGGGATTATATTATAGTTTAGCAAAAATTTTAGGCGCCCATTCACCCCCCCTCTGGTCGCTACTTTCGGTCCTACAGGATCAAGATTCAAGAATACACCATAGTCCATGTGTGTGTGTATATATATACTTTGAATTTTTGATAGGAATAAGGAGATTAGGATTTAGGTGGGGATTTCTAGGGACCTGTCAACACTCACCACCACTTTGTGTTCCATCACTCCGGTGGAGTAATCGAGGTGACAAGGGCCTCACTCGGTTGTTGCTCATTGCCATGGTGGGCACCGATAGTCGTGATCTTAGATTTAGAGATTTAGGGGTTGCTGAGCGAGCTGATGACCGTGCATTTAGACGATATCATGGGCGTGGATGTCTGGCTGCTTGTCTTGCTACTAGCATGTTGTGTGCTACATTGGGCTGAGCAAAGTTGCTAGGTATTGTGTGTTGCATGCTAGGAATTGGGGAAATGGGTTGTGGGCTATTTTCCATTTTTGTTGTTGGTTTATTGCTGCGTACTGGCTATAGGCTTATGACTGTCGTGGGCCATGACGTGGACTAGAATGAGTATAAAAATACTGAGCTATATACACATGTATTTATAAATTAGAGGCCCCTAATTTTCTTGGGCCCTAGGCAGTCGCCCCTCTTTCCCTAGCCCAGGAATGGCCCTGTGTGCATATAACTCATCCATACGATAACTCATTCAGATAACAACAGACCAAGGAACCGGTGAGAGATAATAAATAAGTACTTAATAGACCATGTAATTGCAGAATAGCATAGAACAGAAGATAAGAAAGAAGGGACCTTCAAGATTCTGAAACACTGATATGTGGACTCATGGTGGATCTCTCTCATTATCTAGAGGAAAGGATGTGGCGCCAGCCAGTGGCCTCCAGCCCTATGTGGTGCAATGAGCCGACGACGGGCGATGAGAGGCGGCACGACGACAAGAGGCTATAGTGGTCCGTGACGCGATGGGAGGAGACGGTGGTCGACGGTATATGCTGATAGAAGTGGAGAGGCGTGCGCAGGAGAAGGCGACGACATGTAGACACTTTCAAAGAAATGATATTAGCTTTAAGGCTATTACACTTTCATTGTGGCTACGAAACGAAGTTCTTCTTTAGGAGTTCATCCTGAATATCATCGAGCTACAACATGTCAACCAATTCAGAATACTTCATGTATTTTTATTGACTATGGTTGCGTGCGGATTCTATCGCATTTGGGTGGAGAGTGGCGAGAGTTTTTTCAATTTATCCTTAATCTGAAATCTCTTTCTAGCGGAGATTCAGAAATATGTAGATTCAGTGCAACATAGAGACAAACTCTCAGGAATATTCAGAATGAGTCGGAGTCAGATCCATTATATTATTGCTCTATTGGAGGCTTCATGGTGTATTTGAGACATTCAAAACGGTCATTCAAGGCATTTCATAACACTCTCTAATTTGTTGTGACCATATACTCGTCCTTCAAAGTGGAGAGGTATGTTAGAGAAAATGAAGTGTTCAATCATTTTCATCTGGCATAGAGCAAGTTCATTATTGCCCATGATCTACGGTATTGCAGAGCTTCTTGGCTCCAAGTATGATCTGGACATCCAATACTTAGGTGAGATGGTTGCGGCCATCTGCACTTTTCTCAACGAACTGCTTGGTCGCGATGCAAGTCATATATGATGCACATGTTACTTCTAGTAAAATTGCATCACATTTCTAAATAGAGACATGAATAAAATTACTGCAATTTTCTAGTATTTTTCTAGGCAATTCTGTTTTTACTGATAAAAGTAATGATAATTAAATGCATACAGCAATTAAATATAGTAAAACAGTAAACAATAAATAAGCATAGGAAATATTACTAAAAAGGAAAAATGGATGTGAAATTCAGATTATGGACGTCCTTTTATACAAGAAAAGGGTATTTCCAAAATTTTCAGCGAATTCGGGGGCCATACGCAAAATTCATAATCTATTTGTGGTTTTCAGAAATTCAGTGGCCTTTGCGCAAAATTCACACTTATGCGCAATATACATAAATTAAAGGACTAAAATACAAAAATACCTTTTTTCTTTTTTTTTCTTTTTTCTTTTCCTTTTCCTTCTTTTTTATTTTTCTCTCTTGTCGTGCTTATTTTCTTTTTCTAGATGAATGGGCCACGACCCATATTGGTACACGCACGGGCAACTCGGTGACTAGGTTTCCTAACCCTAGCTGCCAGCGGCTTCTGAGGCATTGGCGGGCTTCAGCATATCTAGTAGGCGGTGTGTGGTGCGGCGTGCGGCAACGGCGACATGACGCGTTCATCCATAGGGTTTGTGCATGCGCGCACAGGTATGATGGCACGAGGACGACTAGTACCATGCATACAGTAGTGTCGGTGCGCATACGGGCGCGATGTAGATTATATCTAATCTATAAAATATAATGTAAACATATTGTTGATTGTAATAGATCGTTTTCTTCCCCACGTAGAGCTTCATGCTGAGAAACCAGCTCTCCTACCTGTGTAGTCCAGAACTTACATCTGAGGAGAGGACTCCTCTATTTATACAGTAAAACCCCTAAAGTTAAGCATGCCTAACCAACTTCTCAAGAGAAGATTAGAATCATCATAAGAAGCGTGATAGGAATGAAAGGAAAGTGATGGCATATGAACTAAAGCGCCTAGTGATGAGAATGGCAAGGCAATGAAGAACAATGTTAAGACATATGATTCTAGAATTTGCAAAGACACTGAAGCACATCATGGAGAAATACTAGAAGTCACAACTTGAGATACACCTCACCATCACAGTAAGTAAGGACACCATCATGGTAGTGTCCGTAAAATCTCGATTGATTTTCTCATGATGCCAATAGAAGCCTACTAATGCCATTACAAGTGAAAAGCAGCTACCAATGAAGAAATAGCTAGCCTACATGCATACTCTATTTAGAATTAGAGTTCTGATATCATTTGAATGCAGCTAAATAATAGAGTATTGAATAATTATAACTCTAGAAGAGAAAATTGAATGAAAGATTTGAAGTTTTCGAAGAGCAAATATCTTTCACTGCAATGAATGCATTATTTCCAATATGCCATAGCATGTTTAAGACATTTATTATTTTGTTGCTACTTCCTCGCACATGAATAGATTGTCTTACCCTAGAATCTTGTGTAGCGTCCAAATAAAAAGAATGAATCAATTATGGATTGCAGCTCCATAAATATAACTTTGAGAAAGAAATATTTCTAGATGAATGAGAACTAGAAATATTATGACCGTTGCTAGAAGCAACAAATGCATTTTGTAGGCCCTTGAAGAGCCATGGTCATATTATTTGTGGGATAATTTTGCATAGTAATGAAGCATTGTTGTATCTGAACCCACTTAAACTTTCTTAAAGTTTACAGAAATTGAAGGAATTATACTATAAGTATACATTCTTTAATATTTGAGCTATACTATAAATACACTTGAAGTGTATGTTACTTTAAGATTTTATTTCTTCCATTTAGAATTATGCATCATGTCAAATTTGGTTTTTGAATTATGGGAAAATAAATTGACAACTGATATGGTTATAACTTAAAAGTGAAATAATTTCCTAAATCATGAAGATTTGTGTGCCCGCATGCACCACTAGGAAATTAATCACTAGAACAATGTGGAATTATTTCTAGACTGTATCTAGGATGATACTTTGTTCTTATTGAACCCCTATATGGGTTATAATGACACTACTTAAAGCTCATAAATCTTTGTAATAAACGTATGCATGTCTATTATCTTATTGATTATCATGTCTTGATCATCAAATAGAAGTCCACTTGAATGGATAACACTAAAGAATAGCGTTTAATGACTAATAAATTGACATTAGAGGCAAAGTAGTGCAATAAGTATCATTTGTCCACTTGAATGGACTAAGCATAAGCAATGAAGAATTAAGAGAATTGCTATACCATTATTACAAAGTTATAATTTATCTGTCATGAATAAGGCATACAATACTAAAAGCTATGGATCTCAAACATAATTTAAACCATTGATATACAATATCTACTCAACAACAGTGAAACTAGTGTTAAACTTCCCGTTTAAGTATGTGCATATCATACTAGCATAGTATATTGAAAATGCTCTCTCCGAAAAGTCCGTAAAACTTGTGAACCGAGATTTACATGTAGCCTTCTACTTTTGTAATTTTTCGTCATTTAGGGGGAAAGAACGAACCCTAAAAAATGTTGGAAACTTATGGTAGAAATAAAATGAATTGTGCACATTACCTCACACTAGTAAATGGAGTGTAAGAAGTACTAGAAGTACATGAAGGATATGCCCAAGAAAATTCCGTGGATCGGAAGTTCCGATAGTAAGTATCGGAAGTTCCAGTTATTTTCTGGTCTCGATACAGAGAGCAAATATTGCTTCGGAAGTTCCGATATGGTATCAAAAGTTCTGACGAGCCAGAAGTTCCAATTTGGAATCGGAGGAATTTTGTACTAATCGGAAGTTCCGATGTGGTATCAGAAGTTCTGAGGTGGGCGATAACAGATTGGATCTGTTGTGTGTCGTAGTGTATCAGGAGACCTAAAATACCCTGTCGGAAGTTCTGATACAGAATCAGAAGTTCCGATGTGGGCAAGCAGATTGGATCTGTTACAGTTTTTAGGGTTTCAGGATGAGCACGACCTAGGGCTCTCAACCCTATATAAGGAGAGGAGAAGGACGTCTTGGGTCAAGCAATAAGCCTAGATTAGACCTAGCCACCCAAGAGTTTTCTCCTTCCTTTCTTGATCTCAAATGTTGAGGTCAAGGATCCCCATCTCTCACGTGTGGTGCTAGCACACTGCTGTGGGAGGTATTTCATCCCTGTACGTGTGGACTCCGTGGAGATGTTGCTCCAATAGCGACGCTCGTGGACGTCTACATGTGAATGACTACGTCGTCTTCATTGATCGGATCGACGAAGGACGGAAAGGACGAAGTGAAGAGAGGATAGAAACATTATTCCAACATCTTCCGCTGCACGTAGCGCGTCTCATACTAGAAGGTGCTGATCTATGATCTCACACATGCATGAGCATAGGGCCATAGGGCGGAAATTTTGAATTTGCCGGCTAGCGTAGCTCCCCTATTACCCAATAGTGGTATCAGAGCCTACGTGCGTAGTGTTCGATATAGATCCCTCATGTATGGAGATACATGGTGGAAAAACAGATTAGATCTGTTTCTATCCACGGCAGATCAAAAGTTCCTGTTATTCTATTCTTGCATGTTTCGTGTGTGCTAGGGACGTTACGATGCTAGAGTAGTTTTCCCTCAGAAAATTATGTGTTCATGATCTTCCCAATAGCTGCACCCACCAAGGTTCATGCTCATCGATAGTGGGTCTGCTAAAGTAGTGTGCTATCTTTTATCTCGACTAGTTGGGGCGGAAGTCGGACTTCTGCACGCATAGTGTTGATTCACTTGACGAGGCTATCAAAATGGTTTTGGGTCTTGGAGCATAGGAGTTAGGGTCGAGCATTGGATGCTTCTCAATGACAAGAGTCACATACGATGTGATTAGCAAGGAGTTATTTACCTATGTCAACTAGCTTCTAACAGTGATGCCAAAGCTCACTATGAGATAGCGTGACCATGGATCTTGCGCCACTATTAGTCATGAGAGGGAAAATGACTTGTTTAGATAGTGGAACATCTTTTATTGGATAGAAGATAAACATTGCATAGTGCTAAACCTCGCATTTAATCTTTCGTAGATCATGGAACCTATTGCGTCTACTGTTAAGAGCACTCCAATTTTTAATTTGCGATCTATTCTTGAACGAGATAAATTGTCTGGAACGAACTTTATGGATTGATATTGAAAGTTGAGAATTGTTCTCAAGCAAAAGAAAAAAGATTATGTTCTAGAGGAACCTCACCCTAATGAACCAGGAGAGGATGCTTCTACAATAGATAAGCATGCTTATGAGAAGCATACTAGTGATTCCATGAATGTCAGCTGCCTAATGCTTGCCTGCATGTCCTCTCAGTTTCAGAAATAGTATGAGGAATGTGATGCTTACGATATGATCGTAGGGGTAAGGGCATGTTTTAGGACCAAGCAAGGGTAGAAAGATACAATGTGTCTAAATGCTTGTTTGGTAGTTGGTTGGATGAAGGAAGCCCAGTGAGCCCTCACATGATCAAGATGATTGGTTGCGTAGAGACTCTAGATAGACTGTGCACTCCACTAGATCCATACCTCGCTATCGATGTCATTCTCTAGTCGCTCCCACTGGAGAAGACACTAGATGAGTTGCATGGGATGCTAAAATCTACTAAGGAGAGTATTAGGAAGGCTCCAAACCATGTGATGGTTGTTCAGAATGAGGGCAATAAGAGGAGGAGGAAGAAGGCTAAGACTACATATGTGATCTCTTATGCGAAGTCTAAACCAACTAAAAAGTCCAGGTCTGGTCCTGCCAACTCCGATGTGTGCCAACATTGCCACAAGCCTGGGCATTGGATGCACAACTACAAGGTGTACCAAGAAGAGCAGAAAAACAAGAAGGGAAGTGGGACTTCTGTTTCAGGTATTAATGTTATTGAAATTAATCTTGCTACTCGTCAAAATGATTCATGGGTATTTGATACTGGTTTGATGATTCATACTTGAAATTGTTCCACGGCTGAGTAGAGTAAGAAAGTGTGCAAGTGGCGAGCTGGATATCCGCGTCGGGAATGGTGCAAAGGTTGTAGCGTTGGTCGTCGACGTTTATTCACTATCGCTACCGTCAGGATTAGTTTTGGAGTTAAATAATTGTTATTTTATTCCCGCCTTAGGCAGAAACATTATCTCTTCTTCATGTTTAGAGGAAGATGGTTTTGAATTCGTAGTAAAAAACAAGCTCAGTCCTAAGTCTGACAAGTGCTTCTTTGTGAGGTATCCTAGGGAAACCAAAAGAGGAGGGCAAAGTGTTTGTCGCTCGGAATGGTGTATTCCTTGAGAAAGAGTTTTTGTCAAAAGGAGTTAGTGGGAGGACTATGCATCTCGAAGAGGTTCAAGAGCCCCTGGAAAGTGTTCTAGATCCCACTGAACCAGAGTAGGAGGTGCAAGATGTTGCAGATCCTGTTATGGATGCGCCGGCCCCACGAAGGTCTAGGAGAATAGTCCATGCGCTAGAGAGGTATATGTTCTTGACCACTGGACATCGCGACGTGTTGTTGTTGGACAACGACGAGCCTAAGACCTATGCGGAAGCAGTGATGGGACCAGACTCTGAGAAATGGCTTGGAGCCATTGGATCTAAGTTGGAGTCCTTGTGAGTTGACCAAGTTTGGAATTTGGTTGATCCACCCGATGGTGTAAAAACTATTGAGTGTAAATGGATCTTCAAGAAAAAGATAGATGTTGATGGAAATGTTCACATCTATAAGGCACAATTGGTGGCGAAAGGTTTCATACAGATTCAAGGTGTTGATTATGATGAAACATTTTCGCCCGTCGCTATGCTTAAGTCTATTTGTATCATCCTAGCTATTGCCGCATTTTATGATTATGAGATATGGAAAATGGATGTCAAGACAACTTTCCTAAATGGAAACCTAAGTGATGATGTGTACATGACACAGCCTGAAGGTCTTTATGGTCTGGGGAATGCTGGGAAATTTTGTAAGTTGCTAAAGTCCATTTATGGATTGAAGCAAGCTTCTCGAAGTTGGAATCTTTCCTTTGATGAGGTAGTCAAAGGGTTTGGCTTCATCAAGAACGAATAAGATCCTTGTGTTTACAAAAAGGCTAGTGGGAGCTCACTTGTGTTTCTTGTCCTATATGTGGATGACATATTGTTGATCAGAAACGATATTCCTTTGTTAAATGTTGTCAAGACTTAACTGAAAAATAGTTTTTTGATGATATCTTGGAGAGGCACCATACATTTTGGGCATAAAGATCTATAGAGATAGATCAAAATGATTAATTGGATTAAGCCAAAGTATGTACATTGACAAGGTTTTGAAACGGTTCAAAATGCAGAATTCTAAGAAAGGTTTTCTGCCAATGTCACATGGTATTTCTCTTAGTAAGACTCGGTGTGTTGTGACACCTGATGAGCTAGAGAAGATGAGTGTGATCCCGTATGCCTCCGCAATTGGATCCATCATGTATGCCATGCTATATACACGCCCAGATGTGTCATATGCTCTAAGTGTTACGAGCAGGTACCAATCAAACCCGGGTGAAAGTCACTGGGCTGTAGTAAAGAGTATCCTCAAGTACTTGAGAAGGACTGAGGAAATGTTCCTAGTATACGGTGGTGAATAGGAGCTCATTGTAAATGGTTACACGGATGCTAGTTTTCAGACCGATAAAGATGATTCTTGATCACAATCTGGTTTTGTGTTCTGCCTCAATAGAGGCGCAGTGAGTTGGAAGAGATCCAAGCAAGATACGGTGGTCAATTCTACAACAGAAGATGAGTATATCACTACTTCAGAAGTGGCGAAGGAGGCCGTTTGGATCAGAAAGTTTGTTTTTGAGCTGAGTGTTGTTCCTAGTGCGTCCAGTCCAGTGGACCTCTATTATGATAATAGTGGAGCCATTGCGCAAGCCAAGGAGCCTAGGTCGCACCAGAAATCTAAACATATACTTCGGTGATATCACCTGATCCGTGAGATCATTGAGAGAGGTGATGTGAAGATTTGCAAGGTGCACACGGATTTGAACATGGCGGATCCGTTGACGAAGCCTCTTCCACAGCTTAAGCATGAGGCGCATATGAGCTCCATGGGTATTAGATACTTGCATGAGTGAGTCATGTGTTTGTGGAAGATGCTAGTAGAGTCTATGCTAATGTATGAGGATAATTGTTATCTTGTTCCTTGAATAAATATCATTTGCATTTAATTAATGAGTATGACTTGTTATGTGAAACTATTTTCTTTATGACAATGTTGTTCAAAAGGGTCCTTAATCTTGTCATCATGTGGGACAGTGATGATACATGGATTAGTACATCCGATTGATTGATAATTGTGTTTCACAAATCATAGATGTAGAGATGTCAAATCAGTGATGTGGACACATGTTGGTGAACATGGTGTTGGACAGACCCACTTAAGATACTGCTGAGATTGTTATGTACCAACAGTTGTCATCTCAAATGGTGTACATGCAGAGTCCTTAGACTTGAGATCGTCATTTGATTCTAGAATGCGTAGTGATACACTTAGATGTTTCCTAACGCTATTCCGTAACAGGGTAGTAATAAGGATTGTTTTTAGGTGTGTTGTGAAACATGTCGGTTCACCTCCAATCCAGGACATGATCATTGGGAATTGCTTGAAAGAGTGTTGCGATATTTGAGAGGCACAACCTCTTATGGAATTCACTAAACTACTTATCCATCTGTACTAGAAGGAGATGAGATCAAAGCTACAAGTGGCTATGTGTTTACCTTAGTCGGTGTTGCAATTTTATGGAGGTCTTGTAAACAAACCATTTTGACACGTTCAACCATAGAAGATGAACTTGTAGCATTAGACACAACATCTGTTGAAACCGAGTGGCTTAGAGAGCTTCTGTTGGACTTGCCTTTGGTTGAAAACCAATACTAGCAATCCTTATGTACTGCGATAACCAAACCGTGTTAACAAAGGTTATGAGCACTAAAGATAACATGAAATCCTCCAAACATGTAAAGCATAGGCTCAAATCTGTTAGGGAGATGAAAAACTCTGGAGTAATAACGGTGAATTATATTCAAACCGAGAAGAACCTAGCAGATAGTTTCACAAAAGGTCTAGCACGGAAAGCGATTCCGCTGCTTCTCTGGACATGGGTATGAGGCCCATATAATTTTCATCACAATGTAAACCCATATATTATTGATCGAAGATCCCGTGAATTAGATAATAGAAAAAACAAGTTGTTGATGAAAAATTAGAGTACATATATTCATATTTTACCTATGTCCTACAAATAACGTACTCTCAACTGTATGGAAGGTTGGCTTGAAGCCTTAATGTATTCTAGTGTCCAATGAGGGAAATAGGTATCGGCCTACAGGATACCTACAATGAATACACCTACTTGAGCCTAACTGTGAGGTCGCAGTTCATGAGAATAGGGCATTCTCAAGAAGGCTCATAAGCAGATCAGGGAGTATGACCATAAAAGCTCCATTAAGATGTAGTCTATTGGCAGCCTAGTATCAGTTGGATTGTCAAGTGTAGTCTTATCACAAAAATCTATGAATTCAAGGCTTAGTCCATTCATTAAATGTAGGCGATAAGTGAGTATGAATGTAATATGTGAAGTTTGAATTGAATATGGATATGATGTATGTATTTTGAATATGAATTTGGATGTAATATGTGAAACTGGATGTGTTATGTGAATTTGGATGGGATATATGAATTCGGGTGTGTTATGTGATTTTGAATGTGATGTGTGAAGTTTGGATGTGAGATGTGATTTTGGATGTTATATGTGAAGTTTGAATGTGATTTTGGATATGATATGTGAATTTTGTTGTGATATATGAATTTGGATATAAATTGTGATTGAATGTGAGTGTGAATAGGGGAACCATGAAAAACAAAAAAATACCAGCTAACTTCCGTCGGCCTTTAGTTTTCGGCCACGTCGGCAGAAAGGGCTAACTTTCGTCGGCTAGGGTAAAAGCCGACGGAAGTTAGGGCAGTTTGCCACGTCAGCCGAGGCCACATAACTTCTGTCGTCCAATCATCTGTCGGCCAGATTGGCCGACAGAAGTTAGCTAGCCTCGGTTGATGTGGCAAAATGCCACGCTATCTTCCGTCGGCCACGTGAAGCCGACGAAAGTTAGGTAACTTCCATCGAACCGCTTCTGTCGGCCATATGCCGACGGAAGTTAGCCTTTTGCCGACGGAAGTTAGCTTCTTCCATCGGGAAAGGGATACCTTCCGTTGGCTTTGGCCGACGGAAGTTGTCTGGATTGTTGTAGTGTTCTTTCTTTCTGATTGCTTTGGAATTGGTGGGGGATTGTTGAAAATTGGCCCATGAGGTGGCCTAATTATTTAATTCCAAAGCATATTGTTGGGGGAAATTATTCCACTTTCCAGGCTTAAGGCGTAAACCTTCCGAAGCTGATAATGGCCCCGATGTTGGCAAGCTGTTGTTCGAAGTATGCGTCGTCAAGATCGAAGGGCACCTCGGTGCGAAGCCCTGGAGAACTCTCCGAAGGAAGGATGGAGACTTCGAAGCTGAAGGATATGATTGATTGGATGTCTTGTTTATCCATCTACCTTGTAGTACTTTACCAGGCTTCAGGAGGAGGTATCCAGATGGAGGCAAGAGGCCGCCGATCGCCTCCGCACTCAAGCTTCCACTGAAACTCCAAGGGGGCCTCAAGACGATGGAGCCCGCAATCCCCCAGAAGTTATACAAGTCCCGGAGGAAGCCGAGAATGCCTCCTTCGATAATGAGTCTCCGTTACACCCTGATCTGCAGAGAGTGCCTTTCGACCCCAGGTTCAAGGCCTCGAAGCTGCACAAATACTCCGGGGGGTCGGACCCCGGAGAATTCGCCCGCTCTTACGCCCTGGCAATAGAAGCAAGCGGAGGGGTGCGAAGCACCATGGCAAAATGCTTCCCCCTCGCTCTCGAAGGTGTGGCACTCCGCTGGTTCTGGTCCCTAAAGCCAGGATCGATCAGTTCATGGGAACAACTCAAAAAGAAATTTGTGAGCAACTTCCAAGGTACCTTCGTGGCCCCAATGTCCACAGGAATTTTGTTTCAGGTAAAGCAGCGGGTGGGAGAAACCCTCCGGGAGTACTTCACACGCTTCGCCCACACCAAGTCACAGATCAAGGGCCTCTCTACCTCCTCGGTAGTTGATGCTGCCCGTGAAGGGGTGCTGAACCCCGACCTCCTCAGCAAACTCCATCGGAAGCTGGTAACGTCTGTGGCACAGCTCATGGCGTACTTCGAACAGTATGCCAAGGCGGAGGAAGGATGTCTTCGGCGAGTTGAAGCGACATTGCCCACCCTCCGGGAGGTCAAAAGGGAGCCTGAAGCCTCCACTACACTGCAACCTCCACAAGACAACCGTTCCAACGAGTACAAGCGAGGGAAGAAGCATTTCCGCTCGAAGGTGCTAAACATTGCACCTTCGGCCTCGAAAGCCTGCCAATTTCCAGCAGGTAAAAAATTTCAAGGCTGGGCCACCAAAGCCTCAAGAAAGGATGCCTGGTAGGCGCCAGAGTTTTTTCTGTTGCGTGCATGGCAACAACAGAAGCCATGACACGAAGGATTGCAAGGCAGTATTAGACCTTCGGGGCGACTACCTTGAGTGAAATATCGGGCGGGGTACTGATGAGGACATCACTTCACATGATACACACATGGAGCCTCCACCTACAATTCAACTACAAGGACCAATCACACGCGCCCGTCCCGTCGCTTGAACCATGAGGTTAATTCGTTCCTTAGCAACTTTGATTATATTTGTTTGGATGGGATGCTACTGAATACTAGTGATATTTTGTTGCTTAGGAACATGGGAGATGGAATAGGAGAGTTGGAGTTGAAGACGGAGCCGCACGGATGATTTGAAGTCAAGAATTCGCTGGTTCGGACTACATCGACCACCATTCACCAAAATGGGCATAACTTCCTCATACGAAGTCCGATTGGCGCATTCTTGGACTTTTTGGAAAGCTGAGGAGAAGACGGATCTTTTGCCATTGGTTTCACATCATTTGGAGTCTCGAGTCGACCTATGTATTTAAAACAGTCCGGCGTGACAGAACTGGGCCGTGTTGGCCATATTTTGAGTCTGTACGTCTTCTAGCCCACAGCCCAAGTCTGTTCACTTTCCACAGACCGCCGCCCTATATATTCTCACGCCAGCCACCTCTAGGGTTAGGTTTTGCTTTGTTGCATCTACACTGTTGTGTTTAGATCCCGCCTCTTGCACCGGACCGATTGGCTGCTGCATTGGCGTTTGTGAAACCTCACCTTATCTTCGTTTGTCTGAGATTTGGCATTCGATTTGTATCCTTCCTGTTCTTGCTTGTGTTCTTGGGTTCGCTTGCAGGAATTAGCCTTCGTGGCGAGGTCAATCGCGTCCTGCGTGGTTGATAACCAACGGAGACAGTGGTGTAACGATTGCAAGGTTTTGATCCGCCGGACCGGAGCCTTGGATCGCCAACGTCGAGATTCTCCACCAACCCAAGTTTATCCTTTACCTATCGGAAGATCGGGACCACTCCCCCATCAGTTGGTATCAGAGCTCAGATTTCCCGTTAGGTAATTTCGATCTACTTTTGTTTTTACCCAGAGTCCAGAAAACCGCACCAAAAAAATTCCCCACCGAGAATCTCTTTGTGCCTTGCGATTTTAATTTCAGTTTTAACTTTGTTGAGTTCGTGTTCTTGGTCGAGTCTTGTTGCTGGTTTAGTCATCCCTCCGTGTCGTTTGAGTAGTAGTTGTTCTTGTGTCTCAGATAAAATTCCCCACCGAAAAACCCCCCTTCCGCAATCCTATTTTGTTTTCCACATCCAGTCTCTTGTGACCCCCCTTCAGTAAAACAGGCATAACTTTTCGCTCGTTTGGCAGAAAAATCTGAAATTTTTTGAGCGTGTTCCTGACCCGATTTGGGTGGGTACCCTAACCGGCTATGCCGGTTAGCCCTCACCAAACTCGCCAAAAAAAATCAGGAAGATAAAGAAAAAAATTGGACAAAGTTTTTGCTCGCCGGACAGCGAACTTGTTTGAATTTTTGTGAGCCACATCCCACCTCAGTTGTAGGTGCCAATTTTTGTGGTTGCATCTCTGGTTATCCTTGTTCAAAAAAAATAGAGTGAAAAAAAAGAAAAAATATATATATATATATAAAAAAAGAGAAGCAGTCATGTTTGTTGCTTGTCCGAACTCTTGTCCGAACTCCTGTCCGAACACTTGTCCGATCTGAGGCAGGCATTGGCTGTTTGTTGCTTGTCCGATCTCTTGTCCGAACTCCTGTCCGAACTCTTGTCCAATCTGAGGCAGTCTTTGGCTGTTTGTTGCTTGTCCGATCTCTTGTCTGAACCTTTGTCTGAACTCTTGTCCGATCCGAACAGCAGCAAAAAAAAAATTGCACATACCCTTGTCCGATCACTTGTCCGATCTCTTGTCCGATCCCTTGTCCGATCTATAGAGAGCTGATTTTGACCTGTTTTTGCTTCCTTTTTGATTTTTGGGCACATAGTTTCCCTCTATTACTTGAACTTTCACTTTGGGAGCACTACGGTCAGCAACTTTGACGAGTACTAGGGAATACTTATTGAACTTGGTTTAACTGTTATTATTATCGCTAATCCTTGCTACTCACTTTGCCTTCCAAGCTACACCTTTCTCTTGGTCAAGACAGGATCATTTCTTGCAATTGTACACCACCCTCCACTTGGTTCATCACCTGTAGGCCGGTGACCTCCCTGCGGCGTGGTAAGAACACTTGCAAGCGTGGGTAAGGTGCTTGACGGATTGCTTCCACCCCACACCCACCACCACACCTAGCTGTTTTTCCATCATGATTATTCTTTGTTGTTTTGTCTTTCACTAACATGGCAGATAACAGTGGTACCCCTCCATCTGATTTTAATGAATGTGTCTCACGACGTGCTCTACTAGAGTCTCAGCGGCAGACCCAACATTCCATCGAACGTCTCGCACGTACTGTGGCTGACCTAGTAGACCGGATGACTGCCTTGGAAACACGCTTGCCTGCTGCACGAGACAACAATGACCATATTGAAGAGGAAGACGACCATATTGAAGAGGAAGACGACCTATCCTATGCTGGGAACAATGGCATTGCACCTGATGAGGCTGCACATCATCGCTTTCAGTTCAACCGTCAAGGTATGGGCGGCCACCGCAACCGCCCTCCACGAGGTAACAATGACAACCACAGGAACAATGATCCCTACTCTAAGGTAAAATTTTCAGTACCTCCTTTTGCTGGCACCTATGATCCAGATGCATATTTAGATTGGGAGATGTCAGTCGAACAAAAATTTAATGCTCACATGGTTCCTGCTATCCACCGCGTGCGTTTAGCTACTAGTGACTTCACTGGATATGCTCTTCTTTGGTGGACTGAAATAGTTCAGGTTGGAAATGAACCACAAACTTGGGATATGTTAAAACGGCAAATGCGTGGTAGATGGGTCCCTCCGTCATATAAACGTGATTTGAGAAAAAAATTGCAGCGCCTAAACCAAGGAAATAAATCGGTAGAGGAGTATTATCAGGAGTTGCAAATAGGTTGCATGCGTGCTGAAATTGAGGAGGACAATGAGGATAAAATGGCCCGTTTTTATGGTGGTTTACGACGTGAAATTCAGGATATCATTGATTATAAAGAATACAATACTATCACTCGTCTTTTCCACCTTGCTATGCTTGCAGAAAAAGAATTGCAGGGTCGCCAACAACCACAACGCAGCATGAGGACCAACATTGGTGGTGCTACTTCACGCTCAAGTGGGCAGCAGCAACGACCACTCGCACCCCCTTCTCGACCGACGGCTACATCAGCACCTTCTACATCTACAGCCCAGGTTGAGAGTTCCAAGACTGCAGCATCCAAGGCGCCAGCCAAGCCCACCTCCTCGACAGCCTCTACTGCGCGTTCTACAGCGATCCAGTGTCACAGATGCAAAGGACTTGGCCATGTGATGAAAGACTGCCCTAGTCAGCGGGCTTATATTGCTACGGAAGACGGTGGCTATGTAAGTGCTAGTGATGTTGAAGATGAATATGCACTTGCTGCTAACATTGCAGGAGATGATGATACATCCGATGATGACGCTGTTTTTACATCGGATACCTATGCCGACCATGAAGCACTTATTGTACAACGTGTTTTAAGCACTCACATGGAGCAGGACGACCGGGCACAACGGAACAATCTGTTTCAGACCTTCTTCCTCGTCAAAGACCGCCGTGTACGTGTCATCATCGACAGTGGTAGTTGCAACAATTTGGTGAGCCTCGACATGGTAACGAAGCTTCAACTTCCCACACGTGCGCATCCACACCCTTACCATGTGCAGTGGTTCAACAATAGCGGTAAGGTCAAGGTAACACAAACTGCTCACATCAAATTTGCCATTGGTACATACTTAGGAGTTGCTGATTTTGATGTAGTACCAATGCAAGCATGTTCTCTGTTACTTGGTAGACCTTGGGAGTATGATACTGATGCTACACACCATGGTAGGAGCAATAAGTATACGTTTATGAACAAAGGAAAGAAAGTTACATTGCTTCCTATGACTCCTGCTGAAATTGTAAAATTTGAACAAGAAAAACATGCTAGGGATGCACAAAAGGGCAAACAACCTTCTGAAAATCAGCAAGTAGCTAAGACGCTTTTGAGGCAACAGAAAGATACAATTGCTTCTCCTTCTTCATCACAAGTTATTAATCTGAAAGGACATGTCATGCTTGCAACTAAAACTGACCTTGCTGAAATTTGTGGTGATACTCCCTTGCTATACGGCTTGATTTGCACAAACGTGTTGTTTTCACTTGCGAACATTCCTAGCACTGTTCCTGTTGCAGTCACTGACCTTTTGCAGGAGTTTAATGATGTTTTTCCTGCTGAGATACCACCCGGGCTGCCACCGATACGCGGCATCGAGCACCAAATTGATTTGGTCCCGGGGGCGTCTCTTCCTAATCGTGCAGCGTACCGTACCAATCCGGAGGAGACAAAAGAAATTGAGCGCCAAGTACAGGACCTTCTTGATCGTGGGTACGTCCGTGAAAGCCTTAGTCCTTGTGCAGTACCCGTTCTTTTGGTACCTAAGAAAGATGGTAGTTGGCGCATGTGTGTTGATTGTCGTGCTATTAATAATATCACCATTCGATATCGACACCCTATTCCTAGATTGGATGACATGCTTGATGAGCTTAGTGGTGCCATTATCTTTTCTAAGATCGATCTCCGTAGTGGCTACCACCAAATTCGCATGAAACTAGGTGATGAATGGAAAACTGCTTTTAAAACAAAGTTTGGATTATATGAGTGGCTTGTCATGCCTTTTGGACTTACTAATGCACCTAGTACCTTCATGCGCTTGATGAATGAAGTCCTACGGCACTTTATAGGACGCTTTGTGGTTGTATACTTTGATGATATCTTGGTTTATAGCAAGTCTCTCACTGAACATGTTGAACACCTACGTGCTGTTTTTGTTGCCCTCCGTGAAGCTAGAATGTTTGGTAACCTTGAGAAGTGCACGTTTTGCACGGATCGAGTTGTGTTTCTTGGCTATGTTGTCACTTCACAGGGTATTGAGGTCGACGCGGCAAAGGTAGAAGCAATCAACAGCTGGCCGCAACCCCAAACTATCACACAGGTACGTAGTTTTCTTGGTCTTGCAGGTTTCTACCGGTGTTTTGTGAAAGATTTCAGCACCATAGCCGGTCCTTTGCATGAGTTGACCAAGAAGGGAATTACTTTTGCGTGGGAGCCAGCACATGAACAAGCTTTTGCCACACTCAAAGATCGTCTTACACATGCACCTCTACTTCAGCTACCCGACTTCAGTAAGCCTTTCGAGTTAGAATGTGATGCTAGTGGGTTTGGATTAGGAGGTGTGCTGCTGCAAGGAGGTAAACCCGTGGCCTATTTTAGTGAGAAATTACATGGCCCACAGTTGAATTATTCTACCTATGATAAGGAATTATATGCCTTAGTGCGTGTGCTTGAAACTTGGCAACATTACCTTTTGCCTAAGGAGTTTATTATTCATTCCGATCATGAAGCATTGAAGCATATACGTAGTCAAGCAAATCTGAATAAACGACATGCTAAATGGGTAGAATTTATTGAGACTTTTCCATATATCATTAAGCATAAGAAAGGGAAAGATAATGTGATTGCCGATGCTTTATCTAGACGTTATACTTTGCTTTCTCAACTTGATTATAAGATCTTTGGTTTAGAAACATTGAAGGACATGTATGCTAATGATTTGGACTTCAAAGATGCTTTTGCAAATTGTACCGATGACCGTGCTTGGAACAAATATGTGATGAATAATGGATATCTTTTTCGTGCTAACAAGTTATGTGTGCCAGCTAGCTCTCTTCGCTTGTTGTTATTGCAGGAAGCACATGGTGGTGGTTTGATGGGTCATTTTGGATCAAAGAAAACTGAAGATGTGTTGTCCACACACTTCTATTGGCCTAAGATGAGACGAGATGTTGAGCGCTATGTGGCACGATGCACTACTTGCAATAAAGCTAAGTCCCGACTAAACCTACATGGTCTTTATATGCCTCTGCCCGTTCCTAGTGTAC
This sequence comes from Zizania palustris, assembly GCA_019279435.1. Taxonomy (NCBI): domain Eukaryota; kingdom Viridiplantae; phylum Streptophyta; class Magnoliopsida; order Poales; family Poaceae; genus Zizania; species Zizania palustris. The sequence continues at coordinate 29,216,640 of JAAALK010000082.1, forward strand.
CTTGGGAGGATATTTCTATGGATTTTGTGTTAGGATTACCCAGAACTAGGAGGGGGAGAGATAGTATTTTTGTGGTGGTAGATCGTTTCTCTAAAATGGCGCATTTTATACCTTGTCAAAAGAGCGACGATGCTACAAATGTTGCTGATTTGTTTTTCAGAGAGGTCGTACGCTTGCAAGGAGTTCCCAATACCATCGTTTCAGATCGTGATGCCAAATTCTTAAGTCATTTTTGGAGGACGTTGTGGCATAAGTTGGGGACGAAGCTGCTGTTTTCTACTACTTGTCACCCCCAAACGGATGGACAAACGGAGGTCGTCAACCGCACATTGTCCACCATGTTGAGGGCTGTTTTGAAGACCAACTTGAAGCTCTGGGAAGAGTGTCTACCTCATATTGAGTTTGCATATAATAGGTCAGTACACTCCACTACTAAGGTAAGTCCGTTTCAAGTGGTCTATGGCTTTAATCCGCGTGCTCCTATTGATTTGCTACCATTACCACCATCTGAAAACTTGAATTTTGATGCTACTACACGTGCTGAATTATTACTTAAGATGCATGACACTACTAAAGCAAACATAGAGAAAATGAATGAGAAATATCGTGCTTATGGTAGTAAGGGTAGAAAAGAGATAACATTTGAACCGGGTGATCTTGTTTGGTTGCACTTGCGCAAGGATCGTTTTCCTGATTTACGAAAGTCTAAATTGATGCCCCGTGCTGATGGTCCTTTCCGTGTGCTTGAGAAGATAAATGACAATGCATATAAGCTTGAGTTGCCTGCAGCTTTTGGGGTTAGTCCCACATTTAACATTTCAGATTTAAAGCCCTATTTGGGAGATGATGATGAGCTTGAGTCGAGGACGACTCCAATTCAAGAGGGGGAGGATGATGAGGACATCACTTCACATGATACACACATGGAGCCTCCACCTACAATTCAACTACAAGGACCAATCACACGCGCCCGTGCCCGTCGCTTGAACCATGAGGTTAATTCGTTCCTTAGCAACTTTGATTATATTTGTTTGGATGGGATGCTACTGAATACTAGTGATATTTTGTTGCTTAGGAACATGGGAGATGGAATAGGAGAGTTGGAGTTGAAGACGGAGCCGCACGGATGATTTGAAGTCAAGAATTCGCTGGTTCAGACTACATCGACCACCATTCACCAAAATGGGCATAACTTCCTCATACGAAGTCCGATTGGCGCGTTCTTGGACTTTTTGGAAAGCTGAGGAGAAGACGGATCTTTTGCCGTTAGTTTCACATCATTTGGAGTCTCGAGTCGACCTATGTATTTAAAACAGTCCTGCGTGACAGAACTGGGCCGTGTTGGCCATATTTTGAGTCTGTACGTCTTCTAGCCCACAGCCCAAGTCTGTTCACTTTCCACAGACCGCCGCCCTATATATTCTCACGCCAGCCACCTCTAGGGTTAGGTTTTGCTTTGTTGCATCTACACTGTTGTGTTTAGATCCCGCCTCTTGCACCGGACCGATTGGCTGCTGCATTGGCGTTTGTGAAACCTCACCTTATCTTCGTTTGTCTGAGATTTGGCATTCGATTTGTATCCTTCCTGTTCTTGCTTGTGTTCTTGGGTTCGCTTGCAGGAATTAGCCTTCGTGGCGAGGTCAATCGCGTCCTGCGTGGTTGATAACCAACGGAGACAGTGGTGTAACGATTGCAAGGTTTTGATCCGCCGAACGGGAGCCTTGGATCGCCAACGTCGAGATTCTCCACCAACCCAAGTTTATCCTTTACCTATCGGAAGATCGGGACCACTCCCCCATCAGGTACTTCGGATCGAGCTCCACCAACGGCACGCTTGGAGCCTGTTCAAACTGTGGCCCGAGCCGGTGCCCTCGAAGCCCCCATACGGCTACCGGTGGCCAGTATTATGCCACCACCAAAGCAAGAAGACCCACAAGACCGCGGCAAGAGAGTGGTCCTGCCCATCTCCGGAGGGGGGACCCTCGGAAGCATGTCCAAGAGACAGCGTCGCGAGTACGTCCGCGAGGTCGGGCACATTGGGACCTCAAGTTCCGCCGAAGGGATGCCAGAATGGTCCCGTGTGCCCATCTCGTTCACAGCCAACGACGCGGCAGGGGTGAAGTTTCCCCATGCTGACCCATTAGTCATCTCTGCCGATATAGCAGGAGCAGATGTTCGAAGGATCCTGGTAGATGGCGGGAGCTCCGCAGACATACTCTTCGTCCAGGCCTTTGACCAGATGTGCATACCTCGCAAGCATCTGCTTCCAGCAGCTCGGCCGCTTCAAGGGTTCTCAGGACCGCCTCTCGATGCCCTCGGCCAAATAGGCCTCGAGGTTGCCTTCGGAGAGGGGCCTCTGGCCCGAGTAGAAGAGGTGATCTTCGATGTGGTGGATGCCCCTTACGCTTACAATGCTATCTTCGGTCGAGGGATGTTGAACCAATTCGGGGCTATAGCACATCACAATTACCTTTGTCTCAAAATGCCCACGCAAGGTGGGGTGCTTACTATTTTAGGAGACCAAGCTGTAGCCAGGAGGACAAAGTATGGCCATGGGCAGCCATTGGACCCCCGACAAGTGCATAATGTGGCGGAAAGCGCCGAGGAAATACCGGAGGCCTTGAACCCTCCGAAGGGATCCTCACTTAAGCCAAGCCCGGAGGGTGATGTCGAGACAAGAATAATCTCGGAAGATGGCAAAGAATACCCAGTGAAATTTGGCAAGGGGCTATCTCCGGAAATAACCGCCTCGTTAGAAGAAGTCGTCAAGAAGAATCTAGACATATTTGCTTGGACCGACGAAGACATCACTGGGGTCGACCGAAGCATCATCGAGCATAGTCTGCTCGTCAACCCGAAGGCCAAGCCGGTGCGTCAGGGGCTCCGCAAGCTGTCAACAGAAAGAGCAAGCTTAGCCAAGGCCGAAGTAGAAAAATTGTTAAGGGCTGGCATTATCAGGGAGGTAGCCCATACTGAGTGGTTGGCTAACCCTGTTTTTGTAACAAAAAAGGACTCGAACAAGTGGCGCATGTGTATTGACTTCACCTCGTTGAATAAAGCATGCCCACGAGACCCCTACCCAATGCCTCGAATAGATCAATTGATAGATTCCACAGCTGGCTCCGAATTATTAAGCTTCCTCGACGCTTATTCCGGGTACCATCAAGTATGGCTGAAGCGTGAAGACGAAGCCAAGACAAGCTTTATAACTCCTTCCGGAGTATTCTGCTATGTAAGAATGCCTTTTGGTTTACGGAATGCCGGAGCCACCTTTTCTCGCTTAATAGCTAAGGCTCTAGGTCATCAGATAGGCCGCAATGTCGAGGCCTACATGGATGATATTGTAATAAAAAGTGCTCAAAAGCACCGGCATAGCCTAGATCTAGCTGAAACATTCGAGAGCCTCCGAGCATGTGGAGTACGCCTCAACCCCGAAAAATGTATATTCGGGGCACAAGCAGGGAAACTGCTAGGGTACTTAGTTTCGAGCAGAGGGATCGAAGCTAGCCCAACGCAAATAAGTGCGCTGCAAAGGATGGCTCCGCCAGAGAATTTGAAACAAGTACAAAAGCTAGCAGGAAGGCTCGCAGCACTCAGCAGATTCCTGTCCAGGTCGGCAGAGCGAAGCCTCCCAATTTTCAAGGCGCTGAAGGGATCCGAAAGCTTCAGCTGGACGCCGGAGTGCCAGAAAAGCTTCGAAGATATAAAAGCATACCTCGGAACATTATCAACCTTAACCGTTCCTCTTCCAGGGGAAGCATTGCTTTTATACCTTGCAGCAACAGGTTCAGCAGTAAGCGCAGTGCTGGTTCGAGAGGTCGAGCTTAAAGGGAAGTTGGTACAAAACCCAATTTATTTTGTGTCGGAGGCATTATCCGAAGCCAAGGTCAGATACTCCGAGCTCGAAAAATTTGCTTATGCCCTAGTAATGGCCTCGCGAAAGCTAAGGCATTATTTCTTGGCGCATAACCTCATCGTCCCTACGTCGTATCCTCTTGGAGATATGCTCCGAAACAAAGATTCCACAGGCAGGGTTGGAAAATGGGCAGTCGAGCTGGCACCCTTCGAAATCTCCTTCACAGCGAGGACGGTTGTTAAATCTCAAATTATAGCAGATTTCGTAGCAGAGTGGACTCCATCTGCAGTATGGACCTCGGAGGAACCCTCCGAAGGTTTCTGGACAATATTCTCTGACTGAGCTTATCAAGCATCAGGTGCCGGGGCAGGGGCCGTCATCTTGTCACCATCAAGGCAAAAGGCAATGTATTCCGCAAGACTCAACTTCCGAACCACTAATAACATTGCCGAGTATGAAGGAATCTTGCTAGGCCTCCGAAAGGCTAAAGCACTCGGAGCTACAAGAATAGTGATCAAGACGGATTCCCAAGTCGTCGCGGGGCATATTGACAAAAGCTTCCAAGCAAAAAACCCACATCTCGCGCAATACCTTCAAGAAATCCGCAAGGCCGAAGCAGCATTCAAAGGGTTTACAGTTCAAAGCATCCCTCGGGCAGATAATCAACTTGCAGATATTCTTGCAAAAGCTGCAGCAGGAGCGGTGGACCTCCCGGAGGGCGCTTTCTACGAAGAATTAGAGCAGCCAGCAGCTGACCAAATACCCTCATCAGAAGTAATGTGCATTCCAACTACAGATTGGCGAGCTCCGATAATAACCATGTTGCAAAGTAGCATAGACCCTCCGGAAGGCCCAGAAGCTCGAAGGTTGAAAGCAAGAGCTCGAAATTACAAACTTATTGGGGAAGTGCTGTACAAAGCCGGAGTATGCTCACCCCTACTTCGATGCATCTCCCAGCCCGAAGGTCAAGACATACTTCGAGGCATCCACGAAGGGCTGTGCGGAGGTCATTTAGCCCCTCGAGCACTAGCAGGCAAGACGCTCCGGCAAGGGTTTTACTGGCCAACAATCGTAAGAGACGCTGAAGACCTGGTTCGAACATGCCAAGGCTGCCAATGGATGGGCAGACGGAGCCATCGCCCGCCAGCTCAGCTTCAAGTTATTGCCCCGGTATGGCCAATGACTAGATGGGGCATGGACCTCATAGGCCCTTTCCCACCAGCAAAAGGCGGGTTGAAATTTGCGGTGGTAGCAATCGAATACTTCTCAAAATGGGTGGAAGCGGAGCCACTAACAGCTATCACCTCGAGGAACGTGCAAAAGTTCTTCTGGCAAAATATTATATGCAGGTTCGGAGTTCCCAGAGAATTAACGGTGGATAATGGAACCCAGTTCGAAGCTGATACATTTCAAACATTTTGTGAAGAACTAGGCATTAAGCTATGCTTCGCAGCAGTGCGACATCCGCAATCCAACGGAGCCGTCGAACGAGCCAACGGGAACATCCTCTCCGGGTTAAATCGCCGAATTGTAGGATTGGCCAAGGGGCTATGGGTCGAAGAACTACCTAAAATATTATGGTCCTTCCGAACCACTCAAACTAGATCAACAGGTTTCACACCATTCAGATTGCTCTTCGGAGATGAAGCCATGACCCCTACGGAGCTCAGAGGGGAGTCGCTTCGTGTAATTCAACCCGGAGACGAGGATGATCGGAGTACTTCAATAGATTTGTCAGAAGAGACAAGGCTTCGAGCTGTCGCCAACCTAACTAAGTACCAGGAACACACCAAAATGTGGTATGACCCGAAAGTCAGATTAAGTAAGTTAAAACCGGGTCATCTAGTATTGCGAAGTGTAATAGCTCCGGGGAAGCTAGGAAACAAATGGGAAGGACCATATGTTATCTTACGCTCAGGACGCCCCGAATCGTTTAAATTAGCTAATTTAGAAGGGGAAGAGTTGAAACATGCATGGCATGCGGAGCACCTTAAGAGATATTACGCTTAAGGCCTCCTTGTAATCACTTGTAGCACTTCCTTTTTCTATAAATAAAGATAAGGGTTGAAACCTGTTTTGCCCTTCGAACATCCCTTACTCCTGATGGACGCATTAGGAGGACGGTGATGCTAGTAGAGCCAAGCATTTTTCGCAAAGACCCAAGGGGCTGACTGCGAACCATTGGTTCAGTGGCTCCGCCAACCTACGGATTCCAGGCTCCGGCTTGTTAGGATCCGTAGAAGAGTCTAAGGACTTTAAATAAAACAGATTTTCAGCCTCCGGGTGCGAAGTATCTGTAAAAGAGCCGAAGGTGGCCAACCTACGGATTCCAGGCTCCGGCTTGTTAAGATCCGTAGAAGAGTCTAAGGACTTTAAATAAAACAGATTTTCAGCCTCCGGGTGCGAAGTATCTGTAAAAGAGCCAAAGGTGGCCAACCTACGGATTCCAGGCTCCGGCTTGTTAGGATCCGTAGAAGAGTCTAAGGACTTTAAATAAAACAGATTTTCAGCCTCCGGGTGCGAAGTATCTGTAAAAGAGCCGAAGGTGGCCAACCTACGGATTCCAGGCTCCGGCTTGTTAGGATCCGTAGAAGAGTCTAAGGACTTTAAATAAAACAGATTTTCAGCCTCCAGGTGCGAAGTATCTGTAAAAGAGCCGAAGGTGGCCACCCTACGGATTCCAAGCTCCGGCTTGTTAGGATCCGTACAAGAGTCTAAAGACTTTAAATTTGTTATTTTATCGGTGGTGACATGTGCAAAATTCGAAGCATGCAGGTGTTCGGACAATCATTGTGCCTAGCGAACCCTTATATATGATAAAAGCTCCGCCACCCACAAGGGGGGTAGGAGGATAGGAGTCACACAGCATACTGTCGAAGCATTCCACATTACAATATTATACTCATACATCAAGAAAAATTGTTATCTAAACCCAAATAAAAACGGAGACCCTTTCGACCCCTAGAGCTACCCCTGCGGCTACTTTGCCCTTCGGAGCTTGAAGTCTTTTTTGGCCGGGAACTTCGCTTTTTTCTCGAGGCTCGCAGTTTCTTCTGCTCCTCCTGAAGTTCGGCCCACGTCAAAAGCCTTTCGGAGCCGGCCTCGGCAAGGTTTTCGGCTTGATACTCCGAGTCAGACCAGTTGACAGGCTCGGAAGACGAAGACCCCTCTTCCTTTTCTTCCTCTTTAATATAAGACAAAACGTCCCTTCGTACTTCAAGGGTAACTTCCCCCCCGACTCCGCGAGGAACAGAAAAGCGGGAGCGGCGATAAGGTCTCAAACTCTCAAGAACTGCCCACTCCTTTCGAAGCTCGGCAGTAGGTTCCAAAAGTACGAAGTCAGGGCTCGAAGGGCATGACAGAACCTAAAAAAGAGCAGAACACCCAAGACAAGTACTGTTTATAACTTTCTCATTAATTAAACAAAGTTTACAAGACCACAGGTACACAACAACCCTAAGCAGCTAGACCTGCGGGTCGGTTGGCGGAGCTGGGACCGAAGGCGCCGGCGAAGTCGGGAGTGGTGGCTTCGCTTGAGCTTGCTTTTGCCGGCGGGCCTCGTCGATCCAAGCCTTAGCAGCAACTTTATGATCTGCCTTCCATACTGATCGGAAAGCTTCCCAAGCCGAAGCCACCTCCGAAGACGGCCGCAGCAGGTCATCATCCGCGAAGCCTCCAGGAGACGAACCACTAACCGAATCGAAGGGAATCCGAAGAGATTCGAGGTGGCGAAGAACCCCGATGCCGGCGCACTGTCCGGAGATCTCTCCGTACCGGACTCCGGAGTTCTTCATCAGCGACGAAGCTACCTGGATCCTCGTCAGCTTCCGGTCGAGCGGCTCGTAGGCTGCAGCAGAGGTCGAAGGGCACATGGTGCCGAAGTACTCTAACGTACCTTGAAGAGCTTCCAAGGTACGGTCAGCAGTACTAGAATTCTTTCTCTCTGCTACTTCCAGGCTTGCAACAGTTGCGTCCAACGCGGCCACCCGAAGCATCAAGGAACTCTTCTGAGCCATTGCCTGGCTAAGAGCCCCTTGAAGTTCCACCAGATGTCCGTTCGAAGCAGCCGCATCCTGGCGAAGCTTCTCGACCTCCGCACGGAGGACCACTCGTTCAGCCTCGGCTTCTTGGGCATGAGAGCGGAGGGCTTCAAGGGCTTCTTCGGACGCTGCCTTAGCCTTCCGTTCTTCCAAAAGTTCTTCATTCAGCCTGAGGGACCTCCCGGCGGAGTCATCAAGAGCTGTTTGAAGGGCTGTAACCTTCCGGTTAAGTCGGTTAATTTCGACCTCGCTGGAAGTCGCTGCCGCTCTAGCAAGGGCGAATTGCTGCAAGGAAAACAAGGTAAGTGCTAAAGAAGTTTTGACCATTAAAATACAGCAACTGTGGTGTCTTTTTCATACCTGAAGGGCAGCCCTTTCGAGGGCCGTGTTGAGGCTCGAAGCCCTAACTTCGCTCAAAGCGGAGATCAACTCCGAATTGGCAATGTCCTGGCTTTTCTCAGCCAGGGGCTCCAGGAGCCTTCGAAGGCCGCTCCGATGCTCCAAGAAAGGAGCCAGAAGAGGGAGCCAAGACAAGGCTCGGGCGTCGTCCTCTGCAGCCTCGTCCTCTGAGTTGCCAACGGAGGGCGCAGCTTGGTCAACCCGAAGGCCCAGCCTGGAAATACTCTTACCCCTCCCCGGCACGAAAGGGGGAGAGGCAAGAACATTCCGACCCTCAGCCGCCACATCTCCGGTCGGAACCACGTTGTCGGAGGTGCCTTCAGTAGTCGAGGTCGCCACGGCCAGAGCCAACTCCGTCCCAGGGAGCACATCGTCCGCTCCGAAGGATACGTTCTCCACCACCGAGCTCGGAGCCCCCAGGGGAGCCGGAGGGTCCGCTCGGGTGACCGTCTCCGAAGAAGCGGGGACGTCGGGCGCCACCAAGGCTTCGGTACCCGAAGAGGTACCTATTTCAAATACCAAGATTAATTAACATATTCTACAGATAGCAAGCGAATGCCGACGAAAAAAGAAAGAGCTCCGGGAAAATACCTCTAAGAGCCGCTTGAGGAAGGATCGCCGGATCCTCCAGGACTTCGTACATCTGGAGGATATTGTCAAAGTCATCCCCCGAAGTCCTACCCTCGGTTTCGTCCGTCGGGGCCACGACCTCCGCGGAAACCCCTTCGGGCGCAGGCAAGTCGGAGGTAGAGTATGACTCCACTTGCACGTTGACGGGTGCAGGAGGAGCCGGTGGAGTTACACTAACACCCTCCCTGTCGGAGAGGTTTGAGGGGACCTCTTCCATATCTTCGTCAATCAAAAGGTAGTCTTCGAAGGCCTTCGCTGTAGCACCTCCGGAGTCTTCTGCCTCTTCGGGAGTCGGGCTCCGCTCATCCGGCGACGAAGAAGATGAAGCGGGCGTCAAGTGCGGAGGCTGCTTCGCCGCCTTCTTCTGAAGAGGTTGCTTGCCACCTTTTTAAGAGGGCTCGGCCGCTGCTTTCCTCTTGCGAGCCGCCGCTCCAGCTGGGGCAAAGTCGGGAAGCTGCGGAGGCTCCATGCCGAGGGCTCTCCACACCCTGTTCGAGCGCTCCCAACTCCCCACCAGCTCCAGCCTCCTCTGCCTCTCGGCCACCGAAGGGGCTCCGAGAATTCGTTCGGTAGCCCGGACTATGTCGTCCGGAGCTAAGGCCAGAGGCGCCGCTGAAAAGAAAAAGGTATAAAAAGCATAAGTATAATTAATGTGTTCATATAAAATGATGCCGCAGGAGAAAGACGTACCTATGTTTCGGAGGTACCCCTCCGAATCTTGCGGGATGGAGATTGGCCAACTGGCTCCGAGGGGTGAGATCCGAAGGCCGACGAACTCCTCAGCCAGGTCGCGCATGCTCATACGACGAGCCACTGAAGCCAGCAACCCTAGCCTCGTCGTGAGCAAGCTAGGGTTCGGGGAGATGTCCGCCTCCTTCCGGAACCAGATTTCTTGAAGAGGGCCCGAAAGGGGGGAGTCTTCTCCTACTTCGGCGTAAAACCACCGAAGTATCCAATTTGTATACCATCGGTCGTTTATGGCCTTCGCAGGGAAATGGAGAGCGTGCTCCCGCCGTAGCTGGAAGTTAACGCTGCCGAAGGCCACCGTCACCTTCGAGTCCCCAGGCCCATCTTGAGGCTTCGGCTGACAGATGGCTTCGTGGGTCGCTGCGAAGATCTCGGAGCGCCCTTCGCACCCCTCCGCTCGAAGACAGCTAGGCGGACGATTGCGTTGGGGGACAATTGAGGCAAGGTTATGTGGAACAAGTCCAGTACCTCTGCCAGAAAATCCACGGCTGGTAGCCCCAGACCCGCTTCGAAGAACGCCTCGAAGACCACGATTTCTCCGCTCCGAGGCCGTGGAGTCGACACTGTCCCGGGAACTCGAGTCCTCATTCCGGCTCCCAGCTTCCCGTCTACTGCCTCTTCAATGGACTCCGCGGTGCTCATAGACTGGCCGATGACAAAGCTCTGAGCCATCTTCTTCTTGGAGGGCGGGCGGAGCGCTCGAGGGTTCTTGGGCCAAGCACCGCCCGGACCCCCCGCCATTGCCGTGGCTGCCGATGCGGCCCAAGCCTGCCGCTGCGCCAGAGTGTTGGCCGCCAATGGAGTTGTGTGGCTGGTTCTCGCCATTGCGCTCAAATGCTCGAGGGTGCGGAAGATTGAAGGAAAAGGTGAATTGCAGGAACGGTGAATGCGGTAAAAAACTTCCAGTAATCCCTATTCCCCCCTTTTATAACCGCACGACCTATACTGCTCTTCGAGAAGTTTCACATTGCAGGTTCGGCTTCCGTCACCGACAGGTGGGGCTGGTAATTGGAACGGCGTGCAACCGCTGAAGAAATCGACCGTTACTTCTTTTTTACAGAGGGTAACGGCTATTTGCGCCGTAACGGTCATATTGACGGTACCCCACGACGTTCACACTCCGTAACCGTCTCCACGACGAAAGACACTTCGTAACCGCTTGCACGACGTTCATACTCCGAAACCGTTCTAGTCCCAGGGAGTTTTCTCACTGTGCCAAAATTCGGAGACGAAGGTTTTAAGATATTGGGCTCAAAATCCTGAGCTAAGTCATAACATCTTCGAATTCCCTTTAAGCCTCAGAAACTAAAAATGTTCCTTTCGTATACTGCCTTCTTTCTAAAAATAGGTTATCTACAGAAAGGCGTATTCGAGGGGCTACTGTTGGGGGAAATTACTTCATTTCCAGGACTTAAAGGCTAACCCTCCGTGGACTCCAGGAAGATCCCGAAGATGGCGGACTAATGTTCGAAGCATACGTCAGCACGGTCGAAGGGTGTCACGATGCGAAGTCTCAGAGGACCCTCCGAAGGGAAGAAGGAGGCTTCGAAGCAGGAAGACGTGACTGATTGGATGCCTTGCTTATCCATCTACCCTACGGCACTTTACCGTGTATAACCTTGTTTATAATATTGGAGGTCAGTTGTAATATAGGGGTAAACAGGTCTATTCCTTAAGCCTTTGTCCCTATAAATACTCCCCATTGTACCTTGTAAGGAGGATCCAGAACCAGTGGTTCAAACACATACATTCGGACCTCTTGAGTTGTTATCCTTTACGGAGGCTCAAGTTTGTCCTAAAAACACAAACCTCTTGTTTGTTTGTTCTTAACTACTAAGAACCTGTTGGTGTAACTTTTACGCCAACACCAAACATCCCCTTATTTCATGGAGTATATGTGAGTGACCTCAATGAGAAAACCCGTTGCCTTTTTTTCTGGTTTTGGGCATGGTGCAGCCTTTCCCCCATTATTGTGACGATATTTGCAAACGTGGTATCCTGGAATACAGCAACAGAGTTTATCAAGACATGGGTGCTACTGACCTCAAATAAAAGATAGAAGATACTCACAAAAACTAGGACAGGAAAAATTCACACGTTTGGCTGACATTACATCTCCATGTTGAAATATACCCAGAAAAAAAGAAGTTATGGATGAAGACTGTTCATGCATTTTGTAGACTAGTATCAGATGATGCATGTACCACCAGTCCACCATTAAAGCAGTATTGACCAAAGAGAAATGGTTAACCAGGAGTATCACAACATTGGAACAATGATTGATGGGATGGATCACTGAATATGTTCTACAATGTTCCAACAAAACTGAAGTTCTTTTTATCACAATCTAAAGACACATGGCTTTTTGAGGAACTTCAAATATTCAAAATTATAATATAATCTTTATTATTAAATAAGCAAAAAAAAATAGCTAATTTTTATTATTAGTTATATTACTATTTATGATTATTATTTAAACTAGTTATATTTTTTAGCATATAATCCACTTTTACTTTAGACAAAAACTTCTAAAAAGTTATAGCGTATGGATCACTACACCAAGATATTCTTCCTTTTTAAAGCATACGATGCACCTACACTGCAAGTCAAAATTTCGTAGAACAGTGGTCTACCGCTAAACACGCAAGCCACCATGCTCCACGTGCAGGAGTCAAATCTTAATCACTGCGATTCCGAATTCAAATTCAAACTAATCGTTCTGACAAATATTTAAAAGACCCACACCGAGCAAAGATTCAAAAAGAGAAATATAAAATTCGAAGGCTTGGTTTGGTAGGGTGTGTTGGTTGCTATTACCACCGCAGGCGAGGGAGGCCACCCACCGGTGTCAGCACCGTCCATTCCCAAAACATCGCCACGTCCTGCCACCCCCCCAATGTCCGTCGCCACCGGCGGCGGCGTCGTCCTCTCCCCCGTGCCCAATGCCCAAGCCCCACCACGCCGCGCCGCCGCCGCCGCCGCCACCGCTCACCATCCTCCCGCCGCGCCACTGCTCGCTCGCCACCGCGCTCCTGGCGCTCCTCTCCGTCCTCCTCGCCACCGCGCTCTGGCTCCTCCTCGTACTCTCCCCGTCCCAGGCCCCCGCCGTGCACTCCGCGCTGTCCGATGCGGCGGCGGACGCGTTCGCTGCCAGCGACGCGTCCTCCGCGCTGTCGCTTGGCCACATCGTATTCGGAATCGCGGGCTCGGCGCACCTGTGGCCGCGCCGCCGTGAGTACATCCGCCTGTGGTGGGACCCCGCCTCCATGCGCGGCCACGTATGGCTCGATGCGGGCGCACCAGCGGCGCCGGGGCCTAGCGCAGCCGGAGAGGGCTCCCTCCCGCCGATCCGGGTGTCCGAAGACACTTCGCGGTTCCGGTACACTAACCCCACAGGACACCCCTCTGGCCTCCGGATCGCGCGCATTGCGGCCGAGGCCGTGCGGCTCGTGGGAGGATGCGGCGCTCGGTGGGTGGTGCTCGTCGACGACGACACCGTGGTGTCTGCGGAGAACCTGGTGGCCGTGCTTGGGAAGTACGACTGGAGGGAGATGGTGTACGTCGGTGCGTCGTCGGAGAGCCATTCAGCGAACACGTACTTCAGCCACAGCATGGCGTTCGGGGGCGGCGGCGTCGCGCTCAGCTTTCCCCTAGCTACAGCACTCGCGCAGACGCTCGATGTCTGCATCGAGAGGTACCCTAGGCTGTATGGAAGCGACGACCGCCTCCATGCCTGCATCACTGAGCTCGGCGTGCCCCTCTCCCGTGAGTATGGATTCCATCAGGTATAAGCTTATTTTTCAAATTTTTGCGGGCGTTCAATACAAATGTGGGTGATTACAGCCCTTATAGTATTAAGGGGCCTTATGAAGTTATATAGGAATTTCTTATGCCACAAAGTTGAGTGGTGTTTACTTGTTTACCACGTCATGTGTGTTTGACAACTGGACTCAGAAGCCACATGTCATGCCACTCATATGGGATAAAAGAATAAATTTCACCAATTTATGTGTGGCATGAGAGCAAATCTCCTAATTATATATGTCCCATCGAGTAATTGGAGCACTTATTCTGATGTGCTTTGCAGGATCTGCTGATAGACTAGAGTAGTTCCCACTTCCCAGTGAAATTGTGAAATGAATTGGACTATGCCCTCTTTCCCCATCTCATGCGTAAATTAGTGCTATATAAACATGCAATCTAGTATCTATACTCACGGAAATATGCGGGATTGTGACTGAACTAGTCCCAATTTAGAATTCTCCTTAGATCCTGGGTGCCCATAGTGATGCATTGTTTGGATCTTTACCATTTGTGTCATGCTTGATTTGTTATGTCTGAAAGAAAGTTTAGCGTCTCTGCTGTTGTGCCAACCTAGCTAGGCTGTTATATATTCGATTGTAATGCATGAACAATAGTAGGGTCTTGCCAGAGTGGTTATGATAGTGAAAGGAAGTTTGGTAGACCTCGAATGTTACCTTTTTTGGGGCTCTTTTCTGACCACCGGTATTTTTGTGAGAACTTGCTTGCTTTACAGTACTATCGTAATGCCTCTCTGTCAAATAGGCACTGCATGCTATGTTACCCAGATACGTGGATACGGATACGCGATACGGCGATACTTCGATACGTCTTTTTTCAAAAAACACGGATACGGCGATACGCATATATATATATATATACACACACATATATATATATATAATATACACACATATATATATATATATAATGCATATAAAATTAACAACAAAAATGTAATAAGTAAATGAATAAATTTTACCATCAGCAAAACAAGTGAACAACATTAATATGCAAATATTAATCTACAATTATCACGGCAACTAGACATTGATATTTAACTGAACCAGCAAAAACAAGAGTATGAGACACTAAGCCAGCGGATAGCAGAGAAAGCCACGAAATGAGAAAACCAGAGAAAAAACAGCGAGAAAACCAGGGAGAAAGAGAAGCGGTGGATCTGCTCACCGGATGAAACCACTGGACGATGCGGCGACCGGCGGCTGCCCCAAGCCGCAGCAGCGGCATGACGAGGAGACGAGGCGACTACCGACGAGATCCACGCAGCTGCACGAGCGCGGGAGACAGAGCGGCGGGGGTCGGCGGCGGGGGTTGGCAGCGCGGCGGAGGCCGGCGGGAGTCGGCAGCGCAGCGGCGGGAGTCGGCTGCGCGGCGGTGCGGCGGCGGTCGGCGGCAGGCGGCGACGAGATGGGAGGCGGCGGCGCGTCAAGATTGGATCTGGACTTTCTGGAGTGATTGCTGTGGCTTGGCTTGGCGTCAAGAAGAAGAAAAAGCGTTTCGCCTGCGTATCCCGCAGTATCGGGTGCGTATCCGATTTAATTTAATTATTTGGAAAATAGAAAATCCCTGGATACGTACCGGATACGTATCCGGACGTATCCGATACGTATCCGTATCCAGATACGTATCAGATACTGATACGCAGGTTCTGAGAAGTATCCGAGCTTCATAGACTGCATGTGCTTGAAAATGATAATAGCTGTTTGACAAAAGTTTTCGCTGTTTGCTGTGAACATCCTTTAACAAATTAGATTTGCCTTTTTGTTGATTAATGACATCTAAAGAACTAACCTTTACTCTCTTGATCTTACTTTTCTCCCCCTGCATCGTAATCAGTGGGATATCAGAGGCAACACCCATGGTATATTGGCTGCTCATCCGATTGCTCCTTTCGTCAGTATCCACCATCTGGAGCTTGTTGATCCTATATATCCTGGATTGAACTCTCTTGAGAGTTTGGAGCTCTTTACAAAGGCTATGAAAATTGAACCCATGAGCTTCTTGCAGCGCTCTATTTGTTATGATAAAAGGAAGAAGCTTACATTTGCTGTCTCTTTGGGTTATGTTGTTCAAGTGTACCCCAATGTTCTTCTTCCTCGTGAATTGGAGCGATCTGAGCGGACTTACATTGCATATAATAGGATGAATCATAGAACTGAATTCGATTTTGATACTAGGGATATTCAGAAATCTTTGTGCAAGAAACCAATATTATTTTTCTTGAAGGATGTTTGGAAGGATGGAAACATAACAAGTGGTTCATATGTACGTTCAAGTTTACGGGATGACCTAAAAAATAAGGTGTTTTGCTTCAGGTCACCCCCTTTACCTGACATAGACCAGATTCAAGTTTCTGCATCCCCATTAAGCAAAAGATGGCATCTGGTTTGTTCTAATATTCCTAACATTGTTTCATAACTTATTTTTACCCTTACAATTCTAATTATCATTATGCTGATATAGGCACCAAGAAGGTTATGCAGTTCGCCTAAAGGATCTATTAATGGTACTTTGTTTATGTCTGTTCACCAATGTGGACGGGGAAATTTTGGCTCAGCTTCTGATTCTCTATGATTGGTGGAAAGCAGAGAGCCAGAGATGTATATTTTATGTTCAGATGATACCTGGAGGTTGTAGTTATCATCCTGCATTCTTTGAATCAAGTGTTGTAGGGGCCCTTTTTCTGCCTTGAGCACTTGGTAGTAACCAACTGTTTGTCATACTTTGTAGTTGTTGAAGGTAGTTTCTATATCTTCTGAGTAATTACATTAGAAAGTATTTTTTTATTGTTGATCGTAAAACAAATTGTCTTTGCAATCCGTTTGGCACTTAAAAATTATGATGGTTTCCTAGGCGAGCATTGTTCCTTATTCGACCATTGGTGACCTCTAATATATGCAACATAGACTTTTTCAGGTTTCTTATCCTTTTTTCTAACTATACTTCATCAATTGCAATGAGAATATAAAATGAGCAATCGTGCAAGAGCTGATATTTGTGTATTTTGTGATATCTCCAAAGTTTAAATGTTGGTTTCTGACATAAATATTAACCATAATTATTACATTAAAAACAGACTCATGCTTGCCCACACCTACTTACTTTTTGATTTACAAACTAATTTTGCATGTGCGCTGTGCTTACCATGTGGTGTCCTAATATTTGTTTTTGCACGCAATATTTCCACACCCATTATTTGATTTTTTTTCTTTCATATGGATACAAGAGAAGAGTTTTCATCCTTAACTTGTTTTGTCACAGTAGGGACAGTTAGCATCTGTATTAAATAGTCAGTACTCAGTACTGTCAGTTGTAGGCTTATGTGTACAAGGTATGTGACCTGAATAATGGTAATTATATCATTTTTGTAATCATCTGACATAGAAATGGGCTATTTTGTTCTTTTTTGTTACTTATAAACAATGATGCTTGTTCTATGCATTTGATATATTTATATTCTCAACTCTATCATTATAGTGATTAATTGATCAAGAAACCATTTCTTACTAGTTTTCTTAATTTTTTGCTTGCTAGCGATACTTTGATCTTGTCTTATAGGAACCAAATACTCTTATTTGGGTATGTAAATTGTACCTTTCTTTTATTAAATGTGTAGAACTATATATTTTCCATCATTGTTCAGACGCAGGAGCACAGTCAAATCATTGCTAATAATATTTTTAAAAAGGAATTCTGAGGGATTTGTGATATGCAAACTGTTGAAAAATGACAGAGAAAAACCAGTATGCCTGCTGGTCAGAGATACAGGGACACTACATCTATAGAATAACTACCTGCCTTTCACAATTCTTGTATTTTTGGCTTAAAATGAGCTAGCATACATACATACAATTCATACTTATTTGTTGTCTGATGGCTGACTCAATGTGTGAAAATACCTAGTTGCTTCACATGATTCAATCCAGTTTTCTACATCTTGCATGCATCTTATCAGAAAAATAATCATTGGTGACATGGTTGGCCAACATTATGTTCCAGTTACGAGTTTTTTTTTTGTTGCAGAAAGCACTGAAAATCAAAGTTGCATCTGTCAATTTTAGTTAGATGTTGGCAATATCAAATTGTAAACAACTTTACTTTTTTTAAAAAATTTAACTGTTTGAAAAAACTATAGGTGTCTAGTCGTAACCTGCAGCACTTCTGCTTTTTTTCTTCATTTATGGAGTGTTGGGAGTGGGAATGTGAGGTGCTTTAGCTTAACACAGCCTTTTACAGCATCGCCGTGCGCCCATGCCCCCGTACCCTTTTCAAACTTGCTAAAAAAGGCATGCGCAGAACGATATGTGCTTTTTCCTAGCATTTTGGTTGTGCTTTATCTGCAGGCTTTGATCTTGTTTTACACCTTTTTTGAACACTCCGTTCTCTACCTTGACGTTGCCACATGATGTCTGCTTTAATCAACGCTCTATGCTGTGATTGCAAATGTTCTTACTTTTCAGCAAAGTTCAGTGTTGTATTCATTAACTTCAATGGCAATATTAATCTATCATAGTACATTGCAACAGAAAGTTGCCAGATTGACTTATGTTCCGAAATTCTTTTGTAGCAGTTATTGGTAGAAGAATCTGCTGAGGAACAAAGCTGAAAAAAAATACTGGTGGCTTCTTTTTTGTGGAATCTTCTAAGCTACTCATGCATGTACGATACTTATGGACGGAGACTGGGTGAAGAGATGACCCCTTGACTAAAGCTGCATTAGTCTGACTGAAATAACTGCCTGGCTTCATTCCTTGAGACCTGTATACTAACCTTGTTGGATTCTCCTCGAAATATGAAATCACTAAATCAGGTAAGAACGATCCTCCATTAGCAGTGGATCGGGGGGCTGTAAACATTTTCCATACCTTGTTTAGAATTGTGAATCAATATGAACTGTGAAGCGCTACACCCGTGAAAGAGATTCCATTCAATCTTTATTCCTTTCCAGTTCATTCTGAAAACCTTTTTCTGCTCTACGCCTACCATATGTAAGAACAGCACAACCCATAAAAATATCTAACTTCAAGTTTCGTGCTTTTTTTTATGCCTGCTTTATACCTCATGTCTTATCACAGCTAAAATGTTATCCTTGTTGGGGTATGTCTAAAGTTGAGGCCTTGAGGGTTTCAAAATGGACAGATGGACCCGAATAATCTTTGCAGGTCAATTAGATTAAGCTATACGCCATATCTTTTCTGAAATAGTACTTGCAGTTCTTGTCTCTGAAGTCAAATTTCTACCGTATTTCTGTGTCAATTGAATTGCCAGATTTAGTCATTTTACTATTTGATTGGTGCTCATTATTCCTCCAATCTGTGCTTATCATCCAATAAAACATTGTTCTTTGTTGCTAAATAAATATCTGAACTGCTATGCTCTATGTATGTGATTCATCTCCGTTATCTAAAAAATGATGTATGAATGTGATGCACTCTCAAGTCTCCACGGTCCACAAGTAGACATTTAACCTTATCTAGTTCTGTTCGCTGTGTTTTTCAGTTCATGATGTTTCCTGAATATCGACATTCGTTTTCCATTTCCCCCTTAAGGGAGGACGGTCAACAATCGTGTGGTTAATGGCTTGAGTGATTAGTGGTTACTTCTCGAGGCCCCAACACCATACATGGTACTTCTCAAGTTACAGGTTCGTTATGTTCCTGCATCACTGCTTTTCTTTACTCAGCTAATTGCGATCCTCTTGATTACAACTGGGCTAGCAACTCTTGTGCTGTGCATGGACAACATTAGAAACTGGGCTATTACACGGTCCAATCCTTGAGCCCATCTTAGCCCATGTTTCAGTTGTTCCCATGTGCTCGCTGTGACAACAATTAAGAGCTTACATAGACCGTAGTAGACCTGTTTTAGTTGTCCACAAGCTTTGGCATCCATTAACAAATGAGATGGACATCAGCGGATTTGAATCCAGATGGGTAGGGAGTATAAACATCCTTCACATCGCTAATTCGCTAGACCATTGGCCTAATCCTTCCTTGATGCATTTGGAACATCCAATATAAGTCTTCATGTCACAATAACAAACATCCTGTCCAACTGTTAACTGTTAGGCGCTGACTTTTGTAGTTTAAGACTAAGCTTCAGTTGAGCGTATGGTCGCATGGGATGTTTCCCATTATCCCATAACTATTTAACAGTTAGCAAGTGTTTCATCATACCATCTGTCAACGCATTTTGTATGTGGAGTTCCGTGCTCTAAAAAAGTCTCTAACCAAGACTGTTTGGAATGGCATGAATTTGACAACAAAGAATATCCTTTCTGTCAGCGGTAAATGTTCTAGGCCTTCTAGTGTTAACCCTGTGGAGGTATACCTGGGCTATACTACCATGTGTTGTGCCTTCCCTAGGGAGGTTTATCTTCTAGCTTAACTATATATATACCCTTTTAATCCCCATATGAATACAATTCAATTCAGGCAACTAATCTCCTTCCAAAACTTTCAAATGCTTTGCCATTCTCCCAACCAAAAGGTTTCTTATTTCTGCTCTTTAATAGAAGAATGTGACCGTCTCCTAGACCCTTAGTATAAATGGAGTATTCTTACCAGTTTTAGTGTTTTACCAACTAGTCTGACTCAGGGTTTACAAAACCGGTTTGGAACTATTTAACTAGTTACCGGCGTTAGTAGGGTGACCGGTTGTTATCATAGTAACAGGCTTAGTTACCATTATTATTGGTTTGGTTAATGCCAAAACAGGTCCGGTTTGATGGTTATTGGACCGGTTTTCACAAACTGTAATAGTTGAAACTACGGACTGGACTGGTTACTGTGGTTTTATGAACCTAGTCTGACCAGCACCTAGCCCTGATTAACTGTTATTCGATACCGTTGCGAGCAAAACCTAATTTGAGATATAGGACCACGGACTTTCAGATTCAGTGTGAAAAATTCCTGGTATTTGCTCCGTGGACTTGCAGGCTGTCACTTTTCTTCTACGGTTCATCCAGGCTATCTTTTGTCAATTCGCGTCCTAACTAATTTCTTTCAATCTTCTACTCCCCTCTTCCTACCACTATTTTGCCCCAGTTGGTAACCGATCCCAATGTAAAAAAGATAATTTTTTCAGTTGCGTGAAGCCAAGTATTAGAGCTGTTACTGTCAACCATAGCAATGCCAGTTAAAAATTGGTTTGCCATCTCTGACTCTGACCAGAGAGATCTGAATTCTGAAGCATTTTTGCTCCGTGCAAATTTCAGCATGAAATGTTTCAATTCCTGCAGGATTAAAAAAATTAACCCTGTATGATCTAATCTATAGAAATGAGCCCTTCTCCGTCTTATCCATTTCCTCATATTTTTTTCTGAAATAGTGCTCCATTTCATTTCATTTCCACATCCTGGCCCCCAACTCGACCATGATCCATGGAAATGCGAAAACTCATGCTAGCCATCTAGCTACCATCAATAACCGGCTGTTCAGCCACCATCTGTATCCGGCCGTCCGGAGGTTTGGGGAATCTGGTTGGAACTAACATCGCTGGCAGAGTGAGGGAGGTGATCAGATGAATAGAGATGATGCGTGCCGCAAAGGAAAAGCTCATGCAATTTGGCTTCGTTTCGCGTCATCCAGTGCGCCCCCGTAAACTAACGCCGAGGTGTGGCACGTGGACCTCGCCCCATCTTGGCGCCATGTGTTTGAAACAAAAATATGTCAGTTCGATCGCTCACGGATATCATGGTGAATTGACTAAAAATATGAATTCTCTTAAACGGATGGCACGAGCCCTGTCCATTCATTACATGTAGAAAAATAGCCCAAAATCACCGCACATACCCAACAGCAGGAACCTTGTTGATAAGTGGAGTGTTCTCCGAGTTTCAGTTTAGATGAAAAAAGAAGTCCTCTTTTTCAGAAAGAAAATAGAAGTCCCCCAAGCTTGGAAGACCTTGATGCTTTCTGTTAAGAGGCCAAACTTACACGTTAGAGCCCGTGTGCGTGTGTGACTCTGTTGCTTCTCCCATTGGGTAAAACAGAAGCAATTATCGATCTTGTATGCTCATCACAAGGTATCTGACCATCTTTAGTTCTGTACTTTCTTCAATTTCTCTGAGGTCACTGGCCATTTCATTTTCGCCAGCATAATTGCCGTGTACTTACACGTTCATGTCATTTATTCCTCAACTTCATTCGCCACTCACTGCCGCATTACGTACAGCAATCATCATATCACGGAGAGATAGCTGCTACTACTA
Source organism: Zizania palustris (assembly GCA_019279435.1). Lineage (NCBI taxonomy): Eukaryota > Viridiplantae > Streptophyta > Magnoliopsida > Poales > Poaceae > Zizania > Zizania palustris. The sequence continues at coordinate 29,238,346 of JAAALK010000082.1, forward strand.
TATGAGTAGTACCTGTAATTTCAGAACACGGATTCAGCAGAGCGTTTATCAATAATAGTTCAGAGTTTGCTTACGTGCAAATCATTCTGCTACTACTATATGAGTAGTACATGTAATTTCAGAACCCGGATTCAGCAGAGCGTTTATCAATAATAGTTCAGAGTTTGCTTACGTGCAAACCATTCTAAAACGTGCATGAAGAGCCGGACTGAAATTACCTACCCGGCTACACGTACCTAACCCCCTTCTTTATTTTACAGAGTCCTACATTACTATACATGGAGTCAATTATTACCCTCTTTGTCCCAAAAATACTTTATTCCTATCATTTGAACTTTGTCAAAAAGACTTCATTTTTATCTACAGGCCTATCCTCAGTTCATAAATCAAGAAGTTTAAAACCTTCAATGCCCCTTAACTACCTCTTATCTATCATTCATAATACTATTTTCTTTTTAACAACAATCTTTTTCGTTTTTTTATTTTTACCATTAATTTATTAATTTTTGGATGGAAGGGAGTAGTTTAGTTACTAGTAGCAATCACCATAGGTCCATAGTTGCAGCAGCCAACATCTCATCTGCTGTTCATGTTTGACTGAAACCATCCAACCGCACGCGTACCCTCGAAGCGGTAAAATACCTCTCCAGATGGAGCTGACCAGTGACTCATTCAGATTACGTGAAGAACCGAGCCACATTTCACGCAGATCAGGCTGGATTTCTCTGAAGCGTACTTGCCTGCAGAGCCGTGCGCTGCTGCTGCTCTGATTACAGAGACGACGACGATGCACTATCTGATTTTTTTTTTCTGATAGCGGCCACTACGGTCACCGAGATGATTACGTGTGGCCGCCGCCGGCGATCGAATCGGATGCAGTAAATGCGTGCCCTTACTAACGGCACTTTAATACCCAGCCGCACTCTTAGAAACAAACAAACAGGACAGGCCGAGTGCAGTGTGCTGGCTCTGGCCCTTAAACTCTAACTAACTGACTTAACTTCACATGTGACTTGCAGTACCGTATCTTATCTTCGCTGGACGATGGACGTTGCGGCCTTGCAGGTTAGTTCCAGTGCTGACTGAATCAATAAAGTCTTTCAGAAGATCAGCTGCTGCATGTCAAATGTGGTAACATGGAGTTCGGCCAGCTCCGTTGCAGTGCTTCCATGGCCGTACTACAGTTCCATGCACGGTCAGTCCTGAACGAAACAAATAATGAATGAATGAATGAATGAATCAAGCATTGCTGCTGACAAGAGATCAGAGATGGATCGTTGGAGCAGCAGAAGATAAAACTTGGCCATCACAGGTTGATTTCTCCAAAATTGACCGGCCGTTGTTTCGTCTCTGTATTCAGGTGCCAGCCAAGTCAGCGTCTGTAATTCCTCGTAGCTGCAATCTGAATGGACACGCCGTCCTGTTCCAAGCGTCCATCCGTCGCTTTCTCGTAGCTACAATCTGAATGGACACGCCGCCCTGTTCCGGTAGCCGTCTTTTCACCACCCTCGCCGTCTCCGGCGTGTCCGCGAAAGAGAGGGAGGTGTGAAATGGAAACCGGCATAATAGCCGCGTGCTGCGCTACTTGGCCCGCGAAGAGCCACATGTTCGTGTACGGTTAGGCTGGACAACAGTGGCGACACTGCCGCGGTTGGCAGTAACAAACATCTTTTCGTCAGTTTAGTTCCCCGTCTTCCGGGGTGTCAACCAGCATCGTTGCTGGTGTTAGTGCTAAAAGGAGAGAGAAGGGGTGTGGTGACTCTGACCTTAATTTTGTTTTCTTAGGTTTAACAATGGTGTGCAAAATTGCATGCTATGGATAAGCTCGGAACCGTGAGGGATATATTTTTTGTAGCTCTGATACCATAAGGCTGTTTCTAGTTTTCGTCCTTATTCATTCGGAAGGATAGATCAACGGGACAAAACCAACTTAATTTTTCAGACCTAGGGCTTCAGAATTGACACATTCTGAAGTGACGGAGACAAGTCTAGAGCAATTAGGGCTTAACCCTTAGGCTTGTGTCCTTGATTACTATTAAAATTATAAAAAAATTTGATGATACAATAAAAATTATATCGTTGAGCCCTAGTCTTAGTTAAACTGGCTCCGTCCATGAGTTTGGCATGGTCTTCCTCACCAATCATGGCAAGAGGTATATGCACAAGTAGTCCAGTGTACTGAAAATTAACAGGACAGAGTGACAACGAGAGGGAAAGGAAAGGCTTGAAATGGAAAATTATACAGCCTGGTCGATGTGGCAAGGGCGCACACCCACGCTGGCACACCCCTGGGTCAAACGTCGTAGAAAAAAACAAAGAAAGCCAGAGGCGTTCAAGCCGTGCATGCGGCCATTCCTTCACCTTTCACAGCGATCAGATCGATCCCTAGCTGACGGCATGTCGGCCTTGATTGTGTTATCACTAATTAATTGACAGCTGCATGCCACGAAGTCGATTACAATTAGTAGCAGACGTAAAAGACCAATTCTTCCTTTGTTACGCCTCGCAGGCGTGCATGAAACATGGGCGTTTTCCATGTGCAGTAGCAGCAGTAACGATCCATTATGCGCCGGCTTCAGCAGTGTATTTGACTTCAAAAGAGGGGAAGATTAAGCAGACGCGGTCCATTTAATCGCGTGTTCTAACAACCTTAGCTTGGTTCACTTAATTACACAGTTGTTTCATTCCAAAATAGGTTTCGTGGCCGACGCCGATACGGCGCACGAATTTGAACAGGACTCACTTTTTTTTAAAAAAATATTGTGTGGATGTATAAAAATCATTTTAAACTTTTAAACTAATAATTAATCTAAAAATACATATTTTTGTCATTCTCGTGGTGCAGTTGAATTATTATATAAAATATATTTTTAATTTCAATATATTATGAAATAAATTAATAGTCAAAGCTTTACACGGTAAATATTGTGTTTGATTTAGCTTTTTCAATCGGCTTCCCGACTAGGAAACTGAAAATTAAACTAAATAGGTCCAAGATCCAATCAGCTTTTTCAAAAGTAATAGTTTTTAGTGCAAACTGAAACAACTTCTTAGTTCAATCTTAAAAAGAAATTATAAACCATGCCATTACAACATCCCGATTTATATCAAATTTGAAAAATGTATTTTTAGTAAAATTTATAATTTTAGTGTAATTCAAAAATGTATAATTTTAGGGTGTGTTTGGTTTACCTATAGATTCTAAAAATTTATCGTGAGTTGTGAGCTATAAAAAAGTTACTATGAGCAATGAGCTGTGAAAAAGCTAGAAAGTTGTTTGGTTGAAATAGCCATGTATTTCTATTTTAATAGTAAATGTCTGTAATATCCTTATGTTTGGTTGCATTATTAATATGTTGTAAATTAATGACTTATTTAATTATTTAGATGTAAATAATTATTTTAATCGTGAAATTTAGGAATTTAGGGTTGTGAAATATATTTTGTTAAGTTACTAGTGATAGTGGTAGTAATTTTCTTAATCGAGTATATCTATCAAAAATGTCTTGACAAGCAAACTATTAATAAAAACAAAAAGTAATAATATGAATTAAGCGTGAAACATGGAACTAATAACAAATTCAATAATAACAAGCTTTTTGCATAGAGTTATTTACATAGGTAAAATATCTACTTTACATCTCTGAACTTTTTCATCAAATGTTGAAACGGAACTAAACTATACATTATAGCACACTTCACACTTCAAGTTTGAACCAAACATAACCACATGTATGCATCTATCTTTATCCATGAAATGCGCAGAGGAACGAGGAAAACACTCACACATATCTAGTTTGTATGAGCCACAACATCAAGCTGCGAATTGTTAAACCTCAAGTAAATATATTCTAGCAATATTAAAGTACAATAGGAACCTGAACAAAATCTCTAACAAAAGGAGTTCAGAATATACACCGGAACACTGCAACATTTTGTAAATTATTAGCCTAAAAACTAATAGCTTTGGTTCAAACTCCATTACACATTGAGTCCATAAACATTTTTTGATGAAGTTATGCCCCATAGGTTCCATATCGTGTCTTTGTACTGACGAAGTGTTAGGCCTGTCTTTTCTTCCTTCATCTTAGAGAGTTCTGCTTCTTCAAATGTCTGTCATCAAGCATCAAATCAAGTAGGCAATAACTTTTGTTGCATGAGAGCATCTAGAACTTTTTGTAAACATTTGAGGAACCATGGTGAAGATTGTGGGCCTCATGGCTTCCAGATGATGAGTGATTGTCAATGGAGAAGAGAAGATGAGAAAACCCTACGAGGGAAGGCATTTCGAAGGGGTACTTTGAAGGGAGTCACTTCGAATGAAGAAGACTTGCCGTAACTTGGTTGTGTGACTCAAGTACATGGACGGACGATCGTCGGGCTGAGGGAGCCGTGGGGTCATGGTGGTCTAATCTGGGTACCTTGTGCAAGGGTGGCAAGCGACTTGCCGTGGTGTTGATCGGGTTTGACTCAGGTAAATGTACGAGCGACTGCCAGACTGAGAGAGCTACGGAGTCAGGTCGGTCCAATCCGGGTACCCGGTGCAAGGGTGGCAAGTTCTTTGGCGGTTTGGGCTTAAAACCGTCATCTACATCAATCCGTCAATTTAAAGATCAACGGTTGCGATGCGATGCTATGGAAGCCACGAAAGCTCCGCGTCGGACAAAATATCCAGAGTTTAGGATTTTACATTTTAACCATGTGGGCCTTGTGTCTGTAAAATTGAACCCTAGGGGTAGTAGGGTCTTTTCCTCTTATGAGTTGGACTATAAATATGTGTGTACCCCTTAGGGTTTGAGCAACTCAATCAATATTTCACTATAAACTTTTTTCCAAAAAAATCTCTCTTCTTGTTTCGGCCTTCTTCCTCTCTCGGCGCCGCCAGCCTATTGGCTTTCTACAACCACCAGATTTTTCTCTTCCGTTGTTGGCTGCCTACTAGTTTTCTGCGCGAGGAAACATCGGCCATCGCCTTGCTCACCATTGCGCAAGCGCACGCATGAGCCTAGGCACGAGTTCAGGCTCACGCGCACATCCTTCCTAGGTTTCCACACCTAGTTTTTTATCAAGCTCTCTTCCTTGTTTCCGTGTGAGAGAACCAGGCCTAGCCACTGGCTACTTGTGCATGAGGAGCCTGCGCCTAGCCTGCGCATGGCGCACTGCCAAGTCCTACGTGTTTCTCCTGAATGACATGAGTGGACATGCTCGAGTGTGGAATAAGACACGCGACCAACACATGGCTTCTTCATTCATGCGAACCGAGACAAGGCCCTGCATGTGACCTTGTCTTCGGTTTACGTGCCTGAGTCATCACCTTGTGTAGCTGAAGCTGCTACATATGTCTTCATTGCATTGCCACCCGCTGCCACGGGTAAGGAGGTAAGAACATTTCTTACCTTGCTCGAAACTTGTTCGATTACTTTCTTGTAAGTATCTTGTGCTTATCATGTGCATGATGAAATGTTTGTTTGAAGATATGGCTATGTGACTATTGTGCATGCCACATATTTGTTGAAATATCTGTGAGTTCTTCGTGCACACCAAGTGTTTGATAGATTGTTTGTGAGTTCTGGCTTTCACACCTTGTGTTCGATTGAATGCTTCTTAGTGCTTCATGCACATATTTGTCATAGAACGCTTGTGACATTTTTTGAGAGCAAATATGTTTGATCTCGTTTGAATGCTTGCGATCTCTCATACTATCACTACACATCTCAACTGATAGAAGAGTGATAGCATCTGTTTTATCAGAGTTTTGTGAATTTGTTTTTGTGCCCATTCACTCCTCCGGTTGCTACTCTCAGTCCTACAAGTGATATCAGATCTTGGTCAAGTTTTTTTCATACCTTAATTTGTTCTAACCCAAGTTAGCGACTATGAGTTCGTCAGGTAAGGTCCTGTCCCTTAAGGCCTATGGCTGTAATTATTGGAAGACTCACATGTAAGCCTATCTATTGAGCGAGGGCTTGAATATTTTGGACATGTGTGTTCATGCTACTTTCACTATTTGTACTCCTACTCGGCGATCTACTCCGGTAATTGTTGGGGAATGGGGAAGTTACGCTAGCTAGCAATTTCAAAAATTTCGCCCCCAAGCCCAAGAATAATGTGCGTGAGGGATCATGAATCGTTAGCTTCTAGCATGAGACGCGCTAGGTGCAGCAGAAGAAGATATTGGGGAAGCGCGTCCTCGCTTATCCTCACCTCGCTCTGGCCATTCTCCGGCGATCCAATCGATGAAGATGACGGTGTTCACGTGAAGAAGCCCATGACCGTCGCTATTGGAGTAGCGCCTTCACAGTATCCACACGTACATGGATGAGATCATTCCCACGCCGGTGTGCTAGCACCACTCATGAGAACCGGGAGAGATCTTGATCTCAACTCTTGAGATCAAAAAAGGGAGAGGAGGAGTTCTTGGTGGCTACGGTTTAGATTTGATCTAAACTATGAATAACTTTATATCCAAGGCCTCCTCCTCTCTTTATTTGGAGGTGAGAGCCCTGGCCTCAAACAATTCGAGACCTAACAGATCCAATATGTTACGCCTACCTTAGAACTTCCGATTCTCAGATCAGAACATCCGATCAGGGCTCTCGGTTCGCAATTCTAGGAATCATCAGAACTTCTGATACGCCTATCAGAACTTCTGCTCAGTGCGATTTTTCTTGATACGCACCGGAACTTCCGGTTTCAACTCTCTGTCTCTAAATTATAAATTATTCGAACTTCCGATACCATATCGGAACTCCGATTTGAGCTCTTTGTTTCGTAAATAATAAATCATCAGAACTTTCGATACCATATCGAAACTTACTATTTGAGCTCTCTGTTTCCAAGTTAAAAAATAATCGGAACTTTCGATTCCAAATCGGAACTTCCGATCCAACTGGAATTTTCTTGGGCACTGTTCCTTCAATCTCCCACTTGCACACGAACCAATTCTTTGCAATTTTCTTAATACATCCCCTTAAGTATGTGACCCGATAGGTTCATACACTAACCAATGTTCACCGGAAACCTTTTCCGACTCACTGATCAATAGCGGTACCTAGTAGTACATATTGACCCCCAAAAGCATACAAAAATCATTTTCACTAGACATTGATATGCGCACACATCAGTCCTTTTACCACAGGACATCAGTAAGGCTCAATGCGAGATTTGTGCCACCCTTGTTGGACAGCTCGACATTTCACTCGATCAAGTAACAGATTCAAATCATGACTAACTCTTTAGTCACAGTGGTATGGCCATGCACTTTTCCAATCTGATTACCTCGAGGGGCTTAGAGATGTCTCTCCTATTATTAGGAGGGGTAAATTCCATCTTGACCGTTCACATCCCATGACATGTTTCACAACGCACCTGAAAACAACCCTTATGATTACCTAGTCACAAAATAGCGTTAGAAAGCATCTAAGTGTGTCGCTTCACAATCTAGAATCAAATGATGATCTCAAGTCCGAGGACTCTGCAAGTGCACCATTTGAGATGACAACTGATGGCATATTACAATAACAATCCTAGAAGTATCTCAAGTGATCTATCCAACACCATGTTCTCCAACATGTGTCCACATCACTGATTTGACATTTCTATATCTATGATATGTGAATGTGATCATCAATCAGTCAGATGTGCTAATCTATGTGTCATCACTGTCCCACATGATGACAATACCAGGGATCCTTTTGAACAATATCTTTATAAAACAAATAGTTTCACATAACAAGTCATCAACTCATTGTAGGACCGAAAGTAGCGACCAGAGGGGGGGTGAATGGGCGCCTAAAAATTCTTTCGAATCAATGGCCTTCTCCCAACACCCAACGCACCTCGACAAACAAAAAACCTCTGAAGCAAATAGATCACAGGTACTTAAAATAATCTAGCCTAAAAACAACCGGTGTCCTAATCGAAAAGACACCATCACAGTGCTTAAAGGCAGATTTAATAGATTAATTTACTCACAGGCTTTAAAACAGACCAACACACTTGAAGATGATAAACTGTGATGTTCTAACCGAAATAAAACAGTGCACAGATTAAAACACCAGATTCAATATCATCTATTTAATCAAAAACAGCAGATGAACCAACAGACAGCACAAAGATTAAATCAACAGATGAAATATATTCATAAGAAAAAACTTCTTAGCAGTATGCCATCACATGCAATCGGATGTTACAGAAGGTATTAAAAAAGTACTAACAACATTAACGTGAAGTACTAATCTCGACAACAAGTCAAGCACATGATTAGGCACATTTCCCTATGCAAGGTTAGGAATTAATCACAAAGAGACGTGCAGCAACAGTAATGATGTGCAAAAAAATTGATCACAGACTAATCTTTCATTTTAATCAAGAATTTAATTTTTACAGTGAACTTGTACCTTGATTTGCGTGCCCCTTGATTAGTCCATCCGGTCGGCTGTATTTTACCTTGGAACCTGTGCAATGGATTTTTCTTGCTTCCTTCGCCTGGTCACATGCCAAAGCCTCGATTTGCGTGCGCCTGGAAGTCCTTCGAAAGCCAACCAGACCCTTCTGGTTTCTTCGCCGTGGCTTGCAATTGATAGCACTAAGCAGCCTAGCTGCCGGCTTCACGTGGCCTTCCTGCTGCGCACGCCGCACGGAGGAGCAGCACTCAAGTGCTGTCCGCACGCCAGCCAAGAGTCCTGGTGGCCAAGTGACCACGACGGCTATTGCAGCACAGATGAGATGCGCCAAGAGAAAGAAAACTCTCGGTGAGAGGAGAAAGAGAATCCTGGCGGCGGCGGAAGAATAGTGAAGAACAAATGCTGGCGGCGGAAAACAGTGGAGAGGAAGGGAAAAAGTGACCCACGAATTTCAGAATTGGTAAAGTGATATTTAAAAATGGTTGCCCTAACCCTAGGATATTGGGGCCTATTTATAGGCAGCCCATTAAATGGAAAAATGCAGAAATACCCCTAGGGTTTTTTACAGACGCTGAATAAAAATGGAAAAGACCGAAATGCCCTTAGAGTTTTTTACAGACTCGACTGACAGACTGTGGGCCTAAAGGCAAAATAGTAAAAACCTAAATAAAGGTAACTTGTCCTGATGCGGAGCTTTCGTAGCAGCTACGGCTTCGCCTCAGAACGGTCAGATCCGAGATCAGCGGTCGTCACCAGGTACCCGGATTGGGCCGGCCTGATTCCGCGGCTCTCTCAACCCGGCAATCACTCACCGCCCGTGTACTTGAGTCAATCCTGGTCAACAACCTAGTGGGTCTTCTGCTGCTCCTAGCCCATGTATCCGGATTGGGCCAGCCTGACTTCGCGGCCCCTTTGCCCGACAGTCGCTCGCTGCCCGTGTACCTGAGTCACACGCGGCCCATGAAACAGCAGATCTCCTTTCTTCTTCTGTCCTTTTTGACTATCGTTGACAATGACTCATCACATCTAGAGCTATGAGGCCCACGCTATTCAGCATGGCTCCTCACTCATCAATTAAATGTAAATGACATTTATTCAAGGAACAAGATAACAATTATCCTCTTACATTAGCATATACACTAACATCTTCCACACACACATGACTCACTCACACAAGTATCTAATAACCATGGAGCTCAAGTGCACTGCATGCTTGGGTTGTGGAACAGATTTTGTCAATGGATCTGCTATGTTCAAATCCGTGTGCACCTTGCAAATCTTCACATCACCGCTCTCTATGATCTCGTGGATTAGGTGATATCGCCGAAGTATATGTTTGGACTTTTGGTGTGATCTAGGCTCGTTGGCTTGCGCAATGGCACCACTATTATCACAATAGAGGTCCACTGGATTGGACGCACTAGGAATAACACCTAGCTCAGAAACAAACTTTCTGATCCAAACGGCCTCCTTCGCAACTTCTAAAGCTGCGATATACTCATCTTCTGTTGTAGAATCGGCAAACCGTCTCTTGTTTAGAACTCTTTCAACTCACTGTGCCTCCATTAAGGCAGAACACAAAACCATATTACGATTGAGAATTATCTCTATCGGTCTGAAAGCTAGTATCAGTGTAACCATTTACAACGAGCCCCTCCTCATCACCTTAAACTAGGAACATTTCTTCAGTCCTTCTCAACTACTTGAGGATACTTTTTACTACAACTCAGTCAAAGCACACTGGGTCTTACTAAGAGAAATATCATGTCACATTGGCAGAAATCCCTTCTTGGAATTCTCCATTTTGAATTGTTTCGAAACCTTGTCAATGTACATACTCTGGATTAATCCAATTAGCCGCTTTGATCTATCTCTATAGATATTTATGCCCAAAATGTATGCTGCCTCTCCAAGATCTTTCCTCGATTTTTTCAATGAAGTCTTGACAACATTCAATAAAGGAATGCCATTTCCAATCAATAATATGTCATCCACATATAAGGTCAGAAATACAAGTGAGTTCCCACTAGCCTTCTTGTAAACACAAGGTTCTTCTTCATTCTTGATGAAGCAAAACCCTTTGACTACCTCATCAAAACTAATATTCCAACTACGAGAAGCTTGCTTCAGCCCAAAATGGACTTCTTCAACTTGCAAACTTTCCAAGCATTTTTCGGATCGTCGAGACCTTCGGGCTGTGTCATGTACACATCCTCACTTAGGTTTCCATTCAGGAAAGCCGTCTTGACATCCATTTGCCATATCTCATAATCATAAAATCCTTTCACCACCAATCGTGCCTTATAGATGTAAACATTTCCATCAACGTCTATCTTTTCTTGAAAATCCATTTACACTCAATAGTTTTTACACCATCAGGTGGATCGATCAAGTTCCAAACTTAGTTTTCTCGTATGGACTCCAATTTGGATCTAATGGCTCTAAGCCATTTCTCAGAGTCTGGTCCCATCATTGCTTTTGCAGAGGTCTTGAGCTCATCGTTGTCCAACAACAACACGTCACGCTGCCTAGTGGTCAAAAATATGAACTGCTCAAGTGCATGACTCACCCTCCTAGACCTTCGTGGGACCGGTGTCTCTACAACGGGCTCTGCAACACCTTGTATATCTTGTTGTAGTTTAGTGGGATCTAGAACACCTTCTAGTGGCTCTCTAACCTCTTTGAAATGCACCATTCTCCCACTAACCCCTTTTGAGAGAAACTCATTCTCAAGGAACACACCATTCCGAGCGACAAACACTTTGCTCTCTTCCCTATTTTAGAAATAGTATCTTTTGGTTTCCCTAGGATACCCCACAAAGAAGCACTTGTTAGATTTAGGGGTGACCTTGTGAGATGTCAAACATTTGACATATACCTCAGAACCCCAAATATTTAGAAAAGTCAAACTGGGATGCCTCCTAAACCACATCTCACATGGCATCATCTCTACTGACTTAGATAGAACTCTATTTATTGTGAAAGCAGTAGTTTCTAGGGCGAGTCCCCAAAAGGATAATGGAAGATCAACATGACTCATCATAGACCGAACCATGTCCAATAATGTGCGGTTTCTCCACTCGGACACTCTATTCCACTAGGGCGTACCGGGTGGAGTCAGCTGTGGAACTATTCCACGCTGCTTTAGATGATCACTAAACTCATGGCTCAAATATTCACCTCCATGATCATATCGTAGAAATTTATTTGTCTTTCCCATATAATTTTGTACTTTATTTTGGAACTCCTTGAACTTTTCGAAAGACTCCCACTTATGCCTCATCAAGTATACATAACCATATCTACTAAAGTCGTCGATGAAAGTGATGATGTACTGAAAACCACCTCTCTCGACATGGCTCATTGGTCTACATACATCAGTATGTACTATGGCTAATAGCTCACTCGCCCTCTCACTTTGACCAATAAAAGGTGTCTTTGTTATTTTGCCAAGTAAGCAAGACTCGCATGAGTCATATGATTAAAAATCAAATGACTCTAAAAGTCCATCACTATAGAGCTTCTGCACACGCTTCTCATTTATATGACCCAAATGACTATGACAGACGTAGGTAGCATTCAAATCATTGAGTCATTGTTTCTTTGTACTAATGTTATAAACGTGTGCATCTTCAAGACTCGGAATATACAATCCATTCACCAATGGACAAACACCATAGAGCATGCCATTTGAAAATATTGAACAACACTTGTTCTTTATTATGAATTCAAAATCGTCTTCTTCTAGACATGAAGAAGAGATAATTGTTGGGGGAAAATGCTTCACTTTCAGGACTTAGAGATTAACAGTTCAAAAAGACTTACTAAACTTCGGAGCTGATGGGCTCATACTCGAAGGTGGAGGCGTTAAGCCGAAGGGTGCCTCGATCTGAAGTCCGGAGGAGCCCTCCGCAAGATATGGGGCTCCGAAGCAGAGCGACAGGATTGATAAGACGTTTGGCTTATCCACTTACCTTGGATAGATTTTACCATTTTAACCCTATTCAGGGTACCGAATAGTTTCCACTATGTCGGTTGTAATCAAGGGGTAAATAGGTCTTTTCCTTAGACATTTTTGCCTATAAATACCCCCTTTTACCCTCTAATAGGGAGGGAAGACTCAGCTATTCTAATACACACATTCGGGCTACTTAAGCTATTATCCATTCAGAGGCTTGAGATAGTCCTTAAGCACAAGCTCACTGTTTGTCTGTTCTTGATCTCGAAGAACCTGTTAGCGTAATCTTTTACGCCAACAGTTGGCGCCGACCGTGGGGAACCAAGTTCTAGAAGCTTGTTCTCTACTGCTGACTGCACTTCGAAGGGCACTTATGGAGGGAGCCTTGGAGTCTCAAGATTCCGCGCACCCTTCGGTAAGGGGCTTCCTAGTGCGGTTCGAAGCGAAGCCAAGCCTCAGGTCCTCTCCGAAGGTCCCCTCGGACCAACGGAGCCGGACCCTCAGCTGTTCCAACGATTCCTGAGGGTGCCGCTGGGCGTCGAGTGCCCAGGGACCCTCGAGCTCCTCCTACGGTGCTCTGAACTGATTATGTCAGTTCCCAAGACCCGGAGCTACCCTCCGATGAAAACGAAGACCTTCTTGGAACAGAAGCTACTCAGTTAGCAAGGCTTCAGGAGAAAGTGTCTAGGTGGAGGCAAGAGGTTGCCGATCGCCTCCGCACCCAAGCCTCCACCGAGACTCCAGAAGGGCCCTAAGACGGTGGTGCTCACAATCTTCCCGAAGCTGTTCAAGTCCCGGAGGAGGCTGAGAACGCATCTTTTGATGATGAGTCTCCGCTACATTAGGACTTACAAAGAGTGCCCTTCGATCCCAGGTTCAAAGCCTCGAAGTTGCACAAGTACTCCAGCGGGTCAGACCCCGGAGAGTTTGCTCGTTCATACGCCCTGGCGATAGAAGCAAGCGGAGGGGTGCGCAACACTATGGCAAAGTGTTTCCCCCTTGCTCTCGAAGGTGTGGCGCTCCGATGGTTCTGGTCCTTGAAGCCAGGATCGATCAGATCTTAGGAGCAGTTGAAGAAGAAGTTTGTAAGCAAATTCTAGGGTACCTTTGTGGCTCCGATGTCAATAGGAAGCTTATTCCAGGTGAAGCAACGAGTGGGAGAAACACTTCGGGAGTACTTCACGCGCTTCGCCCACACCAATTCGCAGATTAAGGGCCTGTCTACATCTTCGGTTGTCGACGCCGCCCGCGAAGGGGTGCTAAACCCCAACCTCCTCAGAAAGCTCCATCGGAAGCCTGTGACGTCTGTGGCACAACTGATGGCATACTTCGAACAATATGCCAAGTCGGAGGAAGGCTACCTTCGGCGAGCCGTAGCACCCGCACCTACCCTCCGAGAAGTAAAGACAGAGTCCGAAGCCTCAGCTCCTTTGCAACCCCCTCAAGACAATCGCTTCAATGAGCACAGGCGAGGGAAGAAGCATTTCCGTTCGGAGGTGCTAAGCATCGCACCCTCCGTTCCGAAGGCACCTGCCAGTTATCAGCAGGTGCAAGGCTTCAAGGCTAGAGCGCCGAAGCATCAAGAAAGAGTACCTGGCAGGCGCCAGAGTTTTTTCTACTGCGTGCATGGAGACAATAGAAGCCATGACACGAAGGACTACAAGGCAGTGTTGGCCCTTCGGGGCGACTACCTAGGGCGAAGTACCGGGCGGGGTACTTCAGATCGAGCCCCACCAGCGGCACGATCGGAGCCTGTGCAAATCGTGGCCTGAGCCGGTGTCCCCGAAGCCGCCATGCGACTTCCGGTGGCCAATATCATGCCACCACCAAAGCAGGAAGACCCACAAGACCGCGGCAAGCGAGTGGTCCTACCCATCTCTAGAGGGGGGACCCTCGGAAACATGTCCAAGAGGCAACGGCGTGAATACGTCTGTGAGGTAGGGCACATTGGGACTTCGAGCTCCGTGGAAGGAATGCCAGAATGGTCCCATGTGCCCATCTCTTTTACTGCAACTGATGCCGCGGGGGTAAAGTTCCTCCATGCTGACCCCTTGGTCATTTCCGCAGACATAGCAGGGGTGGATGTCTGAAGGATCCTGGTGGACGGCGGGAGCTCCGCAGACATACTTTTTGTCCAGGCCTTCAATCAAATGTGCATACCTCGGAAACATCTACTTCCAGCGGCCCGACCACTTCAAGGTTTCTCAGGACCGCCTCTCGATGCCCTCGGCCATATAGGCCTTGAGGTTGCTTTCGGAGAGGGGCCTTTGGCCAGGATAGAAGAGGTGATCTTCGACGTTGTCGACACCCCATAAGCTTACAACACAATCTTCGGGCGAGGGATGTTGAACCAATTCGGGGCTATAGCGCATCACAACTATCTCTGTCTCAAAATGCCCATGCAAGGTGGAGTTCTTAATGTTTCAGGAGATCAAGCTATAGCCCGGAGGATGGAGTATGGGCACGGCCAGCCGTTGGACCCCTGGCAAGTGCACAGCGTGGCGGAGCGCACATAAGAGGTTCCGGAGGCTTCGAATTCTTCGAAGGGGCTCTCCCTTAAACCAAGCCCGGAAGGTGATGTCGAGACAAAGATAATTTCAAAGGATGGAAAAGAATACCCAGTATAGTTCGGCAAGGGGCTATCCCAGAGATAGCTGCCTTGTTGGAAGAAGTCGTCAAGCAAAATCTGGATGTCTTTGCCTGGACTGACGAAGACATCACCGGGGTTGATCGGAGTATCATTGAGCACAGCCTGCTCATCAACCCGAAGGCTAGGCCAGTGTGCCAGGGGATCCGCAAGCTGTCTGCAGAAAGGGCAAGCCTCGCCAAGACCGAAGTAGAAAAATTATTAAGGGCTGGCATCATCAGGGAGGTAGTCCATACCGAGTGGTTGGCGAACCCTGTTTTTGTAAGGAAGGACTCGAACAAGTGGCGCATGTGTATTGACTTTACTTCATTAAATAAAGCATGCCCGCGAGACCCCTACCCGATGCCCCGAATAGACCAGCTGGTGGATTCCACAACCAGTTCCGAATTGCTAAGCTTCCTCGATGCTTACTCCGGGTATCATCAAGTCTAGCTAAAGCGTGAAGACGAAGCCAAGACAAGTTTCATAACTCCTTCTGGGGTATTTTGTTATGTAAGAATGCCTTTTGGCTTGCGAAATACCGGAGCCACTTTTTCGCGTTTAATAGCTAAGGCTCTAAGTCACCAAATAGGCCAAAATGTTGAAGCCTATATGGATGACATTGTAATAAAAAGTGCTCAAAAGCACCAGCATAGCCTAGACCTAGCTGAAACGTTTGAGAGCCTCCGAGCATGTGGAGTACGCCTCAACCCTGAAAAATGTATATTCAGAGCGCAAGCAGGAAAACTGCTAGGGTACTTAGTTTCGAGCAGGGGAATCGAAGCTAGCCCAACGCAGATAAGTGCACTGCAAAGAATGGCTCCGCCAGGGAATTTGAAGCAAGTCCAGAAGCTGGCAGGAAGGCTCGCAGCTCTTAGTAGATTCCTGGCCAGGTCAGCAAAACGAAGCCTCCCAATTTTCAAAGCCCTAAAGGGGTCCGAAAGCTTCAGTTGGATGCCGGAGTGCCAGAAGAGCTTCGATGATATAAAAGCATACCTCGGAAGCCTATCATCACTTATTGTGCCCCTCCCAGAAAAACACTCCTCCTTTATCTCGCAGCAACAGGCTCCACAGTAAGTGCAGTACTGGTCAGGGAAGTTGAGCTTAAGGGAAAGCTGGTACAGAACCCGGTTTATTTTGTTTCAGAAGCTTTGTCCGAAGCTAAGATAAGATACTCCGATCTTGAGAAATTTTCTTATGCCCTGGTAATGGCCTCGCGGAAGCTAAGGCATTACTTTCTGGTGCATAACCTAATCATTCCTACCTCGTACCCTCTTGGTGATATGCTCCAAAGCAAAGATTCTATGGGTAGGATCAGAAAGTGGGCTGTCGAGCTAGCCCCCTTCGGAATCTCCTTCAAGTCAAGAACAACTATCAAATCCCAAATCATAGCCGACTTTGTAGCAGAGTGGACGCCATCTGCAGTTTGGGCTCCGGAGGTGCCCTCCGAAGGTTTATGGACAATATTTTCTGACGGAGCTTATCAGGCATCTGGTGCCGGAGCTGGAGCGGTCATCATATCACCGTCAGGGCAAAAGGCCATGTATTCTGCGAGGCTCAACTTTAAGACCACTAATAACATCGCAGAATACGAAGGGGTCCTGCTAGGCCTCCAAAAGGCAAAGGCACTTGGAGCAGCAAGGATAATAATTAAAATAGATTCCCAAGTCGTTGCAGGACATGTTGATAAGAGCTTTCAAGTGAAGAACCCGCATCTAGCGCGGTACCTTGAAGAAATCCGCAAGGCTGAAGCAGCATTCAAAGGATTTTCTGTTCGAAGTATCCCTCGAGCAGATAATCAACTCGTAGATATTCTAGCAAAAGCTGCAGCCGGAGCATTGGACCTCCCGGAGGGTACTTTCTACAAAGAACTAGTCAAGCCTGCAGTCAATCAATTAACCTCTGTAGAAATACTTTGCATTCCAGCTATAGATTGCCGGGCTCCGATATTAAATACCTTGCAAGGTGGCACAAATTCTTCAGAAGGTCCAGATGCCCGAAGATTGCAAGCAAGGGCTCGAAATTACAAGCTTGTCAACGGAATATTATACAAAGCCGGAGTGTGTTCCCCCCTACTCCGATGCATCTCACAACCCGAAGGCCAAGACATACTTCGGGACATTCACGAAGGTTTGTGCGGAAGCCACCTGGCCCCTCGTGCTCTAGCAGGCAAGACACTTCGGCAGGGGCTCTACTGGCCGACAATTGTAAGAGATGCAGAGGAGTTGGTTCGAACATGCCAAGGATGCCAATGGATGGGAAGACGAAGCCACCGTCCGCCAGTTCCACTTCAAGTTATTGCACCGGTATGGCCAATGGCTCGGTGGGGAATGGACCTCATAGGTCCTTTTCCAATGGCAAATGGCAGCTTGAAGTTTGCGGTGGTAGCAATTGAATATTTTTCAAAGTGGGTCGAAGCAGAACCATTGACCACTATTACTTCAAGGAATGTGCAAAAGTTTTTCTGGCAAAATATTATATGCAGGTTCGGAGTGCCAAGGGAGCTGACCATGGATAATGGAACCTAGTTCGAAGCTGACATTCAAAGAATTTTGTGAAGAACTAGGCATTAAGTTGTGCTTCGCTGCAGTGCGCCATCCACAGTCCAACGGAGCTGTCGAGCGAGCCAACGGGAACATTCTCTCCGGTCTGAATCGACGAATTGTTGGGTTGGCCAAGGGGCTGTGGGCCGAAGAGCTTCTCAAGATCTTGTGGTCCATTCGAACCACTCAAGCCAGGTCCACAGGTTTTACCCCATTTAGACTACTGTTCGGAGATGAGGGCATGACTCCTACGGAGCTCAGGGGTGGATCCCTTCGTGTAGTGCAGCCCAGAGATGAAGATGAAAGAAACACTTCGCTGGACTTGTAAGAAGAAACAAGGCTTTGAGATGTTGCCAATTTGACGAAGTACCAAGGCCAAACAAAAACATGGTATGACCCGAAGATAAAGCTGAACGAGCTTAGACCAGGTCATCTAGTTTTGTGAAGTGTAATAGCCCCGACGAAGCTAGGAAATAAATTGGAAGGACCATATATTATCCTACGCTTAGGACGCCCGGATCATTTAAATTAGCTAATTTAGAAGGGGAAGAATTGAAACATGCATGGCATGCAGAGCACCTTAAGCGTTACTACGCTTAGGGGCTCCTTGTAATCACTTGTAAAGAATTCCTTTTCTAAATAAAGTGGAGGGTCGAATTTTGTTTGCTCTTCGAATATCCCTTACTCCTGATGGACGCATCGGGAGGACGGAGATGCTTGCAGAGTCAAGCATCTTTCCCAAGACCCGGGCAACAGCCTGTGAACCATGGGTTCAGGGGCTTTGCTGCCAGCCTACGGATTCCAGGCTCCGGCTTGTTAGGATCCGTAGAAGAGTCTAAGGACTCTAAAAAGAACAGATTTCTGGCCTCCGGGTTCGAAGTATCTGTAAAAGAGCCGAAGGTGGCCAGCCTACGGATTCCAGGCTCTGGCTTGTTACGGTCCGTAGAAGAGTCTAAGGACTTTAAAAGAACAGATTCCCGGCCTCCAGGTTCGAAGTATCTGTAAAAGAGCTGAAGGTGGCCAGCCTACGGATTCTAGGCTCTGGCTTGTTATGGTCCATAGAAGAGTCTAAGGACTTTAAAAGAACAGATTTCTGGCCTCCGGGTTCGAAGTATCTGTAAAAGAGCCGAAGGTGGCCACCCTACAGATTCCAGGCCTAGGCTTGTTAGGATTCGTAGAAGAGTCCAAGGACTTTAAAGATAAACAGATTTTCGGCCTACGGGTTCAAAGCATCTGTAAAAGAGTCGAAGGTGACTGTTGGCGCAAAAGTTTAAACTAATAGGTTATCTGAGATCAAGAACGGACAAACAAGGTGTTCGTGTTTAAGAACTGTCTTAAGCCTCCGTATTGGATAATAGCTCAAGTAGTTCGAATATGTGTATTGAGTAACGGGGTATCCCTCCTTCGTTACAGGGTAGAGAGGGGGTATTTATAGGCAAAAAATGTCTAAGGAAAAGACCTAATTACCCCTAGTTTACAACCGACATAGTGGAAACTTATTCGGTACTCGGAGCAGAGTTAAAAGGGTAAAGTTATCTGGGGTAGACGGATAAGCCAAAAGTCTTATCAATCTTGTCGTTCTGCTTCAGAGCCTTCGTATCTTGCGAGGGGCTTCTCCGGGCTTCGGATCGAGGCACCCTTCGGCTTGATGCCTTCTCCTTCGAATAAGAACCCACCAGCTTCGAAGCTTAATGGATCTTTTGAGTTGTTAATCTCTAAGTCCTGAAAGTGAAGCAATTTCCCCCAACAGTAGCCCCTCGAATACACCTCTCCGGATTTAACCTGTACAGAAGGGAGGCAGTATACGCAAGGAATATTTTCATATTCTGAGACTTAGAGAAAATTTGAACACATTACAGTCCTTCGGAGGATTTTGGACCCAAAGCATTCGGACCCCTTTTCCGAGCTCAATGTGGTGTGAATACGTTGTGAGAAGAGAACCGCTTCGAAGCGCAAACGTCGTGAGGAGCCGTTTGGTTATAGCCGTTACGGCGTAAGTAGCCGTTACGCCCTGTAAAAGGTAACGGTCTACATTTATGGTGGTTTCTCGCCGTTCCACTTTCTTGACCCACCTGCCAGTAGAGGAAGTCGAACCTGCAATGTGAATGCAATCGAAGCATAGCAACCAACAGACGGTTATAAAAGGAGGATTAGAAGTTACCCGAAACTTTTTACCGTACTCAACACCGGCGATTCACTTTCTTCAACCTCCATTTCTCACAATCTCCCAATCCACCGAGCAATGGCGAGGACCAGCCACATCATTCCGGCGGCGGTGAGCACTCTGGCGCAGAGGCAAGCGTGGGCCGCCTCGGCTGCTGCAGCAATGGCGGGGGCTCCGGGTGACGCCTGGCCCAAAAACCCTCGAGAGCTCCGCCCACCATCCAAGAAGAAGATTTCTCAAAGCTTCCTCATCGGCCAGTCTACGAGCACCGCAGAGTCTATCGAGGAGGCCAGACTGAGAACTCGAGTCCCCGGGTCAGAATCAACCCCGAGGCCATGAAGCAGAGAGGTGGTGGTTTTCGAGGCATTCTTCGAAGCGGGCTTGGGACTTCCGGCCATTGACTTCTTGACTGAGGTGCTGGACCTATTTCACATCAGTCTTCCTCAATTGTCTCCCAATGCCGTCGCCCGCCTAACTGTCTTTGAGTGGGCGCTCTTGGTCGAAGGGTGCGAAGGACGCTCGGAGATCTTTGCAGCCACACACGAAGCTATCTGCCAGCCGAAGCCACAGGATGGGCCCGGGGACTCTAAAGTGATAACAGCCTTCGGTAGTGTCAACTTTCAGTTGCCGAGGGAGCACGCCCAACACTTTCCCGCAAAGGCCATCAACGATCGGTGGTACACCAACTGGATCCTTCGGTGGTTTTATGCCGAAGTTGGGGAGGACTCCCCCCTCACAGGGCCTCTCTAGGAGATCTGGTTCCGGAAGGAGGCAGAGGTTGCTTTGAACCCTAGCCTGCTCTCCACACGGCTAGGGCTGTTGACCTCAATGGCGCGCCGCATGAGCATGCGTGACCTCACCGAAGAGTTCGTCGCCCTCCGGATTCCACCCCTTGGGGCCAACTGGCCGATAGTGTTTCATCAGGCCTCGGAGGGTGACCTCCGAACCCTAGGTAAGACCAACTCCTGTAGTAATGTGTTAGATGATGATAACAACATACTTATAACATGTTACCCTTTTTTCCAGCGGCTCCACTAGCGCTAGCTCCGGAAGACATAGCTCGGGCCACCGAACGGGTCCTCGGAGCCCCTACAGTGGCCGAAACACAGAAGAGGCTGGAGCTGGTAAGGAGCTGGGAGCGCTCCAACAGAGTGTGGGGAGCTCTCGGGATGGAGCCCCCTCCTCTACCAGACTTTACCTCGACCGGAGCAGCCCCTTGGAAGCGGAAGGCTGTCGCCAAGCCCCCCAAGAAAGCCAGCAAGACGCCGCCTAAGAAGAAGAAGGTGGCGAAGATCCCTCCACAGCTGACTCCTGCTTCGTCCGCTTCGTCCCTGGACGTTCAGAGCTCGGCCTCAGAGGAGTCCGAGGACTCCAATTCCCAACTGGCGACGACCTTCGAGAATTATCTCTTGGAGGGCGACGAAGATGCGGCGGGAGTCCCAGCCGAAGCTTCTACTCGGGAGGTTGCGGAGGTAGACCCGTCACGCACCCCTGTGCCCGCTGTTGTAAACTTGGAGTCGGACTCCACCACCCCCAACTCACCCGTAACCGGGGTGATTACGGCGGAAGTCGAGCCTCCAATGGAAAGCGCGCCGGAGAGGACTTTAGGAGACGACATCGACGATATCCTCTGGATGTACGAAGTCCTGGAGGATCCGACAATCTTGCCCCACGGGTCCTCCGAAGGTATGCTACAAAGCTTTTACCTTGGTCGACACCTGCAAAAATCTTTGCTCGTAAATGCTTATCTAATATCCTGATACTGTAGGTACCTCGAAGGGTGACGGAGCTCCGGTGGCTCCCGAAGTCCCAATTTCTTCAGAGGTCATGGTTCCAATGGACACCTCGACTCTCTTGGACACTCCAGCCTCGGTGGCGGAAGTCGTGACCTCTGATGCGGCTCTGGTGGCCGAGGTTGCCTCCGCTGATGCGGCTCCGGACGAAGGGGTAGCCGCTGAAGAAAGGGCCACCCCCGACTTAGCCGACGCACCTGCCTTCGTGCCGGGGAGGTGCAAAAGTATGTCTAGCCTCGGTCTCCCCCCAGCCCAACGACGGCCTTGGCCAGCAACTCGGAGGAGGAGGCCACCGGAGATGATCGCCAAGCTTCCTCTTGGCTCCCTTTGCTGGCTCCGTTCTTGGAGCACCGGACGGGTCTCCGAGCACTCCTGGAGCCTTTGGCGGAGAAGAGCCAAGATATTGCGAATTTGGACCCGGTCTCTGCTCTGAGCGAAGCAAGGGCTCCGGCGCTCAACATGGCCCTCGAAAGGGCCGCCCTTCAGGTATGAAAAGCACTACAACCACTTCTAATTAGCAATTGTAAATATTTGGTACTTACTTGTTCTTTTTCTCTGCAGCAATTCGTTCTTGCTAGAGCGGCAGCGACTTCCAATGAAGTCGAAACCAATCGAATCAAAAGGAATGTTATCACCCTCCAAACCGCCCTCAAAGGCTCCGACGAAAGATCCCTTCGGTTGGAGGAGGAAGCCTTGGAGGAACGGAGGGCTAGGGCTGCGGCCGACGAAGCCCTTCGAATAGTGAGGCAAGACAACGACGCGCTCCGTTATTTGGCCCAGGAGGTTGAAGCCGAGCGCGTAGTTCTTCGAGCGGAGGTCGAAAAGCTTCGGCAATCGGCAGCCACTTCGAGCGCTCAGCTGGTGGAGCTCCAAGGGGCCCTTAATCAAGCGATGGCCCAGAAAAGCTCCTTGATGCTCCAAGTGGCCGAAGTGTCTGCTACTACTGCGGGGCTGGAAGCGGCAAAGAAGAAGAACGCTAGCGCGGTAGATCGTACCTTGGACACCCTCCAGGGTACCTTGGAATATTTTGGCACCATGTGCCCTTCATCTTCTGCGACTACTAGTGAATCGCTCGACCAGAAGCTGAAGATGATCCAAGTGGCGGCGTCGTTGATGATGAACTCCGGCGTCTGGTACGGAGAGATCTCCGGTCAGTGCGCCGACATTGGAGTTCTTTGCCACCTTGAAGCCCTTCAGATCCCCTTCGCTTCAATTGGGAGTTCGACCCATGGGAGCTTCACCTCCGAAGACCTGCTGCACCCATCCTCGGATGTAGCCTCGGCCTGGGAAGCCTTCCGGTCGACTTGGAAGACAGACCACAAGTATGCGGCCAAAGCTTGGATCAACGAGGCCCGTCGGCAGAAGCAGGCACAGACAAGGCCACCTCTTCCTGCCTCGCCAGCCCCGACACCTCCTGCTCCAACAACCCACCCGCAGGTCTAGCTCTTAGGGCAATCATGTATACAAAATCTTGTAAAGCCCCTTTCATTAATGAAAAGTTATAAACGAAAAACTTGTTTGGGTGTTTTGTTCATTTTTAGGTTTTGTCACGCCCTTCGAACCCTGACCTCGAAATACTGGATTTTACCGAAGGGCTCCAGAAGGAATGGGCAAGCCTCAAGAGTTTAAGGCCCTACCGCCGATCTCGCTTCCCTGTTCCTCGTGGAGACAAAGGGGAGATACCCCCCGAAGTTTTTCAAGAGGTCTCAGCGTATATCAAGGAAGAGGAGAAAGAGAAGGCATCTTCGTCTTCCGAACACATGAATTGGTCTGACTCGGAGTATTAGGCCAAAGACCCTGCGGAGGCTAACTCCGAAAGGCTTCTGACCTGGGCCGAGCTTCAAGAGGAGCAAAAGAAACTGCATGCCTCGAAGAAGAAGAGAAGCGCCCGAACGAAAAGGACAAAACCGGCAGTTTCGAGCTCCGAAGGACAGAGTAGCCGGAGGGGTAGCTCCAGAGGCTGACAGGGTCTTCGATTTTTCCTAGGCTTGGATCAAAACTTCTCCTGATGTAAAAGTACGATGAATTAATGTGAATTGCTCTAAAAGTATCTTGTTTGCTCTTTACCCTCCTACCCCTCCTTGTGGGTGGGGGATCCTTGGACTCTTCTACGGATCCTAACAAGCCGGAGCCTGGAATCCGTAGGTTGGCCACCTTCGGCTCTTTTACAGATACTTCGTACCCGGAGGCCGGAAATCTATTTTACTTTTAAAGTCCTTGGACTCTTCTACGGATCCTAACAAGTCGGAGCTTGGAATCCGTAGGTTGGCAGCGGAGCCCTCGAACCCATGGTTCGCAGGCTGCTGTCCGGGTCTTGGGAAAGATGCTTGACTCTGCAAGCATCTCCGTCCTCCTGATGCGTCCACCCGGAGTAAGGGATACTCGAAGAGTAAACAAAATTCGACCCCCGCTTTTATTTAGAAAAGGAAGTTTTACAAGTGATTACAAGGAGCCCCTAGGCGTAATAACGCTTAAGGTGCTCTGCATGCCATGCATGTTTCAATTCTTCCCCTTCTAAATTAGCTAATTTAAACGATCCGGGACGTCCTGAGCGTAGGATAATATATGGTCCTTCCCATTTATTTCCTAGCTTCCCCGGTGCTATTACACTTCACAACACTAGATGACCTGGTCTAAGCTCGTTCGGCGTTACCTTCGGGTCATACCATGTTTTTGTGTGGCCCTCATACTTCATCAGATTGGCGACAACGCGAAGCCTTGTTTCTTCTGATAAGTCCAGCGAAGTGTTTCTTTCATCTTCATCTTCGGGCTGCATTACACGAAGGGATCCACCCCTTAGCTCCGTAGGGGTCATGGCCTCATCTTCGAAGAGTAGTCTAAACGGGGTAAAGCCTATGGATCTGGTTTGAGTGGTTCAAATGGACCACAAGATCTTGGGGAGCTCTTCGACCCATAGCCCCTTGGCCAGCCCAACAATCCTTCGATTTAAACCGGAGAGGATGTTCCCATTGGCTCGCTCGACAACTCCTTTGGACTGTGGATGGCGCACTGCTGCGAAGCACAACTTAATGCCCAGTTCTTCACAAAATTCCTTGAATGTGTCAACTTGGAATTGGGTTCCATTATCCACGGTTAGCTCCCTTGGTACTCTGAACCTGCATATAATATTTTGCCAGAAAAACTTTTGCACATTCCTTGAAGTGATAGCAGTCAATGGTTCTGCTTCGACCCATTTTGAAAAATACTCGATTGCTACCACTGCAAACTTCAAGCTGCCTTTGGCCACTGGGAAGGGGCCTATGAGGTCCATGCCCCACCGAGCCATTGGCCACACCGGGGCAATAACTTGAAGTTGAACTGGTGGACAGTGGCTTCGTCTGCCCATCCATTGGCATCCTTGGCATGTTCGAACGAACTCCTCTGCATCTCTCACAATTGTTGGCCAATAAAGCCCCTGTCGAAGTGTCTTGCCTACTAAAGCACGAGGGGCCAGATGACTTCCGCACAAGCCTTCGTGAATCTCCCGAAGTATATCTTGGCCTTCGGTTTGGGAGATGCATTGGAGTAGAGGGGAGCACACGCCAGCTTTGTACAATATTCCGTTGACTAGCTTGTAGTTTCGAGCCCTTGCTTGCGATCTTCGGGCATCCGGACCTTCTGAAGAATCTATGGTACCGTGCAATATATTCATAATCGGAGCCCGCCAATCCGTAGCTGGTATGCACAGTACTTCCGCGGGGGGTAATTGACTAGCTGTAGGTTTCATTAGTTCTTCGTACAAAGCCCCCTCCGGGAGGTCCACCGCTCCAGCTGCAGCTTTTGCCAGAATATCGGCAAGCTGATTATCTGCCCGAGGGATGCTTTGAACAGAGAATCCTTTGAATGCTGCTTCAGCCTTGCGGACCTCTTTAAGATATTGCGCTAGCTGTGGCTTCTTTGCTTGAAAGCTCTTATCAACATGCCCTGCGACGACTTGGGAATATGTCTTAATTATTATCCTTGCTGCTCCAAGTGCCTTTGCCTTTCGGAGACCTAGTAGGACCCCTTCGTATTCTGCGATATTATTGGTGGTCTTAAAGTTGAGCCTCGTAGAATACATGGCCTTTTGCCCTAACGGTGATATGATGACTGCACCAGCTCCGGCACCAGATGCCTGATAAGCTCCATCAGAAAATATTGTCCATAAACCTTCGGAGGGCTCTTCCGGAGCCCAAACTGCAGCTAGAGTCCACTCTGCTACAAAGTCAGCTATGATTTGGGATTTGATAGCTGTTCTTGACGTGAAGGAGATTCCGAAGGGGGCTAGCTCGATAGACCACTTTCTGATCCTACCCGTAGAATCTTTGCTTCGGAGCATATCACCAAGATGGTACGAGGTAGGAACGATTAGGTTATGCGCCACAAAGTAATGCCTTAGCTTCCGCGAGGCCATTACCAGGGCATAAGCAAATTTCTCAAGCTCGGAGTATCTTATCTTAGCTCCAGACAAAGCTTTTGAAACAAAATAAACTAGGTTCTGCACCAGCTTTCCCTTAAGCTCAACTTCCCTGACCAGTACTGCACTCACTGCGGAGCCTATTGCTGCAAGATAAAGGAGTGTTTCTTCTGGGAGGGGCACAATAAGTGTTGACAGGCTTCCGAGGTATGCTTTTATATCATCAAAGCTCTTCTAGCACTCCGGTGTCCAACTGAAGCTTTCGGACCCCTTTAGGGCTTTGAAAATTGGGAGGCTTCGTTCTGCTGATCTGGCCAGGAATCTGCTAAGAGCTGCGAGCCTTCCTGCTAGCTCCTGGACTTGTTTTAAATTCCTTGGTGGAGCCATTCTTTGTAGTGCACTTATCTGCGTTGGGCTAGCTTCGATTCCCCTGCTCGAAACTAAGTACCCTAGCAGTTTTCCTGCTTGTGCTCCGAATATACATTTTTCAGGGTTGAGGCGTACTCCACATGCTCGGAGGCTCTCAAACGTTTCAGCTAGGTCTAGGCTATGTTGGTGCTTTTGAGCACTTTTTATTACAATGTCATCCATGTAGGCTTCGACATTTCGCCCTATTTGGTGACCTAGAGCCTTAGCTATTAAACGTGAAAAAGTGGCTCCGGCATTCCGCAAGCCAAAAGGCATTCTTACATAACAAAATACCCCGGAAGGAGTTATGAAACTTGTCTTGTCTTCGTCTTCGCGCTTTAGCCAGACTTGATGATATCCGGAGTAGGCATCGAGGAAACTTAGTAATTCGGAGCCGGCTGTGGAATCCACCAGCTGGTCTATTCGGGGCATCGGGTAGGGGTCTCGCGGGCATGCTTTATTTAATGAAGTAAAGTCAATACACATGTGCCATTTGTTCGAGTCCTTCTTCCTTACAAAAACAGGGTTAGCCAACCACTCGGTATGGGCTACCTCCCTGATGATGCCAGCCCTTAACAATTATTCCACTTCGGCTTTGGGAGGCTTGCTCTTTCTCGGGACAGCTTGCGGAGCCCCTAACGCACTGTCCTGGCCTTCGGGTTGACGAGCAGGCTATGCTCGATGATGCTCCGATGCACCCCGGTGATGTTTTCGTCGGTCCAGGCAAAGACGTCCAGATTTTGCTTGACGACTTCTTCTAATGAGGTGGCTATCTCCGGGGATAGCCCTTTGCCGAACTGTACTTTATATTCTTTGCCACCTTCTGAAATTATCCTTGTCTCGACATCACCTTCCGGGCTTGGCTTGAGGGAGAGCCCCTTTGAAGGGTTCGAGGCCTCCGATACTTCTTCCGTGCTCTCCACTACGTTGTGCACTTGCCGGGGATCCAACGGCTGTCCGTGCCCATACTCCGTTCTCCGAGCTGTAGCTTGGTCTCCTGAAATAGTAAGGACTCCACCTTGCGTGGGCATTTTGAGACAAAGATAATTGTGGTGCTCTATAGCCCCGAACTGATTTAGCATCCCTCGACCGAAGATTACGTTATAAGCATAGGGGGCGTCGACAACATTGAAGATCACCTCTTCTATCCTAGCAAAAGGCCCCTCTCCGAAAGCAACCTGGAGGCCTATCTGGCCGAGGGCATCGAGAGGTGGTCCTGAGAAACCTTAAAGTGGCCGTGCCGCTGGAAGCAGATGCTTCCAGGATATGCACATTTGATCGAAGGCCTGTACGAATATAATGTCTACGGAGCTTCCGCCGTCCACTAGGATCCTTCGGACTTCCACCCCTGCTATGTCCGCGGAAATGACCAAGGGGTCAGCATGGGGAAACTTTACCCCCACGACATCACTGGCAGTAAATGAGATGGTCACATGAGACCACTCTGGCATCCCTTCCGCGGAGCTCGAAGTCCCAATGTGCCCAACCTCGCGAACGTATTCGCGCCGCTGCCTTTTGGACATGCTCCCGAGTGTCCCCCTCCGGAGATGGGCAGGACCACTCATTTGCCGCGGTCTTGAGGGTCTTCCTGCTTCGGTGGTGGCATAATGTTGGCCACCGGAAGTCGTATGGGGGCTTCGGGGACACCGGCTCGGGCCACGATTTGCACAGGCTCCGACCGTGCTGCTGGTGGGGCTCGATCTAAAGTACCCCGCCCGGTACTTCGTCCTAGGTATTCGCCCCGAAGGGTTAACACCGACTTGCAGTCCTTCGTATCATGGCTTCTATTATCACCATGCACGCAACAGAAAAAACTCTGGCGCCTGCCAGGTGCTCTTTCTTGAGGCTTTGGCACTCTAGCCTTAATGTTCCGCGCCTGCTGATAAATGGCAGGTGCTTTTGGAACGGAGGGTGCAATGCTTAGCACCTCCGAACGGAAATGCTTCTTCCCTCGCCTGTGCTCGTTGAAGCGGTTATCTTGGGGGGGGGGTTGTAGAGGAGCCGAGGCTTCTGACTCCGTCTTAACTTCTTGGAGGGTAGGCGCGGGTGCTCCAGTTCGCCGAAGACAGCCTTTCTCCGCCTTGGCATCCTGTTCGAAGTATGCCATCAGCTGCGCCACAGACATCACCGGCTTCCGATGGAGTTTGCTGAGGAGGTCGGGGTTTAGCACCCCTTCACGGGCGGCATCGACTACCGAGGAGGTAGACAGGCCTTTAATCTGTGACTTGGTGTGGGCGAAGCGCGTGAAGTACTCTTGGAGTGTTTCTCCCACCCGCTGCTTCACCTGGAACAAACTTCCTGTGGACATCGGGGCTACAAAGGTACCCTGGAAGTTGCTCACAAACTTCTTCTTCAATTGCTCCCAGGATCTGATTGATCCTGGCTTCAGGGACCAAAACCATCGGAGTGCCACACCCTTGAGAGCGAGGGGGAAACACTTCGCCATCGTGTTGTGCACCCCTCCGCTTGCTTCTATTGCTAGGGCGTATGAGCGGGCGAACTCTGCGGGGTCTGACCCACCGGAGTACTTGTGTAGCTTCGAGGCCTTGAATCTGGGGTCGAAGGGCACTCTTTGCAAGTCCGAATCTAGCGGAGACTCGTCATCGAAAGATGCGTTGTCAGCCTCTTCCGGGACTTGGGCAGCTTCTGGGAGATTGCGAGCACCATCATCTTGAGGCCCTTCTGGAGTCTCGATGGAGGCTTGAGAGCGGAGGCGATCTGCGGCCTCTTGCCTCCACCTAGCCACTTCCTCCTGAAGCCTTGCTAGTTGAATAGCCTCGGTTCCAGGAAGGTCTTCGTATTCATCGGAGGGCAGCTCCGGGTCCTGGGAGCTGACATAATCAGTCCGAAGCACCGTAGGAGGGGCTCGGGGACCCCTGGGCACCCGACGCCCAGCGGTATCCTCGGGAATCGTTGGAGCGGTTGAGGGCCCGGCTCCTGCGGTCCGAGGGGACCTTCCGAGGGGACCCGAGGCTTGGCTTCGCTTCGGAGGCATAGCTAGTCAAGGAGGGGTCCGAAGACCGGGGACTTCGATTGATCTGGGAAGGCGAGCAAGAGCCTTCGAACTGCACTAAGAATCCCCTTACCGAAGGGTGCGCGAAATCTTGGGACTCCGATGCTCCCTCCGTAAGTGCTATTAGAAGTGCAGTCAGCAGTAGAGAACAAGCTTCTAGAACTGGTCCCCATGGACAGCGCCAACTGTTGGCGCAAAAGTTTACGCTAGCATGTTATCTGAGATCAAGAACGGACAAACAGGGTGTTCGTGTTTAAGAACTGTCTTAAGCCTCCGTATTGGATAATAGCTCAAGTAGTTCGAATATGTGTATTGTGTAACGGGGTATACCTCCTTCGTTACAGGGTAGAGAGGGGGGTATTTATAGGCAAAAAATGTCTAAGGAAAAGACCTAATTACCCCTAGATTACAACCGACATAGTGGAAACTTATTCGGTACCCAGAGCAGGGTTAAAAGGGTAAAGTTATCCGGGGCAAACGGATAAGCCAAACGTCTTATCAATCTTGTCGTTCTGCTTCGGAGCCTTCGTATCTTGCGAGGGGCTTCTCCGGGCTTTGGATCGAGGCACCCTTCGACTTGATGCCTTCTCCTTCGAATAAGAACCCACCAGCTCCGAAGCTTAATGGATCTTTTGAGTTCTTAATCTCTAAGTCCTGAAAGTGAAGCAATTTCCCCCAACAGTGACCAAGTAATAAGGTTTCAAGGCTCCGCCCAATGAGACACTTTTAAAGTCCTAAGCGACCAGTATAAAACCCTATAAAGGTAGATTCAACTTCGAAACTTAGAAAATCATAATATGAAACTATGTTCGAAGAACCCTACGAAAAGGTAGAATAGGGATATTATGTGTTGTGCGAAGCATCAGTTTGTTCTGCGCGTCATTGTGCCCGGCGAACCTTTTTGCAATACAGAAGGTCCCCCACCCACAAGGAGGGGTAGGAGTGTAAAGAACAAACAAGATGCTTAGGGTGCAATTCACATTAATTCATCATACTCTTACATCAAGAGAAATTTTGGTCCAAGCCTAAGAAAAATCGGAGACCCTGTCGGCCTCTAGAGCTACTTCTCCGGCTACTCTGTCCTTCGGAGATCGAAGCCACCAGGATTGTCCTTTTTGTTCGAGTGCTTCTCTTCTTCTTCGAGGCTCGCAGTTTCTTCTGCTCCTCTTGAAGCTCGCCCCAAGTCTGAAGTCTTTCAGAGTTAGCCTCTGCAGGGTCTTCGGCCTAGTACTCCGAATCAGACCAATCCATATGTTCGGAGGATGAAGATGCCTTCTCTTTTCCCTCTTCCTTGATATAAGCTAAGACTTCTTGAAAAACCTTGAGGGTTACCTCCCCTTTGTCTCCACGAGGAACAGAGAAGCGAGAGCGGTAGTAAGGCCTTAAGCTCTCGAGGCTTGCCCACTCCTTCCGGAGCCCTTCGTTAAAATCCAGTATTTCGAAGTCAGGTTTCGAAGGGCATGACAGAACCTAAAAGAGCAAAACACCCAAACAAGCTCTTCGTTTATAAACTTTTCATTAATGCAAGGGGCTTTACAAGATTTCTTATACATAATTGTCCTATGAGCTAGACCTACGGGTCGGTTGGTGGAGCAGGTAGTGCCGGACCTGGCGAGGTTGGAAGCGGCGGCCTTGTCTGCGCTTGCTTCTGCCGACGGGCCTCATCGATCCAAGCTTTAGCTGCGACCTTGTGGTCCGTCTTCCAGGTTGACCGGAAAACTTCCCAGGCCGAGGCTACATTCGGCGAAGGGTGCAACAGGTCCTCGGAGGCAAAGCTTCCAGGGGTCAAACCCCCGACTAGAGCGATGGGAATCTGAAGGGCTTCGAGGTGGCGGAGAACTCCAATTCCGGCACACTGACCGGAGATCTCTCCGTACCGGACACCGGAGTTCATCATCAGCGACGCCGCCACTTGGATCCTCTTCAGCTTCCGGTCGAGGGGTTCACTGGCCGCCGCAGAATACAAAGGGCACATAGTGCCAAAATATTCCAAGGTACCCTGAAGGGCATCCAAGGTACATTCTGCTACGTGGGCATTCTTTTTCTCTGCCGTCTCTAGCTCTACCGCGGTAGCAGACACTTCGGCCACTTGGAGTAGCAAGGAGCCCTTCTGGGCCATCGCTTGCTTGAGAGAGCATTGGAGCTCTACCAGCTGGGTGCTCGAAGTGGCCGCCGCCTGCCGGAGCTTCTCAACCTCCGCCCGGAGCACTAAGCACTCGACTTCAGCTTCTTGGGTTGAAGTCCGGAGTGCGTCGTTGTCCTGCCTTGCTAGTCGGAGGGCTTCGTCAGCTTCGGACCTAGCCCTCCGTTCTTCAAGGACTTCTTCCTCCAACCGAAGTGCTCTTTCTTCGGATCCCTTGAGCGCGGTTTGGAGGGTGGTAACCTTCCGTTTGAGTCGATTGGTTTCGACTTCATTGGAAGTCGCTGCCGCTCTAGCAAGGACGAATTGCTGCAAAAGAACAAGTGAGAACCAGGTGTTTACATTTATTAATTAAAAATATTTGCAGTACTCTTTATACCTGAAGGGCAGCCCTTTCGAGGGCCATGTTGAGCCCTGGAGCCCTGGCTTTGCTCAGAACAGAGACCAAGTCAGAATTGGCAATGTCCTAGCTTTTCTTCGCCAAAGGATCTAGGAGCGCCCGGAGGCCCGTCCGGTGTTCCAAAAACGGAGCCAGCAGAGGAAGCCAAGACGAAGCTTGGCGATCATCTGCTGTGGTTTCTTCCTCCGAGTTGCTAGCCGAGGTCGTCGTTGGGCCGGGAGGAAGTCCGAGGCTAGACATGCTTTTGCCCCTCCCCGGCATGAAGGCAGGCGGCTCAACCACGGCGGAGGTAGCTCTTCCTTCGGCGGTTACCCCTTCGGCTGGAGCCGCATCAGCAGGGATGACCTCGGCCACCAGAGCTGCGTCGGCGAGAACCTCGACCCCCACCACCGGGGCCGGGGCATCTAGTGGAGTCGAGGTGTCCATCGGAACCACAACCCCCAAAGAAGCGGGGACTTCGTGTGCAGTCGGGGCTTCGTCCACCTTCGATGTACCTGCGGTACCAAGGTATTTGGTGAACATTTACAAGTAAAAATTGTTGCAGGAATCAACCAAGGCAAAAGATTCAAAGTATACCTTTGGAGGTACCGTGAGGCAAAATCGTCGGGTCCTCTAGAACTTCGTACATCCGGAGGATCTCGTCGATGTCGTCCCCCGAAGTCCTCTCTGGTGTGTTTTCCGCTGGAACCTCGACCTCCGCCGTGATCACCCCGGCTACGGGCGAGTTGGGGGCGACAGTGTTCGCCTCTGAGTTCACGACAGCGGGCATAGGTGTGCGTGCCGTATCTACCTCTGCAACCTCCCAAGAAGAAGCTTCGGTTGGGACCCCTGCCGCATCCTCGTCGCCCTCCAAGAGATAGTTCTCGAAGGTCCTCGCTAGTTGGGTGCTAGAGTCCTCGTTCTCGGAATCCTCCGAAGCCGAGCTCCCAACGTCCAAGGACAAAGTAGACAAAGCAGGAGCCAGTTGCGGAGGGATCTTCACCACCTTCTTCTTCTTAGGGGGGGTCTTGCCGGCCTTCTTCGGAGGCTCGGTGACGGCATTCCTTTTCCGAGGAGCCGCTCCGGCCATGTTAAAATCCGGCAGAGGAGGGGGCACCATCCTGAGAGCCCCCCACACTTTGTTGGAGCGCTCCCAGCTTCCCACCAGCTCCAACCTCTTTTGCCTTTAGGCCACCGTAGGGGCTCCGAGGACCCTTTCGGTGGCCCGAGCTATCTGCTCCGGGGCTAACGCCAGTGGAGCCGCTGAAAAAAGGGTAACATATTATAAGTATGTTATTTTCATCATTTAACATATTATTGCAGGAGTCGAAGCCTTACCCAGAGTTCGGAGATCACCCTCCGAAGCTTGCTAAAATGCTATCGGCCAGGTGGCCCCGAAGGGTGGAATCCGAAGAGCAATGAACTCTTCGGCAAGGTCGCGCATGCTCATGCAGCTGGCCACCAAAGTCAGTAGCCCTAGCCGCGTTGAGAGCAGGCTAGGGTTCGGAGTAACCTCCGCCTCCTTCCGGAACAAGATCTCCTGAAGAGGCCCAGCGAGGCGAGAGTCCTCTCTGACTTCGGCGTAGAACCACCGAAGGATCCAGTTGGTGTACCATCAGTCGTTGATGGCCTTCGCTAGGAAGTGTTGGGTGTGCTCCCTCCGCAACTGGAAGTTGATGCTACCGAAGGCTGTTATCACCTTGGTGTCCCCGGGGCCATCTTGCGGCTTCGGCTGGCAGATGGCTTCGTGAGTAACAGCGAAGACCTCCGATCGCCCCTCGCAACCTTCAGCCCGGAGCGCCCATTCGAAGACAGCCAGGCGGGCGATGGCATTAGGAGACAGTTGAGGTAAGATGATGTGGAACATGTTCAATACCTCAGACAAGAAGTCGATGGCCGGGAGCCCTAGGCCTGCCTCGAAGAAGGCCTCGAAGACCACGACTTCCCCGCTCCGGGGCCGCGAAGTCGATTCTAACCCAGGGACTCGAGTCCTCAGTCCAGTCCCCAGTTTCCCCTCCACGACCTCTTCGATGGACTCTGCAGTGCTGGTGGATTGGCCGATAAGGAAGCTTTGGGGGATCTTCTTCTTGGATGGCGGGCAGAGCTCCCGAGGGTTCTTGGGCCAGGCGTCGCCCGGAGCACCCGCCATTGCTGCTACGGCTGAGGCGGCCCACGCTTGCCTCTGCGCTAGAGTGCCTGCTGCCACCGGCATGGTGTGGCTGGTCCTCGCCATGGCTCGGTGGACGGAGAAGTTGTGAGAATTGAAGGTTGAAGGAAGAGAATCACGGATGCTAGGCACGGTAAAAAATCTTGAGTAAATTATAGCCCCCTTTTTATAACCGTCCGCTAGTTGCTGTGCTTCGATCGCATTCACATTGCAGGTTCAACTTCCATCGCTGGCAGGTGGGTCCCGAGAGTGGAACAGCGTGAGACCGCTGTAAATTTTGACCGTTACCTTTTACAGAGTATAACGGCTACTGCGCAGTAACGGTTATAATTAAACGACTCTTCACGACGTTTGGGCTTCGTCACGGTTCTCTTTCCCACGAAGCGTTCACACGGCGGTTAGGGGCTCGAAGCCGTGGTCCAAATGCTTTGGATCAGAGATCCTCCGAAAGACTGTAATGTGCTCAAATTTTCTCTAAGTCTCAAAATATGAAAATATTCCTTGCGTATACTGCCTCCCTTCTGTACAGGTTAAATTCGGAGAGGCGTATTCGAGGGGCTACTGTTGGGGGAATATGCTTCACTTTTAGGACTTAGAGATTAACAGTTCAAAAAGACTTACTAAACTTTGGAGCTGATGGGCTCATACTCGAAGGTGGAGGCGTTAAGCTGAAGGGTGCCTCGATCTGAAGTCCGGAGGAGCCCTCCGCAAGATATGGGGCTCTGAAGCAGAGTGACAAGATTGATAAGACGTTTGCCTTATCCACTTACCTTGGATAGATTTTAACATTTTAACCCTGTTCAGGGTACCGAATAGTTTCCACTATGTAGGTTGTAATCAAGGGGTAAATAGGTCATTTCCTTAGACATTTTTGCATATAAATACCCCCCTTTTAACCTGTAACAGGGAGGGAAGACTCAGCTATTCTAATACACACATTCGGGCTACTTAAGCTATTATCCATTCCGAGGCTTGAGATAGTCCTTAAGCACAAGCTCACTGTTTGTCTGTTCTTGATCTCGAAGAACCTGTTAGCGTAATCTTTTATGCCAACAATAATGTTTCTACCTAAGGTGGGAATGAAATAACAATTATTCAACTCCAAAACTAGTCCTAAAGGTAGTGACAGTGAATAAATGCCGACGGCCAACACTGTAACATGGGCACCATTCCCGACGCGGACATCCAACTCGCCACTAGCACACTTTCTTGTCCTACTCAACCCCTGCAACAATTTGCAAGTAAGAATCATCGAACCGGTATCAAATACCCATGAATCATTAGGACGAGTAGCAAGATTAATTTCAATAACATTAATACCTGAAGCGGACGTCACACTTCCCTTCTTGTTCTTCTGTTCTTATAGATACACCTTGCAGTTGCGCTTCCAATACCTAGACTTGTGGCAATGGTGGCACACATCAAAGCTATCAAGACCCGACTTGGACTTTTAGTCAGTTTAGGCTTACACTAGAGATTGAATCTGTAGTCTTAGCCTTGACCTTCCCCTTTCTCTTTTTGCTCTCCTTCTGAACCATCATCACATGACTTGGAGATTTCCTGAGCATCCCATGCAACTCAGCTAGTGTTTTCTCTAGTCCAACCATGTTGTAATTCATGATGAATAGCTCAAAGCTCAAAGGGAGCAACTGGAGAATCACATCAATAGCCAAGTGTAGATCCAGTGGAGAACTCTGTCTCTCTAGAGTCTTAATGTAACCAATCGTCTTGATCACATGAGGACTCACTGGGATCCCTTCTGCCAACCTACTCCTAAATAAGGCTTTAGACACATTGTATCTCTCGGCCCTTGCCTGGTTCTGAAACATGCCCTTGAAGCCTACGATCATATCATAATCATATTGTTCCTCATAATATTTCTAAAACTCAGAGGACATACAGGAAAGCATCAGACAATTGACATCCACAGAATCACTAGCATGCTTGTCATAAGCATGCTTGTCTACTGTAGAAGCATCCTCTCCTGATTTATCGGGTTGAGGTTCCTCTAGAACATAATCCTTTTTCTCTTGCTTATGAATAATTCTCAAGTTTTTGTACCAATCCATAAAAATTGTTCTAGACAATTTTTCTCGTTCAAGAATAGATCACAAATTAAAATTTGGAGTGCTCTTAATAGTAGTAGTTGGTGCCGTGATCTACAAAATATTAAATGCAATGTTCAGCACTATGCAATGTTTATCTTATATCCAATAAAAGATGTTCCACTATTTAAAAATGGTTACTTTCCCTCTAATGACTAATAGTGGCGCAAGATCCATATCTAACTCCTAGTGAGATTTGGCATCATATCACTACTAGAATCTAGGTGACATAGGTAAGCAACAATTTGCTAATTACATCGTATGTGACTCTTGTCGTTGGAGAAGGATTCAACACTCAACGCCCAACTCTATGCCCCAAGTCCCAAAACTGTTTTGATAGCCCCTGTTATGCAAACCAATACTATGCATGCAGAAGTTCGACTTCCACCCCAACTGGTCAAGATAAATGATAGCACCCTGCTTTGGCCGACCCACTATCGATGATCGAGATCCTTGGTGGGTGCAGCTATTAGAAAGAACATCAATACTTAATTTTATAAGAAAAAACTATTCTAGCAAGGTGACGTCCCTAGCATGCACGAAACATGCAAGAATAGTATAACAAGAACATAAGAAAGCATCACAGACAATCATATTAACTGTGACATAGCAGGGCTCTCTTCACATTGCGATCTCCATCTCCATGGCTCCTGTAACTAAGTGTGTGCTTCCGGCCTCCAGGAACTGTACTAGTCTATCACTATAGCACCTATACTAGTTACATGAGCCAAAGCATCAATACTTGACACGTATGTCGCAAATGTACACTAGCCTTGGCTGTAAATAATCATGACTCACAAGTCATATTTAATTTACATTCATTTCATGCATCTCATACATCACATTTATCAAGGCCATACCAGTCCCAACATTCTCTGCAAAATAAAGTTAGGTGAAGAATCTACAAGTGACTGAACTGGATTGGAACTTCCGATTCCAAATTGGAACTTCTGACTACAATATTGCTCTTTGTGTCGATTAAAAAACCGATATTGGAACTTCCGATCCGTCGGAACTTCCGATCCAATATCGGAACTCCGATAGGAAAATTGCTCTCTCTATTGAATTATATTCAATATTAGAACTTTCGATCCGACATTGAAACTTTCGATTTTCTGTGGACAGAAAATAGATCTAATCTATTTTCCCACCCTGTATCTCCATACATGAGGGATCTAGATCAAACACTACCCGCGTAAGCTCTCCTACCACTGTTG
This sequence comes from Zizania palustris, assembly GCA_019279435.1. NCBI lineage: Eukaryota > Viridiplantae > Streptophyta > Magnoliopsida > Poales > Poaceae > Zizania > Zizania palustris. Next base: position 29,275,660 of record JAAALK010000082.1, read on the forward strand.
AGGAATGGGGAAGCTACGCTAGCCGACAATTTAAAAAATTTCGCCCAAGCCCAATAACCATGCGTGTGAGGGGTCATGAATCGTTAGCTTGTAGCATGAGACGCACTAGGTGCAACGGAAGAAGATGTTGGGGGAAGAGCATCCTCGCTTATCCTCGCCTCGCTCCGGCCCTTCCCTGGCGATCCAATCGACGAAGATGACGGTGTTCACATGAAGAAGCCCATGAACGCTGCTATTGGAGCAGCGCCTCCACGGTATCCATACGCACAAGGATGAGATCATTCCCACGCTGGCGTGCTAGCACCGCTTGTGAGAACCGGGAGAGATCTCAATCTCAACTTTTGAGATCAAGAAAGGGAGAGGTGTTCTTGGTGGCTAGGGTTTAGATCTGATCCAAACTATGAATAACTTGATATCTAAGACCTCTTCCTCCTCCTCTCTTTATATAGAGGTGAGATCCCTGGCCTCAAACAATTCAAGACCTAAAATATCCAATCTATTATGCCCACCTCGGAACTTTCGATCCTCAGATCGGAACTTTTGATCAAGGCTCTCAGTTCGCAATTCCAGGAATCATCAGAACTTTCGATACCCCTATCAAAACTTCTGATCAGTGCAATTTTCCAGATACTCATCGGAACTTTTGGTTTCAACTCTCTATATCTAAATTAGAAATTATCGGGACTTCCGATTTGAGCTCTCTATTTTGTAAACAATAAATAATTAGAAGTTCTGATACCATATCAGAACTTTCGATTTGAGCTCTCTGTTTACAATTCAGAAAATAATCGGAACTTCCAATTCCAAATCGGAACTTTCGATCCAACCGGAATTTTCTTGGGAACTATTCCTTTAGTAATAGTCGCCGAGCATTAGAACAACAACAAAGAAGTGAATATACTATTTTCTGAACTTGGTTCTTCTGTGTTGGAGCATGTGAGCCATCTCAATACTGCTCGAGAGATCTGGGCTACCCTCTAGGCACACCATGAGGGGACAACTCGGGTCAAGGCTCGGCTCTATCACACTTACCGACATGAGTATGAGAACTTCTCGCAAAAGTCGGGTGAAATTGTTGAATCCTTGTTTGTTCGCTTTCAGTCAATCATCAACAAGCTTTAGGCTAACAAAGCCAAACATGATCAGCTTGTCTTAGACCATGAACAATCTCTAAAGTTTCTTCGTACCTTAGATCCCAAGGTCTAAGAAATCAAAGTGTCATCCATTGTTGAGAGTACTAGATATGACACTTTGATAGTCACAGAGCTTTTTAATAAGCTCAATGCCTTAGCGGTGGACATCCAGTTGAGATCAAATCTCACTAGATCTGGTTCCAAGAGCTTGGCCCTTTGCGACTACTACTAATGCCTCCTCTATCAGCTGTGCTCTATCCTCCTTGATGTCTATCACTGAGGACCAGCTAGATTTGTTAGGAGATGATGACCTGTGCCTTTTCAACAATCGTCTTCATCATGTATTTGATCAGAGAATGAAAAAGTCATGGCACAAAACCTGGTTGTTTTGAGTGTGGTGATCTAGGTCACTTCATCACCGACTGCCCCAAGCGAAACGACTACAAGAAGGGTACCAGTGGTGGCTCCAATGACTCTAGCACGCACGACTTCTCTGGCAAACATGACTACAACAACAAGCACAAGTCCAACTCAAAGTTTGTCCAAGGAATCATGAAGGACTACTAGCGAAAGGTGGGACAAAGCCTTCCTCACCGAGGTTATGGAAAATCTCACCTGTCGGTCATCATCCTCTTCTTCCTCTTCATCAAGCTCAAGTGATGATGAGATCATGATCAACAAAGGGAATAAGAAATTTACGGATGATCAAGTCAACCTCTACTTCATGGCCTTCAAGGATAAGCACAAGACCCGAAGACACAACAACAGAAAGTCATGTAAGAGCTTCTACACAATGGCTCTCAAGGACAAGGACGACTCTGACAACTCCGACGATGATGACGATGGGAAGGTAAATCCTCATGAGATTGAACTTTGTGAAATTCTTAAGGAAAATAGTTGAGAGTTGAAGTTCTAGGATAAGTTGATTAGGAAAGCTAAGAAGAGGTTAGATGAGCTTACAAGTGAGCTTGCTATTGCTAATAGCAAGATTGAGAGAGATTGTTGAGTGAACTAACTTCTCTTAAGTCTAGGTACACAAAGAGGGTCGATGAGAGATATGCTTTGGACATTGAGCTTGAAAGTGCTCAGTTAGAGATTAAAGATGCTCAAGACTCAGTTGTCATGCCATGTAAGGATTGACAATCCCATTTAGCTGACCTAGCTGAGCTGAGATTGAAGTGTGATGGGCAGGTGAGTGAGCTTGAGAGCCTTAGAGCTAAGTTAGCGCAGAATAAGACAGACTTAGAGTTTTTGTCAGTTCCCTCCACCATTTTTGATAACTGTCTGTATCTAAGGATGGAGCTAGTTGTGAAGAATGATCAAATCAAAATGATAAAAAGTCTGCCTAATCAGATACTGAGTGTGACGTTTGCTTGTCTCATGTAGAGGTGCTAGCTTTCTTAAGAGAGGAGTAGTCTAATGCTGAGAATGAGAATTCTTACCTCTATCAGATCTTGAGTTGGGTGAGTGCTAGAGAGCCTCAGCTGGGTATGATGATCTAGTAGTTCAAGAGGGAAGATGGTTTGGAGTAGGTTACACCTACACTAAGGCTGACTTTGAGAGTGCTTTGAGTAGAGCAGTGGAGTGGGGTAAGATGACCCTAGAGGAGAGATATCCCAAGACGTACACCACTGAGTCCTTCCAAACCAGTCAGCCCAAAGATGGTGTTTTCTAGGAAAAACCTAAAGCTCCACCCAAGAAACCTATCTAGATCTCCAAACTCAAGAATCTCCACACTTCTCTTGATTCTCTTCTAGGACCTTCCACTGCTAGAAAGCCTGCTTCGAACACCACCAAGCCCAAGAACCCAAATACTCAACCACATCCCAATAAAGTGACCTACAACTATGAGTTCTGTCAGAAGGATGGTAATCTTGAGGAGTTTTGCTTTAGGAGGAAGCGGGTTGAGAGAGATAAGAGAGCTAAGGGTGGGTAGGAGAAATTCTACCTGGAGGATGGTAGACAGAGAGCTCCTCAACGTGGTGAGAGGTGAGATGCTAGGGCGCGTTGTGTAGGTGGTGGTAGGGGAGACGACTTTCGTGCCTGTTCTCTAGTGGGTGGATACCATTTTGGCAGAGTTTTAAGTCGTTCTCGATACGAATTTAGACCTTATGGCCGTGCTTTTGATGAATTTAGTGGACTGTGTTTTGAGAGAGAACCACACTTTGGTTCTACTTTCTTTACTCCTTTTGGTTTTCCTACCTTTGAGCAGATGGATGGACACTAGTTTAGTTCTTTTACTAACCCTAGTGTTGGACCATTTGCTGATCACTTTGACCACTGATTTTGCAGGATCGAGGCTTCGAGAACATGTGGATCATGGACTTAGGATGCTCACACCACATGACATGGCATCACAAATTTTTCTCTAGCCTCAACCCCACGAGCTTCAAAGAGTACATCACATTTGGGAACAATGGTCACGGTAAGGTGTTGGGAGTGAAAGGACACTAATGTCGCCTAGATATGGGGGGTGAATAGGCGTTCTTGAAAAATTATCACGGAAATATTAGTTTGAAATCTTTCAGGACCAGAAGTTTTGCATCGCCCAAAGTTCAACGGGACTTCTGCTGACCATAAGTTCCGACGGGAAATTGAAATTTCCGGTTCATCAAATAATCAAAGAAATAAGAATTTTAATCTAGCCAACAAAGTAAATGAATAGAAATGTGCGTAATGATATTGTCTATAACTTTTACACAGAAAGATATTCTAGAACCTTGCTAGCAAGTAGATCGAACAATATTAAGGTATGAGCTAGCAAGAATTGCACAAAGTCTATTCTTCAAGAATTTTTATGGCAATTCTATAAGAATAGAAATTAAGAACTAGTTGTTAGGAGTATGTCTATGCAAGGAAAACTAGATCCATGGCGTAGATTTAGAGATCAGGCTAAAACAAGCAATAAACGTAATTAACTGATAAACTTTAAATCTAGTGGCTTCTAATGAGTTCTAGTTTAGACCAATTATTCTTGCAAGTTTTAATAGGTATTATGAAGCTAATTCACCAAGTGTAATCAAACAAGCACAATCATATAAATCGAGCTAAAACATGTATGAATATGATGAACCAGCTAATGAATACGAAGAACACAATGAACACAAGTATATATTTACCAGAGTTCGGATCCACTGATCCTACATATCCGTTGAGAGACCTCAATAGGTCGGGTCTCTTTCAACCCTTTTCCTCACCAAGCCTTAGCCGACGCTAAGCTTGGGTATGACTAGAGTTACCTCTTCTCTTTCGGAGGTGAGGTAGAACCTTCACAAACTTTCACGGACACACCACAATCCTTGGTTGGTCATGGGCGATGCCTTTCCATCTACGAGATCTCAATCTCTAAGAGTAATAAACACAAATTTGCTTTGTTTTCTATGAACTCAAATGCTAAAATATTTTACAATAAAACCAACCAATTCAACTGTAACATCCCAAGATTTAAAAATAAATAAAATAACGGAAATACATTTTTCAGGGAATTAAAGGAATTATTTAATTAAAGAAAACCCTAAAAGAGCGCTAATAAAGTAAAATAGAAGGGAAAACTTAAAATTTCAACTTGGAAAATTTAATATAGAATCTAGAGGCCAAGATATAATTTTGGGAATTTTTCCAAATTTTTATCAACAGTGCTTCAACCCTTGAACAAATAAATGAATTACTGGAATTATTTTAAATCAGAAAATCATTTTAAATCTTAATGGGCCTCAACCCTCAAAGTTCCCTAAAGCCCAGCCCAGTCCGTAGCCGAGTCACCACCAGGTGGGCCCCGCTTGTCGGCGTGCTCCCCCTCTCTCCTCCCCGCGCCCATGTCGGCTTGGCCCACCCGTCAACCACACCCCCGTTTCCCTCTCCCTCTGGCCGCCTTGTCCCGCCTATCGGCCCTTTCCTTTCCCGCTCGCCCGCTGATAGGTGGAGCCCACCTGTCAGGTCCTTCGTCCCTGATGGAAGGGGATCTCTCCCCTTTCCTTTCCGGCGACCTCCTTCCGATTTCTCGCCGCCGCCCGCCCGAATTCATCAATCCGACCTCGGATTCGTTTCCCCCGATCACCGGCGACCCCATTCCATCTAAAGCCGACACGGTTTCATGATTATGGAAGCTAGCCGAGCTAAAGGAAACCCTCGCCGGAGTAAAATTGGAACCCTCCTCGGGTTTCCCTCTTTTAGCCTACCATATCCACCGCCGGCGACCCCTATAAGTCCCCCGACGCTCACCGCAGCCCAGGCCTCACTACTTTGCCGATAGCCACCCGTTCCCGATCTCCCGCCGCTCCTTTTTAGGTTTCTCCCCTGTTTTGGCTTCGGCAGCCCCTCGTCGGTGCCACAGTCCCCCGCAGTCCACGCCACCACCACCCATGAGACCGTCGTCGACCGCCCGTCCTCGGCATCATCTTCGTTGGGAACGAACGCCATCAGATCGCCTCGCCACCGTCGAACCCGAGAAGCCCCGCCGCCTCTCTTCATCGCCAGTCACCGTCAGCTCGCTGCCACCGCCACCGTCGGTACGCCCGAGTTCCCCTAGCCCCACTGGTCCCGTTTTAGCCCTTAGCTTGGTCGATTAACCCTCGCCGTCGCCGGAATTCGTCGCCGTTGCTCCGCCAGAGTCGGGAACGAAGGGGGTAAAAACCCCCTTAGCGCGTGCCGTGCCGGATTCCATCCGAGCCGCACGATCCCGAGCGAGCGGCGCAGATTAAATCCCAAGGCCCTTGATCCATACTGAAACGGTACAGAGCATTGTGGGCCGCTGGTTTTCACTTAACCATCCCGCACGCATGCCGTCCGTTGGATCTGGATCCGACCGCTGCCACGCGTCCGGCCCACGCGCTCGGTCAACGGTTCACGGTGAACCTGGTTCACCGTGGACCAGAGACTGTTTTACAATTTAAATAAAATTCGAGAAAATTGTTTAAACTTTGAAAATTCATAACTTGCTCATTTTAACTCCAAATTTCACCATTCAAATTTTGTTAAATTCAGCATTTTATTCTCTACACATTAATGCCATAAAAACAGTATGTCCCTGTTGCCCAAATTATTCTTATTAATTAAACAAATAAAAACCCCTTAGGGATAAATTGTTAATTCATAAAATAAATTGAGAAAAACCTTAAAATCTAATCTTTAATGTTTTTCAACATAAACTTCAGAATAATAAGGATTTATTTCACATATTTAAACTCATAAAACTTGTATGCTTATGTTTGTGATATTTTATTGAATGATATGTTTACTTTTTCCGTATCGAGAAGACTACGAGTTCGTCGAGGAGCCGGAGTTTTACCCCGAGGTTCCACCTTCACCATTTGCTGAGAAAGGCAAGTCACAACCCCCATTTTGATAATCATTGAGCCCATGTTTTAATAAATTATCGCTATAACTCATAGGATAATATTGCATTAGTCAAATATCAAGCCCTACACTATATCTATTAGATCCCCATCCTTGTGTGCAAACCCAAGCCATGCTTATTGAGCCTACAGTCCTTGTCACTCTACAAAAATTATATTAGCTAGTGTCCAATGTACCGACACAACTGCTATAGGATAAAAGAATGAGTCGTAGATAGCCGGATTTTACCATATGTATTTCCCCGTTATTCTCAGTCGCAGTTAGTTTACAATTGATTGAATGGTTGAGTTATTCATGGCATGTAAGGACTGTTGAGCGAGGGTGGGCTTACTGTACCCCTCGAGTTAGAAGATGATGCATACTCATGTTTACATTTCTGTATTAATAACTTGATCACATTAACTGCTTTACCAGTTATGCTTTTCCGCAAAATTAGCCACTACCTTCCTTGTTATTACCCTGCATTATATTTGCATTCGGTGGCTTGATGAGTACGATTGTACTCACCCCCATTGACTTACACCACCAGAGCCCGTCTACTACGAGGAGGATGAAGGTCTAGAGTAGCGACCTAGTGAAGGCGAGACTGGAAGGAGGCGTTCATCTAGGACCCTTGTTTTATTAGTTTCTCTTCACTTTATTCACTTTTGTACTGATACGGTCTACGAACCGTGAATGATTGATCGTATTGTACGTGGTCGTGTGATGAACGTCTTGATTTATTGATTTTCTATGGAATTTCAATAAAGGTCCGGATTTACTAAATCTGGGCGTGACAATATGGTATCAGAGCCGACTTGATTGTAGGAAGCCAAATAGACCTGACCCTAGGACTTATAATAACCATATTTTCTTACAAAATTACTTACCCTCTCATCTTCTGGAGTTTCGCGAAAACTTTCTCTCTTTTGTAGATGTCGGTCCATACCATGAGTGGGACTCTTCGCGACGAGGCCGGATTCATCCGTGAGCTTCGCATGCTCGTCAGTTTCCTCGGGTTCGAGCACGAGCCGATGTTTCACGAAGTCTTCCCCGATGAGGACGAGAGCTACTGTGAGGTCACCATCATCCTCCAGCCCTCCATGCAGACAGCCCACACTTACCGAGCTGGAGGACCCACCTTTCTGGTTGCCAGTAAGTGCACCGCCCTTCAGGCCCTCACCGAGCTTCGGGTGATCTACGACAGCCAGCTCTATGACACGGACTACCGCTTCGTGCCCCTACGCACTCCAGGGAGTCCACACAGCGTCTACGTCAGCACACACTCCTAGTGCCACTCCGTCGTTGGGCACACTATACGCCTGTTGGAGGCAATGGACGAGCTCCACTATGAGGCCCTGCAGGATGCAAACGGACAGTATGATACGATTGACTTCTATCGTCACTCTTCACAGGATCTGAACCGCGAGAACGGAGAACTTCGTCGCCGTGTCCAGCAGGGGCACCGGTTGGCTGCCGAGGCTGAGGAGTTGAGGCGTCAGAACGAGCTCCTACATCAGAGCGTCTCCGACACCGCACAGCTTCGCCAGCAGATCAAGGAATTGCAGAAGGACCTAGAGGAGGTTGTCTCCCTTCTGCCCCACAAGCGGAAATCGCTCCGGATAACCACCGTGAGGCCCAAGAGGATTTCCCGCAGTGCACCTCCCGCCGGACCCTCCAGCTCCACCACCCCGACCATCTCCGCCGAGCCTGTGATCGAGTCGTCGCTCGAGCTGCCTTAGACGTAGTTTTTACGGTTGATTGTTTCCTTTTTATTGTTTTGAATTGTATTGCCACTCATGTCAAATATAAGGCATGAGTGAAGACTAAATAAAAGACTTATATGTAATAGTAAGCATAACACATTTTGAAATAAAACTTAGTCTCATCTCCCCTAAGAGTTTATTATCTGTTTTGGAAACACCAGGATGACCAACACCCAGGGATCCGATGCTCCCCAAAACGGAGGGGACAATGGAAACTTGCCCCAATGGGAGCGACTGGGCAGAGGCAAGCCCCAGTCGCCAACCACCCCACATTGGCCGAGATGATGGCCAACCAGAATCAGTTGATATCCACACTGTTGAACCAGATGCAACAACAACAGAATCAAATGCAGGAGCAACGGGCTCAATTCTTCTGGCTTCACCAACAGCAGCCCAAGATTCCTCGTCCCGCCACTCCCGCTCCTGCACCCGCCTCACAACTGTCGGAGTTTCTCCGAGTTCGCCCTCCCACGTTCTCTAGCACCACCAACCCCATGGAGGCTGGTGATTGGCTGAGGACGATAGGGAAGAAGTTGGATCTCCTGACTTGCACTAAGCAGGAGAGGGTAGCCTTCACTGCCCACCAACTCCAGGGACCCCACCGTAGACTAGTGGGATAACCTGCGCGAGACTCTGCTTGAGGGACACGTCCACACTTGGGTGGAGTTCTCCGCCGCTTTTCGCACGGCCCATGTCCCCGATGACATCATTGCCTAGAAGCAGCAGGAGTTCAGGGATCTGCAACAAGGAAGCAGGTCCGTGACCGAATATTTGCACGAGTTCAACCAGCTGGCCCGGTATGCGCCGGAGGAAGTCCGTACTGATACGGCCAGGCAGTATAAGTTTCTCCGGGGGCTGAAGGACGAGCTTTCCCTTCAACTGGCCTTCGGAGACTACGCCAACTTCCAAAAGTTCGTGAACAAGGCAATCATTCAGGAGACCGAGCAAAACAAGGTCGACCTCAAGAAGAGGATGATCGCCTTCTGCCAGAACCAAGGAATGGCGCAGAGGCCCCGCTTTGCACCTCCCCCATCGGCGCCCCAATATCATCCGTGCCCAGTGTATCGTCCCGCGCCACCCGCCGCCAACGCTGGAGCCGGACATCCTCGCCCAGCTCCCGCCGCACAGACTGCTCCAACTGCCCCTGCCAAGAAAGCAGAGGTTCTGCGCGGCAAGCACGGCAAGCCCGTGATATGCTTCAATTGTCGCCAGGAAGGGCATTATTCCCACCAATGCCCCCACCCCAAGCGTACGCAAGGAGTCGCGGCCAACCCTGCCGTCTGCGCCCGCGTCAACCATGTCTCCGCCGAGGAAGCTCAGGCCGCATCCGAGATCGTCATGGGTAAGTTCACAGTACAATCGGCCCCTACAATGGTATTATTTGATACTGGAGCTACGCACTCCTTTATTTCAACAAATTTTGTGGAGAAATATAATCTGAACAAATGTGAATTAGCAAGACCAGTATTAATAGCCACCCCTGGCAAATAAACCCAAGCCCATTCTTATAGTCCAAGGGTATGGGTAGATATCCAAGGCACAATATTCTGGGCCGACCCCATCCTAATAGAATGCCAAGGTTTGGATCTAATTCTAGGAATGGATTGGCTCAACAAACACCAAGGTGTGATAAGATGTGCTCGGAGGCAAGTAACTGTGACCAGTGAAGAAGGGATTGTTGTCACATTCCAGATGCCGAGTCAGAAGTCCGGAAGACCTCATCTACACCAGATTACTTTGGAGGATATACCAGTGGTCTGCGAGTACCCGGACGTATTTCCGGAGGATTTACCAGGGATGCCACCCAAAAGGGACATTGAGTTCCGGATTGATCTAGTACCCGGAACCACTCCCATCTACAAGTGACCATACCGGATGGCCGCCAATGAGCTAGCTGAGATGAAGAAGCAACTGGAGGATCTTGAGAAGAAAGGTTACATCAGACCTAGCACATCCCCATGGGGAGCCCCCGTCATCTTCGTTGAGAAGAAGGAGGACAAGGCTAAGCGTATGTGCGTAGATTATCGAGCCTTGAATGAGGTGACCATCAAGAATAAGTATCCTTTACCCAGGATCGATGATCTATTTGACCAGCTAAAAGGAGCCACGCTATTTTCCAAGATCGACCTGCGGTCTGGTTACCATCAACTAAGGATTCGAGAAGAGGACATACCCAAGACGGCTTTTACCTCACGTTATGGACTTTATGAGTGCATCTTCATGTCCTTTGGATTGACCAACGCCCCGACCTTCTTCATGAATATGATGAATAAGGTATTCATGGAATATTTGGACAAGTTTATTGTGGTATTTATAGATGACATCCTCATCTATTCCAAGGACAAAGAGGAGCACGAGACTCACATCCGATTGACCTTAGGAAAACTAAGGGAACATCAGTTATACGCCAAGTACAGCAAGTGCAAATTTTGGACGGCGGAAGTGAAATTCCTTGGGCATATCATCTCCGCACAAGGTATCGTCGTAGATCCTGCCACCGTGGAAGCAGTTACTGATTGGCTGCCACCCACCAACGTATCAGAGATACAGAGTTTCCTTGGTTTGGCAGGATATTATCAGTGATTTATCGATAATTTCTCCAAGATAGCCAAGCCTATGACTAAGTTGTTGTAGAAGGGAGAGAAGTTTGAATGGACTCCCGAATGCGAGGAAAGTTTTCGTACCCTCAAGACCCGGCTAGTGTCAGCACCCATACTGACCCTACCGGATATCAGGAAGGACTTCCATGTCTATTGCGACGCATCTCCCCAGGGATTGGGATGTGTTCTTATGCAAGACGGAAAGGTTGTCTCGTACGCCTCTCGGTAGCTAAGACCCCATGAGCTAAACTACCCTACACACGACCTGGAATTGGCCGCTGTTGTGCACGCCTTAAAAATATGGAGGCATTATTTGGTCGGAAACCGCTGCGAAGTCTTTACGGATCACAAGAGTCTAAAGTATATCTTCACGCAGCCGGACCTCAATCTTAGGCAAAGGCAATGGTTAGAATTAATAAAGGACTACGACTTAGGTATTCACTACCATCCCAGCAAAGCAAACGTGGTAGCTGATGCATTAAGTCGTAAAGGATATTGCACCGCCATCGTGATTCAGGATCACGCGCCTTTGCTATATAAGGAGATGGAAAAGTTAAATCTCGAGTTAACCACAGGAGCCTATCTAGCCACCTTGGAGACCCAACCTGTCTTGTTCGAACAAATCCGTGAGGCTCAGTTAGAAGACCCGGATATAGCCATCATTAAGAAGAATATGAGACAGGGCAAGGCCCTAGGATTTTCAGAGGATGAGAATGGCACCATTTGGTTCGGAACCAGGATATGTGTGCCAGATAAACCGGAGATAAAGACCCTTATTCTAAGGGAAGCCCATGATACTCTGTACTCCATCCATCCCGGGAGTACAAAGATGTACCAAGACCTGAAGGAACGTAATTGGTGGGTTAGCATGAAGAAGGAGATTGCTCAGTTTGTCGCAGAATGTGACACCTGCCGTCGAGTAAAAGCAGAACATCAGAGACCCGCAGGGCTGTTACAGCCACTGAAAGTGCCTAAATGGAAATGGGAAGAGATCGGTATGGACTTCATTACCGGACTCCCAAAAACCCAACTTGGATATGATTCTATATGTGTAATCATTGATCGACTAACAAAGGTAGCTCACTTCATAGCCGTCAAGACGACCTTCAGTGGCCCTAAACTAGCAGAGTTGTATATGGCCCACATCGTGTGCCTTAATGGAGTGCCCAAGAAGATAGTCTCCGATAGAGGAAGTCAGTTTACGTCTCGGTTCTAGAAAAACCTTCAAGAGTAATGGGAACGAGACTAAACTTCAGCACAGCATATCACCCTCAGACAAATGGACAAATTGAAAGGGTGAATCAGATATTGGAGGATATGCTTCGGGCATGCGTCTTGGATTTTGGAGGAATTTGGGACAAGAGTTTACCGTACGCCGAGTTCTCGTACAACAACAGTTATCAAGCCAGCCTTCAGATGTCCCCGTTCGAAGCTTTATATGGACGTAAGTGCAGGACGCCTTTACTTTGGGATCAAACCGGTGAATCCCAAGTGTTTGGAACATACATCCTTCGGGAAGCTAAAGAGAAGGTACGGATTATCAGAGACCGACTCAAGACAGCCCAATCTCGACAGAAGAGCTATGCGGACAATCGTCATCAAGATTTAGCCTTTGAAGAAGGAGACCACGTCTACCTCCGAGTTACTCCTCTCAGCGGCACTCAACGGTTTAACATGAGAGGAAAGTTGGCACCTCGATACGTTGGACCCTTTCCCATTGTTCGACGCCAAGGCGAAGTCGCTTATCAGTTGGAGCTACCACCCTCATTGGCTGGGGTACATGACGTGTTTCATGTGTCGCAACTAAAGAAGTGTCTGCGAGTCCCAGTAGAGCAAGTAGACCTTCAGTAGTTGGATGTTCAAGAAGATCTGACCTATGTGGAAAAGCCCATCAGAATCTTGGAAGTCAAAGAAAGGACCACCAGGAGTCGCGTCATCCGCTTCTGTAAAGTTCAGTGGAGCAATCATCCCATAGAGGAAGCTACATGGGAATAAGAGGAAGAATTCAAAGAACAACATCCAAAGCTATTCGAGGATTGATCCAAATCTCGAGGACGAGATTCTCTATAAGGGGGATAGGATTGTAACATCCCAAGATTTAAAAATAAATAAAATAAAGGAAATACATTTTCAGGGAATTAAAGGAATTATTTAATTAATGAAAACCCTAAAAGAGCCCTAATAAAGCCAAACAGAAGGGAAAACATAAAATTTCAACTTGGAAAATTTAATATAGAATCCAGAGGCCAAGATATAATTTTGGGATTTTTTCCAAATTTCTATCAACAGTGCTTCAACCCTTGAACAAATAAATGAATTACTGGAATTATTTTAAATCAGAAAATCATTTTAAATCTTAATGGGCCTCAACCCTCAAAGTCCCCTAAAGCCCAGCACAGTCCGTAGCCGAATCACCGCCAGGTGGGGCCCACCTGTCGACGTGCTCCCCCTCTCTCCTCCCCGCGCCCGCGTCGGCTTGGCCCACCCGTCAGCCACACCCCCGTTTCCCTCTCCCTCTGGCCGCCTTGTCCCGCCTGTCGGCCCTTTCCTTTCCCGCTCGCCCGCTAATAGGTGGAGCCCACCTGTCAGGTCCTTCGTCCCCGATGGAAGGGGATCTCTCCCCTTTCCTTTCCGGCGGCCTCCTTCCGATTTCTCACCGCCGGCCGCCCGAATTCATCAATCCGACCTCAGATTCGTTTCCCCCGATCACCGGCGACCCCATTCCATCTAAAGCCGACACGGTTTCATGATTATGGAAGCTAGCCGAGCTAAAGGAAACCCTCGCCGGAGTAAAATTGGAACCCTCCTCGGGTTTCCCTCTTTTAGCGTACCATATCCACCGCCGGCGACCCCTATAAGTCCCCCGATGCTCACCGCAGCCTAGGCCTCACTACTTTGCCGATAGGCACCCGTTCCCGATCTCCCGCCGCTCCTTTTTAGGTTTCTCCCCTGTTTTGGCTTCGGCAGCCCCTCGTCGGTGCCACAGTCCCCCGCAGTCCACGCCACCGCCACCCACGAGACCGTCATCGACCACCCGTCCTCGGCATCATCTTCGTTGGGAACGAACGCCATCGGATCGCCTCACCACCGTTGAACCCGAGAAGCCTCGCCGCCTCTCTTCATCGCCAGTCACCGTCAGCTCGCTGCCACCGCCACCGTCGGTATGCCCGAGTTCCCCTAGCCCCACTGGTCCCGTTTTAGCCCTTAGCTTGGTCGATTAACCCTCACCGTCGCCGGAATTCGTCGTCGTTGCTCCGCCGGAGTCGGGAACGAAGGGGGTAAAAACCCCCTTAGCGCGTGCCGTGCCGGATTCCATCCGAGCCGCACGATCCCGAGCGAGCGGCGCAAGGGGATTTAATCTGAGCCCTTGATCCATACTGAAACGGTACGGAGCATTGTGGGCCGCTGGTTTTCACTTAACCATCCCGCACGCACGCCGTCCGTTGGATCTGGATCCGACCGCTGCCATGCGTCTGGCCCACGCGCTCGGTCAACGGTTCACGGTGAACCTGGTTCACCGTGGACCAGAGACTGTTTTACAGTTTAAATAAAATTCCAGAAAATTGTTTAAACTTTGAAAATTCATAACTTGCTCATTTTAACTCCAAATTTCACCATTCAAATTTTGTTAAATTCAGCATTTTATTCTCTACACATTAATGCCATAAAAACAGTATGTCCCTGTTGCCCAAATTATTCTTATTAATTAAACAAATAAAAACCCCTTAGGGATAAATTGTTAATTCATAAAATAAATTGGGAAAAACCTTAAAATCTAATCTTTAATGTTTTTCAACATAAACTTCAGAATAATAAGGCTTTATTTCACATATTTAAACTCATAAAACTTGTATGCTTATGTTTGTGATATTTTATTGAATGATATGTTTACTTTTTCCGTATCGAGAAGACTACGAGTTCGTCGAGGAGCCAGAGTTTTACCCCGAGGTTCCACCTTCACCATTTGCTGAGCAAGGCAAGTCACAACCCCCATTTTGATCATCATTGAGCCCATGTTTTAATAAATTATCGCTATAACTCATAGGATAATATTGCATTAGTCAAATATCAAGCCCTACACTATATCTATTAGATTCCCGTCCTTGTGTGCAAACCCAAGCCATGCTTATTGATCCTACACTCCTTGTCACTCTACAAAAATTATATTATCTAGTGTCCAATGTACCGACACAACTGCTATAGGATAAAAGAATGAGTCGTAGATAGCTGGATTTTACTATATGTATTTCCCCGTTATTCTCATCTCTAGACTCTGTTGGTGTTGGCTATGTTATAAGTATGGTGGGTTTCGGGTGCAAGCTAGGGCATTGGTTGGTCGCACCCGAGGCACTATAAGGACCGGTCTGCGGGATCTGTTGCAAAGCACTTTCGTACTAACCACAAGTCTAATGGGTAAGTCCTAACTAGAAGTATGGAACAATCCGACTCGATGCACCCTTGTTTTATTAGTTTCTCTTCACTTTATTCACTTTTGTACTGATACGGTCTACGAACCGTGAATGATTGATCGTATTGTATGGCAATTCTATAAGAATAGAAATTAAGAACTAGTTGTTAGGAGTATGTATATGCAAGGAAAACTAGATCCATGGCGTAGATTTAGAGATCAGGCTAAAACAAGCAATAAACGTAATTAACCGATAAACTTTACATCTAGTGGCTTCTAATGGGTTCTAGTTCAGACCAATTATTCTTGCAAGTTTTAATAGGTATTATGAAGCTAATTCACCAAGTGTAATCAAACAAGAACAATCATATAAATCGAGCTAAAACATGTATTAATATGATGAACCAGCTAATGAATACGAAGAAAACAATGAACACAAGTATATATTTACCAGAGTTCGGATCCACCGATCCAACATATCCATTGAGAGACCTCAATAGGTCGGGTCTCTTTCAACCCTTTTCCTCACCAAGCCTTAGCCGACGCTAAGCTTGGGTATGACTAGAGTTACCTCTTCTCTTTCGGAGGTGAGGTAGAACCTTCACAAACTTTCCCGGACACACCACAATCCTTGGTTGGTCATGGGCGATGCCTTGCCGTCTACGAGATCTCAATCTCTAGGAGTAATAAACACAAATTTGCTTTGTTTTCTATGAACTCAAATGCTCAAAGATTTTACAATAAAACCAACAAACTCAACCACCCAAAATCTTCTCAAAAGACAAAGCAACAAAATCACAAAAAGATTTCAAATGAACCCTCAAAATAAATCATACAGATTCGCGCTACATCTATGCTTCAAAGAGTGGGAGAGTTCTAGGGTTTAAGAGATAGGGTTAGGGTTGAGTTGCCCCTTTAAAAGGGCTAAGAAAGAGGAATTTTTATAGCCCACACCCAAAGTCTGACTATTTGAGCATTTTTGGCCACTCGTCTTAGAAGTTCTGATGCGATATCGGATGTTCCGACCTGTTGACGCTAAGAATTAAAATAAAATCCAGAAATTGATTTAAACTTCAAAAATTCATAACTTCTTCAAATTAACTCCAAATTTTACCATTCAAATTTTAGAAAATTCATCTTTTTATCCTCTACATTCTTAGCCAATTTAATTGACATTTTTGTACTGTTTTTACCTAAAATAAAACCAAAAGTGTTGTTTTAAACTTTAGAAAATCATATTCACTCCGTTTTTATTTCAAATTTCATCATTTCAATTTCAGAAATCCTCTCTATTATTTTTCTACCACTTTAGCCCATTTCATTAAAATGATTGTAATGTTTATATTACTGTGTTTAAATTGTTTGTTGTTCTCATTTTGTGTGTCGCGAAGACTATGACACCGTCGAAGAGCTAGAGTACTACCCGGAAGTTCCACCATCACCCTTTGCCAACCAAGGCAAGTCACCACCCCAATTTTGAGCATATTGAACCCAATTTTTAATTAATTATCGCTAAAACACATAGGGTATATTTGCATTAGTCAAATAAAGAGCCCCACATTATATTTATCAGATCCCCGACCTTGAAGTGCAAACCCAAGCCATGCTATTGAGCCAAAAAATCCTTGTCACCATAATATTATTATTAGATAGTGTCCAATGTATCGACACAACCGCTATAGGATAAAAACGAGTCGTAGAGATTTGGATTCTATTATATGATCATGTTATTATCTCATCCCTCGAATTCTATTGGTCTTGGAGTTATGGTTCAATATGTTAGCATGGTGGGTTCTGGGTGCAAGCGAGGGCATTGGTTAGTCACACCCTGGGCACTATAAGGACCGATCTACGGGATCCGTTGTAATACACTTCCGTACTAACCACAAGTCTAGTGGGTAAGTCCTAAATGGAGGTATGGGTCATTCCAACTTGAGGCACCATTTGGAGATTGGTCAAGTAGAACCTGCGGGTGACTTGTACCGACGAGGCACAAAAGGGGGTGCGACGTTGTCCAGTACGCTGGTACGCAGACGAAACCTAGAGTGGGTGTTACCGAATTGGAGCGTCTAATGCTAACGGTTTTGGCACGAGTTCCCGTGGTATGGGTCATCTCGTTACACTTCGGTGTGCGGGGATGAGTGCATGCCTTGTGGGTACAGTAGTACACCTCTGATCAGAGTTTAAATCTTTTCGAAAAGTCGAGCCCACGGTTAAGGGCGGGTTGCATGACATCTCGTAGTTAGTTTACATTTATGAGTGTTGCATGATGGAATGGAATGTAAGGACTATTGAGCGAGGAGGGCCAACTGTACTCCTCGAGTTAGAATATGTTGCATTGTTCATGTTTATTATTCTGTACAATTAAATTTGACTACCTTAAATGCTGCAACTTGAAAATGTATTTTTTCGCACTTTAAACCCTTATCATTCCCTTGTTATTACCCTGCATTACTATTGCATTCTCGGTGGCTTGTTGAGTACTTTTGTACTCATACCCATTGGAAAACACTTCAGAGACTGCGTACTATGAGGAGGATGGTCTGGAGTAGCTACCTAGTCAAGGACGCAAGATTGGCAGAGATATTCATCATCTAGTTTTGTTTTTATTGTTTCTTTTAATTTAAACTTGTGTAATAATGTGGTCCACGAACCACGGATGATTGTCATATGTACGTTGTCGCGTGATGAACATCTTGTTATTATTGTTTTTATGTGGAAATTCAATAATGTCTAGATTTTAATAAATCCGTACGCCTTACAAGATGATATCAGAGCCGACTTGACTGTAGGAAGCCAAGCGGACCAGCCTAACACTTAGCTTTGCAAAATTTATTTCATAAAAACATACTTCATATTTTTTTCCTCTCCCTTACTCTTTAAACTTGTTATATTTGTAGATGTCTGTCCACCACATCCACAACTTCTGCCGAGACCACGAGGAATTCATATGGGAGCTCCGGATGATGGTGACCTTCCTCGGGTTCACTTTCGAGCCTGAGTTGCATGGGGTGTACATGGAGGAGTTTGCGGGCCCTTGTGACGTCTCCGTCACAATCCACACATCTGAAGAGCACATCCCCTTCTTCACGGCGGCACTCGGAGGCCCGACCTTTGATGTTGCTTGTCAGCGTGCCGCCTTCTAGGCCCTCATGGAGCTGAGGACGATCTATGATTATCGTCTTCAGGGCTCTTCCTTCCGCCTAGTGCCCATGTGTACCTCGGGTGCCCACTGCAACATCTACGTTGGCTTCCTTTCTGACCATAACCCGGTCATGGCTAGGCACACCCGTCTCCTCTAGGCCATGGACGATCTTCACACTGAGGCCGTGCTTGACACCGAGGAGCACCACGAGGTGATCGAGTTCTTTTGTCATGAGACGAAGAGCTTGATCCAGCAGAACGGGGAGCTACAGTGCAAGATCATTCAGTTGCAGAAGGATATCGCAGAGATGCTACCCCTCACTCTGAGACGGAATAAGCCCATCCGGGAGCCTGCCCCTCGGCCTAAGAGGGTTACTCCACCACTAGCACCCGTAGGACCATCCAGCTCCAGCGTTGCTGCTCCGAGGCCAACCATCGTCCCCGACCAACTGATCGAGAACTTCACCGAGCCCAGCATCCCCCAGGATACTCGTGATTCTGAGAGCACTGAGACTGCCTCAGGAAACAAGTAGATTACATCAGGTGATAGTTCTCGTTGATTGTTTTATTTTGATAATTGTGGTACCATCTATGGCAATTTGTGCTATAGAAGTGATAACAATAAGAGCTTCCGTGTAATAAACAATTTAGTACCACTTTTAATGAAATAATCCATGAATCATTTTGAGAAAATCTTCTAAGTCCTTTTTTTCTTATACTTGGGAATGTTATTGTCTTCAGAAAGGGCTGACAACCAGAACTCGGGTTCCAACAACAATGGGGAAGGAGCTGCCAATGGTCTACCTGAGAGTGTTGTACCCAACTGGGGTGCAATGGGTCAGTGCCAATCAGGATTGCCGACCGCCAATCATCCCACTTTGGTGGAAATGATGGCTAATCAGAACAAGCTGATCACCGCCCTCCTAACACAGATGCAACAGTAGTAGGACCAATTGGACCATCTACAGTAGAAGAACATGGAGCCTACCCCTTGTCATCAAGCCCCCGCACCCGGCCCCGCGCCTCAACCCTTAGAGTTTTTGCGTGTGAGGCTCCCTGTCTTTTCGAGCACAACAAACCCAATGGAGGAAGGTGATTGGCTGAGAACTATTGGAAAGAAGTTGGATCTCCTCCCGTGCTCAGACCGAGACCGAGTGGCGTTCGCCGCTCACCAGCTTCAGGGACCCACCGCAGAATGGTGGGGTAACTATCGTGAGTCTCAACCTGAGGATCACAAGGTGTCATGGGCGGAGTTCACCATTGCCTTCCAAACTGCTCACGTCCCTACCAGATTCATCGTTGTGAAGCAGCAAGAGTTCCAGGATCTACGGCAGGGGAACAGGACCGTCATGGAGTATCTCCATGAGTTCAATCGGCTGGCCCGGTATGCGCCAGAGGAAGTTCGTATGGATGCCGCTCACCAAGCCAAGTTCCTTAGCGGACTGAAGGAGGAGCTCTCCATCCAGCTCATCGCAGCAGACTATGCCGACTTCCAACGGTTGGTAAACAAGGCTATTCTTCAAGAGACCGAATAGAACAAGTTGGATCTCAAGAAGAGAAATATGATCACCTTCAAGCATCACCAGGGGAATGTCCAGAGGCCCCGCTTCGTCCCTCCTACTCAAGCACCTACCTACCAACCTCGTCCCGTCTACAGGCCACCGTACACCGCCAATGGCTCAAAGCTAGCGGAGCTATACATGACCCAGATCATGTGTTTGCACGGGGTTCCAAAGAAGATCGTGTCAGACTAAGGTAGTCAGTTCACCTCCAAGTTTTGGAAGAATCTTCAGGAAGATCTTGGCACCAGGCTAAACTTCACCACAACTTATCATCCGTAGACCGATGGTCAGACCGAAAGGGTGAACCAAGTATTGGAGGATATGCTTAGATCCTACGCCATAGACTTTGGTGGAATGTGGGACAAGAGCTTGCCCTATGCAGAGTTCTCCTACAACAACAACTATCAGGTCAGACTGGTGAATCTCAGTTATTCGGGACATATATTCTGCGAGAAGCTGAAGAGAAAGTTAAGGTCATCAGGGTTATGCCGATAACTGATGGAGAGACTTAGCTTTTGAAGAAGGCGATTATGTCTATCTCTGATTCACTCCTCTCCGAGGTACCGAGAGGTTTAACATGAGTGGAAAGTTAGCTCCCCGCTATGTTGGACCCTTCCAGATCGTTCGTCAGCAAGGAGAAGAAGCATACTAGTTGGAGCTACCATCTTTGGCAGGAGTCCATGATGTGTTTCACGTCTCTCAGCTAAAGAAATTCTTTCGAGTGCCCATCGAATAGGCAGACTGTAGCACCCAGATTTAATAAAACCCGGACTTTATTGAAATTCCATAGATGGTTGAACTCGTATAGGTATTTCGTGACCAATTTGCCTCCCAGCTGCAAGTTGTGGAATTCTTGCTATTTCTGGGCCATGATCCCAACTGGTAAATGGGCGGCATGGAAGGCGGTGGAGAATTCTGCCCAAGTGACCAAGTGACCTTCGGGTTGGGACTCCCGGTAGTTATCCCACCATTCTGCTGCCGGGCTTTGGAGTTGATGGGTGCAAAGGCTACTTGCTCCGAGTTGGAGCGCAGAAGGAGGTCCAACTTCTTCCCGATCGTTCTCAACCATTCTCCAGACTTTCTTCACGGTGGGCCGAGGACGGATTTCCTCAAAAAGTACGTCCCGTGGCTCCTCGGCCTTCTCTTCTTGTATCTCTTATGCCCGCAAGCGCTGCAACCTCCTCTTTTGTGACTTGGACATCCCCGAGGGCACCCACGATGGCTGAGGACGGGTGCCAGGTGCCACGGTCTTGCTTCTAACATTTTTGGCCGAAGGGGACTTGCTTGTATCGGCCTCGGATATCTTGTGTTTGCCATGAGAGGTCTCCTGCTCATGGTCGGTCGAACCGGCCATAGCGGGCCGGTGAGACCGGTCTGTGCCAAAAACTGTCATAAGGCCGGTCGGACCGGCCATAGTAGGCCGGTCTGACCGAGCTTCGGCCGAGTCTTCGCGCAGTCCCATCGGGTCATCCTTCGGGATTGGGACCTCCTGGGATCCAACCCTGATGACTATAACCTCTGAGGCGTCTCCACATTCATTCCTTCCGGCGAGATCTCGCGGAGCCCGGTTCTGAGGCACTACGGACAGGCGGTGAACAATATTGTTACCCTACGCCGGCCCCTGAACCTGCCACTCGGAGACACTAGAAGGAGTGTAAGTTTTAGTAGCCGAACATTGCACGAAGTTCTCCAGTGGCGGAGGCCAAGCCAGAGTCATCGTCCAGCAGTAGGGCGGCGACATCGGAGGCTCTAGCGGCTTCGCCCACTGAGTGCTGAACCCATTGGCTAGTTGGGAGCTCGGCCACATCAATGGTACCTTGGACCAGACCAGCGAAGGGTCTTGCCAAGTCAGAGGTAAATTACCCCATGGCGGAGGTGGGCCCGGCCACTAGAGGCCGAGTCCATCCGGAGGCTGCAGCCTGCTCGGAGGAGGTGGGTTCGGCCACTGAGGCCCGGGTCCACCTAGAGGCTAGAAACCCTCCGGAGGAGGTGAGTTCGGCCACTGAGGCTCGAAGCTTCCCTGAAACAGGGGCCAAGTCAGGAGAGGGTTCGGCCAATGAGGTTTGAACCCTACCGGAGGTTGGGACCAACCCGGAGGGGGGTTTGGCCACTGAGGTCCGAACCCTGCCAGAGGCTGTACCCACTCTGAAAGGGTGTTCAGACCTCATTGGCCCTCACGAGATTTGCCCTCCTAGAGGGCTTTGACCGACCTGGAGCCCGTGGGTGAATACCTCTTCTTTCGGATCTTCGCTAGTGCTTGTCCAAAAGAATCTTGTAAGTCACCTTCGGCCTTCTCCGATGTTTGGCCGAAGATGATGATTTAATATTTTCATTCCACACCCCTACCTCCGGATTCTTTGGTACAAATGTGCGTGTGCGAGTGTCTCCTATGACGATTGCTTTCCCCTTAGCTGACTTAGCCTGCTCTAGCCGAATCAACACCTTCTTCCCTTCTAGCTCAACGTTGTTCATGGGAAAAGGGTCTCTGTCTAATTTCATCTTTGGATTTGCTTCTATTTTTAATCGTCCTTCCTCTATGGCCGATTGTACCTGCTGACGAAAAACGTTGCAATCGTTAGTGTAGTGAGAATGCGAATCATGCCACTTGCAGTAGGGACGCTTTTTTAATTCATCGGCGGATGACATGACTTGCCCTTTCGGCAGCCGTATAAGTTGATTTTTAATAGGAAGTCAAATATCTTATCACATTTAGTTACGTCGAATGAATATCTAATTTCATTAGGCCGACTCTTAGAGGGAGACGGCCGCAATTCGGAGCAGGTGACGGGTTTGGACTTCGTGCTCCAAGTCCATTCGGCCATGTACGTATCGGCCGGATCCTCTTCCTCTTCGGATTCTCCCTCGTTGGAGTGCTCCATGGTGTGGATCTCAGCTCTTGGTTTATTAAAAAGATTTAACGAATTTTCTATCTTTGGCCCAGCCTTCCTGGACGAGAGCCTGTTGCAATACTTGGCTAACGTCCAAGAGGTTTTGATTATCCATATGCTCCTTAATTTCTGCCCGTAGGCCATTGAATGCTAGATCTGCTAGGTCTCTTTCCGATATGTTTAGGATAAAACATTTATTCCTGGTGTCTCTAAAGCATTTAACGTACTCAGAAACACTTTCGCTAGATTTTGGCTTAATCCCTGTGAGGTGTGATAGCCTAAGCTCGGTCTCGCCTGTGTAGAAATAATCATGAAACTTCTGCTCTAGTTGAGCCCATGTCTGGACGGAGTTCGGTGGAAGCGCAGAAAACCAAGTGAATGCGGTGCCGGACAATGATAGGGAAAATAACCTGAGTTTTAATGCATCCGATCCGCTAGCTTCGCCACATTGTGCTATAAATTGGCTAATGTGTTCTAATGTGGATTTACTACCCTCGCCATCAAATTTCGTAAAATCTGGGACTCTATAACCGTGAGGGTACGGAATGGCGTCAAAGTGGTCGGGATATGGTTTTCAATAAACCCTAGCGCTATCCCGAGGTGCAAAGCCGGTGCATTCCCTAAATAGCGCGCGAATATGCTCCTCGATATCGTCATGATCTAATGCTTGTGCGCGTCTTTCATGTGGTGGCGGGACGCGTGGAGGTATATCAACATGCTCTGGCCTATGTTGTGGTGTGGGAGTGTGCAGTGCGAGCGGTGGTACTTGATAAGCTGGGTTTGCCTGGCCATAAGCGTAGTTACGTGTTTCGGCTGTGGATGAAGTAGCTGGAAACGTGATGGTTTTTCTAGTATTGCCGTCGGTTCTGTTATAAATATGTTGTGCTGGTGGAATACTAGTGATTGGTGCTGGTGAATCGGGCTCAGTAAAACCAAATCTTCTAAACACTACCACCACTTGCGAGACAACTGTGGGTTCTAGTTTATTGGCTAGCGAGGCGCTAACCGCCTGATCAACAGACGCAGCTATTCTACGGTCGACTTGTGAGGCAGATAAAGGGGGTGATGACGGGCGTACCTGGGTCAAGTTGAGGTTGTCGCGCATGATGAGTCCCGAGCGCGTCTTTATGCAATCTCTGAGCATCAGTTCTTTGAGTTCCTTCTTTTTGCTTCGTTCTTTGCTCGGTCTTCCTCAGATATGTCCACCATGGTGGGTGCCATAATGTTGTGGTTGTCGATGTCCGCGCTCCCCACAATGTTCATCGGTGATGTAGTGGAAGTAGATGTAGTAGATGTACCCGCCGCCGATGTAGAGGTAGTAGTCATGGTTGGCGTTGTCCCCAGCGGAATCGCCAGAAAGTGTGTTGACGCAGAAATGCGCCCCTGCACTTGGGCCGGTTCAACGTCCAAATGTATCGCAATGATACCGACGTCACGTTCCGACTACCTTGGATAGTGACAAGGGATTTGGAGTCACCAGGCAATCAGATGAATAATTAATATTTTAATCCAATTGGCCGAAAAGTATTAGTAACAATGTGAACAGTGACAAAATGACCAAAATACCTGGAATCAGACAATTCAGAGGCCGATTCAAAGTTACAGCGGAGTTTGGTCCGAAGTGTCCCTAGGGCACCTTCGGCCTCAAGCCTGGTCAGACTGGAGGTACAACCTCGGTCAGAACGGAGATTGCGAAGGGGCTCCGGGCGAAATCCCGAAGGTTGGTTGTGAAGTAAACTCCGGCACGGTGCGAAGGGCTCCAGTCGGACTGACAAAGCCTCCCCGGTCAGACCGACGAGGTAGGTTTTGGAGTGCGCGGGCTCCGGCGAAGGACTTCGGCGAAGGGCTTCGGCAGAGTGTGAAGTATCCCGGTCGGACCGGTGGGGCACCTTCGGTCTGACCAGTCGTTGCTAACAACAGCCTGACGAAGGGCTCCGGTCAGACCAGTATCTCAACGCCGGTCGGACTGAAGTAACAGATCTGATCTGCTAAACCTCGGTAACCTTAGCAAATAATCTTCAATCGCCTCCAAACTTTGCAGAAATGTTTAGAAATGCAATTGATCTGAAAAAACAATAAGAAATCAAACACAATTAGGCCGGAGGGCCGAATTATCGAGTAGGGCAATAAAAACCGATAAAAAGGATAACAATCTGTTACGTAGATTAACAGGAGGTTCACAAGCCAACCAGCAAGGGTTACCGTGATTACGGACGCGGTAGACGGAGGGCTTTCAAGCAAACCCACGAAGATGTGGAAAGTAAAGAAAAATAAATGCGATTCAAAGCTAGGGCTTTGGATTTGTGGATTGGAGAGAGAGCCCTTGAATCGGCCTTGCCCCTAGTATTTAGAGGGCGGTGGGCTAGTTATCCCTGGCTAGAGATAGAGTTAGATGCGTCCAAAACCCCATAGAGATATGTTTTGGGCGAAAATACCTCGTATCCTACTCGGATCCATTATCTGGACCCTGGCCGGTCTGACCGAGCCCATGGGTACGGTCTGACCGAACCTGGCCAGTTAGACTGGCCTACCATAGCTCCAGGTGGTTCTGTTGCTGCAGATGTTTTATCTGAGCCTGCTGCTTATGCATGTGGGTCTGCTGCTACTTCATCTGAGCCAACAGCATGGTGATGAGTTGATTTTGGTTGGCCATCATCTTGGCCAAGGTAGGGATGTTGGTTACGGGTGCTCCAGTCTGGCGTTGCCCTGGGACTTCTCCATTAGGCACCGCGTGGCTTGGTAGGTTGGGGGTGGAGGATGGGTTCTGATCATTGGCCATTCTGAAGATGGGAATACCCCAAGATCATAAGAGAATGTTTAGAAAATTTATACTCAAAATAACTCACAGACTCTTTATTAAGTGTGATATGAAATAGTTCATTACAATTCAGCTCTTATTTTCTATCTCACCCATAGCACAAGTCGCTACGGATGGTATCACAAACAAGATGTTTATAGCAAAAAAAGGCATTAATGGACAAACTAGGCAAATACTGAAAAATAGTTTTTTTGACTGAAAATATGTCAAACCTGGCAGAGGCCGGTCTGACCGGCTATGGTAGGCCAGTCTAACTGGCCAGGTTCGGTCAGACCATACCCATGGGCTCGGTCAGACCGGCCAGGGTCCAGATAATGGATCCGAGTAGGATACGAGGTATTTTCGCCCAAAACATATCTCTATGGGGTTTTGGACGCATCTAACTCTATCTCTAGCCAGGGATAACTAGCCCACCGCCCTCTAAATACTAGGGGCAAGGCCGATTCAAGGGCTCTGTCTCCAATCCACAAATCCAAAGCCCTAGCTTTGAATCGCATTTATTTTTCTTTACTTTCCACATCTTCGTGGGTTTGCTTGAAAGCCCTCCGTCTACCGCGTCCGTAATCACGGTAACCCTTGCTGGTTGGCTTGTGAACCTCCTGTTAATCTACGTAACAGATTGTTATCCTTTTTATCGGTTTTTATTGCCCTACTCGATAATTCGGCCCTCCGGCCTAATTGTGTTTGATTTCTTATTGTTTTTTCAGATCAATTGCATTTCTAAACATTTCTGCAAAGTTTGGAGGTGATTGAAGATTATTTGCTAAGGTTACCGAGGTTTAGCAGATCAGATCTGTTACTTCAGTCCGACCGGCGTTGAGATACTGGTCTGACCAGAGCCCTTCGTCAGGATGTTGTTAGCAACGACTGGTCAGACCGAAGGTGCCCCACCGGTCCGACCGGGATACTTCACACTCTGCCGAAGCCCTTCGTCGAAGTCCTTCGCCGGAGCCCGCGCACTCCAAAACCTACCTCGTCGGTCTGACCGGGGAGGCTTTGTCAGTCCGACTGGAGCCCTTCGCACCGTGCCGGAGTTTACTTCACAACCAACCTTCGGGATTTCGCCCGGAGCCCCTTCGCAATCTCCGTTCTGACCGAGGTTGTACCTCCAGTCTGACCAGGCTTGAGGCCGAAGGTGCCCTAGGGACACTTCGGACCAAACTCCGCTGTAACTTTTAATCGGCCTCTGAATTGTCTGATTCCAGGTATTTTGGTCATTTTGTCACTGTTCACATTGTTACTAATACTTTTCGGCCAATTGGATTAAAATATTAATTATTCATCTGATTGCCTGGTGACTCCAAATCCCTTGTCACTATCCAAGGTAGTCAGAACGTGACATCGGTATCATTGCGATACATTTGGACGTTGAACCGGCCCAAGTGCAGGGGCGCATTTCTGCGTCAACACACTTTCTGGCGATTCCGCTGGGGACAACGCCAACCATGACTACTACCTCTACATCGGCGGCGGGTACATCTACTACATCTACTTCCACTACATCACCGATGAACATTGTGGGGAGCGCGGACATCGACAACCACAACATTATGGCACCCACCATGGTGGACATATCTGAGGAAGACCGAGCAAAGAACGAAGCAAAAAAGAAGGAACTCAAAGAACTGATGCTCAGAGATTGCATAAAGAAGCGCTCGGGACTCATCATGCGCGACAACCTCAACTTGACCCAGGTACGCCCGTCATCACCCCCTTTATCTGCCTCACAAGTCGACCGTAGAATAGCTGCGTCTGTTGATCAGGCGGTTAGCGCCTCGCTAGCCAATAAACTAGAACCCACAGTTGTCTCGCAAGTGGCGGTAGTGTTTAGAAGATTTGGTTTTACTGAGCCCGATTCACCAGCACCAATCACTAGTATTCCACCAGCACAACATATTTATAACAGAACCGACGGCAATACTAGAAAAACCATCACGTTTCCAGCTACTTCATCCACAGCCGAAACACGTAACTACGCTTATGGCCAGGCAAACCCAGCTTATCAAGTACCACCACTCGCACTGCACACTCCCACACCACAACATAGGCCAGAGCATGTTGATATACCTCCACGCGTCCCGCCACCACATGAAAGACGCGCACAAGCATTAGATCATGACGATATCGAGGAGCATATTCGCGCGCTATTTAGGGAATGCACCGGCTTTGCACCTCGGGATAGCGCTAGGGTTTATTGAAAACCATATCCCGACCACTTTGACGCCATTCCGTACCCTCACGGTTATAGAGTCCCAGATTTTACGAAATTTGATGGCGAGGGTAGTAAATCCACATTAGAACACATTAGCCAATTTATAGCACAATGTGGCGAAGCTAGCGGATCGGATGCATTAAAACTCAGGTTATTTTCCCTATCATTGTCCGGCACCGCATTCACTTGGTTTTCTGCGCTTCCACCGAACTCCGTCCAGACATGGGCTCAACTAGAGCAGAAGTTTCATGATTATTTCTACACAGGCGAGACCGAGCTTAGGCTATCACACCTCACAGGGATTAAGCCAAAATCTAGCGAAAGTGTTTCTGAGTACGTTAAATGCTTTAGAGACACCAGGAATAAATGTTTTATCCTAAACATATCGGAAAGAGACCTAGCAGATCTAGCATTCAATGGCCTACGGGCAGAAATTAAGGAGCATATGGATAATCAAAACCTCTTGGACGTTAGCCAAGTATTGCAACAGGCTCTCGTCCAGGAAGGCTGGGCCAAAGATAGAAAATTCGTTAAATCTTTTTAATAAACCAAGAGCTGAGATCCACACCATGGAGCACTCCAACGAGGGAGAATCCGAAGAGGAAGAGGATCCGGCCGATAAGTACATGGCCGAATGGACTTGGAGCACGAAGTCCAAACCCGTCACCTGCTCCGAATTGCGGCCGTCTCCCTCTAAGAGTCGGCCTAATGAAATTAGATATTCATTCGACGTAACTAAATGTGATAAGATATTTGACTTCCTATTAAAAATCAACTTATACGGCTGCCGAAAGGGCAAGTCATGTCATCCGCCGATGAATTAAAAAAGCATCCCTACTGCAAGTGGCATGATTCGCATTCTCACTACACTAACGATTGCAACGTTTTTCGTCAGCAGGTACAATCGGCCATAGAGGAAGGACGATTAAAAATAGAAGCAAATCCAAATATGAAATTAGACAGAGACCCTTTTCCCATGAACAACGTTGAGCTAGAAGGGAAGAAGGTGTTGATTCGGCTAGAGCAGGCTAAGTCAGCTAAGGGGAAAGCAATCGTCATAGGAGACACTCGCACACGCACATTTGTACCAAAGAATCCGGAGGTAGGGGTGTGGAATGAAAATATTAAATCATCATCTTCGGCCAAACATCGGAGAAGGCCGAAGGTGACTTACAAGATTCTTTTGGACAAGCACTAGCGAAGGTCTGAAAGAAGAGGTATTCACCCACGGGCTCTAGGTCGGTCAAAGCCCTCTAGGAGGGCAAATCTCGTGAGGGCCAATGAGGTCTGAACACCCTTTCAGAGTGGGTACAGCCTCTGGCAGGGTTCGGACCTCAGTGGCCAAACCCCCCTCCGGGTTGGTCCCAACCTCCGGTAGGGTTCAGACCTCATTGGCCGAACCCTCTCCTGACTTGGCCCCTGTTTCAGGGAAGCTTCGAGCCTCAGTGGCCGAACTCACCTCCTCCGGAGGGTTTCTAGCCTCTAGGTGGACTCGGGCCTCAGTGGCCGAACCCACCTCCTCCGAGCAGGCTGCAGCCTCCGGATGGACTCGGCCTCTAGTGGCCGGGCCCACCTCCGCCATGGGGTAATTTACCTCTGACTTGGCAGGACCCTTCGCTGGTCTGGTCCAAGGTACCATCGATGTGGCCGAGCTCCCAACTAGCCAACGGGTTCAGCACTCAGTGGGCGAAGCCGCTAGAGCCTCCGATGTCGCCGCCCTACTGCTGGACGATGACTCTGGCTTGGCCTCCGCCACTGGAGAACTTCGTGCAATGTTCGGCTACTAAAACTTACACTCCTTCTAGTGTCTCCGAGTGGCAGGTTCAGGGGCCGGCGTAGGGTAACAATATTGTTCACCGCCTGTCCGTAGTGCCTCAGAACCGGGCTCCGCGAGATCTCGCCGGAAGGAATGAATGTGGAGACGCCTCAGAGGTTATAGTCATCAGGGTTGGATCCCAGGAGGTCCCAATCCCGAAGGATGACCCGATGGGACTGCGCGAAGACTCGGCCGAAGCTCGGTCAGACCGACCTACTATGGCCGGTCCGACCGGCCTTATGACAGTTTTTGGCACAGACCGGTCTCACCGGCCCGCTATGGCCGGTTCGACCGACCAGGAGCAGGAGACCTCTCATGGCAAACACAAGATATCCGAGGCCGATACAAGCAAGTCCCCTTCGGCCAAAAATGTTAGAAGCAAGACCGTGGCACCTGGCACCCGTCCTCAGCCATCGTGGGTGCCCTCGGGGATGTCCAAGTCACAAAAGAGGAGGTTGCAGCGCTTGCGGGCATAAGAGATACAAGAAGAGAAGGCCGAGGAGCCACGGGACGTACTTTTTGAGGAAATCCGTCCTCGGCCCACTGTGAAGAAAGTCTGGAGACCCAAGCCGGTCATAGTCGATGACTCGGCCCCCGTTGTTAGCTCCGACGAAGACGATTTGCTCGATGACGACTACACTCCCGTCTCCGAGGGTCCTGCTCCTCAAGCGATGGACATCGGCGTCGTCATGTTGCCTTTCGAGTTCATTCCACTGTAGGTGGAGGCCGGGGTCACTCAGCTAGACCTCGGCCCGTGGGATGCCGTATTCGAGAAGCCCAGATACACGAACTGTCACCTGAGACCCCTCTACATAAGGGGGCACATCGACGGGAAGCCTATCTCGAGGATGCTTGTCGATGGCGGTGCTACCGTGAACCTAATGATGTACTCCCTTCTAAGGAAGCTCGGCAAAGATGACAATGACCTGAAGAAGACCAACGTCACCCTCAACAGCTTCAACGGCGACACAACGGAAGCCAAGGGGCTACTATCCCTAGAACTGACGGTGGGAAACAAGACGCTACCCATTGCTTTCTTCGTCGTCGACGTACAAGGCAATTATAATGTATTTCTTGGGCATGACTGGATCCATGCAAATCAGTGTGTGTCCTCCACCTTGCATCAGCACCTAATACAATGGGATGTCGATGAAGTTGAGATAGTGTACGCCGATACATCGGCCCATGTTAGTTTGGCTGATGCGTCCGACGATGCCGCCCATGATCAGATAGAGTGCTTGTAGGGATGGGACCTCTCAGATTACGACTTTGTTAGTGTATCAGAAGGGAGGTTCGTTCCTATTTCCATGAAGTCGGCCGGTGTGGCTCGGTTGTGTCTAAGATAGGAGAATGTCTAGCGCTAATCTTGATTGGCTAAAATCTCGCATGGAGCAATATCGGTCTTCTCAAGACGGTATCGCCAAAGCCATTGAAGATTTTAGCAAGGTAGAAAAATTAGGTCAAGGCTTCTCATCGGCCGACCCTTTGGAACAAGTAGACATAGGAGATGGTAGTGTTCCGAGGCCGACGTTTGTAAATCAGAATCTGAATAATGATGTAAAGGCCGAAGTAATAAAATTGCTTCGATTGTATGTTGATTGCTTCACATGGGATTACAGTGAGATGCCCAGGCTAAGCCGAGAGCTTGTTGAGCATCGGCTCCCCATAAAACAAGGGTTTAGGCCTTATAAACAGCCATCATGCCGCTTCAATTCGGCCATCTATGACCGAGTTAAAGAGGAGGTTGCACGTCTATTAGCAGCAGGTTTTATTAGGCCATGCAGGTACGCGGAATGGGTAGCTAACATCGTGCCTGTCGAGAAGAAAGAGAGTGGCATAATCCGCATCTGTGTCGACTTCAGGGATTTGAACAAGGCTACTCCGAAAGATGAATATCCCATGCTGATAGCTGACATGTTGATCAACGATGCCTCGGGACATAAGGTACTAAGTTTTCTTGATGGCAACGCGGGTTATAATCAAATATTTATGGCCGAAGAAGACATTTTTAGAATGGCTTTTCACAGCCCGGGTTTTGTCGGCTTGTTTGAGTGGGTAGTAATGACGTTTGGTTTAAAGAATGCTGGCGCCACATACCAACGTGCCATAAACTTAATCTTTCATGACTTTCTAGGGGTTATGTTAGAAGTTTATATAGATGATGTTGTGGTCAAATCGGACGCTATGGAAAACCACCTCGCCGATTTGAGAGTTGCTTTCGAAAGAATGCGTCAGTATGGCTTAAAAATGAACCTGCTCAAGTGTCACTACACCACAGCACAGAATTCCCTACCAACGTCTGTTGGGAAAAGTTAACATATACCGACCGACAGTTAGTCTATAAAACTAGCGACAAATTGTTGGTCGGTAATAATTACATATCATATCAGACTGTTGGTCGGTAAAGCTAATATTTTTATTGTCTAACAGCTGGTCGGCAACAGTGTTTTTACTGATGAATCGTCGGTCGGTAAATGTCGTCCGTCGGTAATGGGCTTAATTAGCGCACGGCCCAAAATTATTTCTCCCCGCGCGCGTGCACCCCTAGCCTTTGGCAGCAATCCCGCTTCCGTCCTGCTTCCGCGCCGCCGTCCCGCTTCTGCGCCACCATCCCACTTCCGCGCCCGCGCCGTCGTCCCCTTCCACACCCGCGCCGCCGTCCCGCTTCCGCGCCCGCGCCGCCGTCCCCTTCCACACCCACGCCGCTGTCCCCCTTCTGCGCCGCCGTCCCCTTCCACGCCGCCTTCTGCTTCCGCGCCGCCATCCCACTTCCACGCCGCCGTCCGCTTCTGCGCCGCCATCCCCGCTTCCATTTCCGTATGCGCCAAGTCCCAGGTGAGGCCACTCCCTTTCTCTCTTGTGTTTGTATTGCTTGATGTAATCAGAAGAAAAGGCCAACTCAAAGTGCTGCAAGGCTTGATGGAATGAAAATAATAAAGGGTGATATTACTGTAATTGGAATGGAACCTCTGGTGTCTCATATTGGACCAACGGTGGCTTCCGCTGATTTTGATCTCTTTCTAGGGAGCTATATATATACTTGTAGAGTTGTTATATGCTAGAAAATGTGAGTGTTTGGTGGTTCTTAAGTAGAAATTGTTAAACTCCTTGGTGGAGGATCCTGATTTTTGGCTAATCCGAGGGAGCCTCTTCTGTCAAGCTAGAACCATTGGAGACGTACGTCCCGACCGTGCTTCCGACTGAAGACCAGTTCAAGGATCTAGGTGAGGGTGATTTACTATTCATAAGTTAGCTACCTAAATACTATCTAGACCACACTTTAGCTGACCTTGTTGTTACAGTACATGCACAAACTATAAGTCCAGTTATCATAGCAGAATCAGTAAAATGAGTTTATAATTTTAAGAAATAGTGAACATTTTACACATATGTATGCAAGTTGATGTGTTTCAAAGTGAGAATGCTATATTATCAAACTTGAATGATATATACATTATAATGCATATTTGTGCACTGTCAGAACTAAAATGGGAAATATGTGTATTTTCTACTAATTGCATACTTATTTTGATTATGCTATCATTTTATTAGGAGTCACTAGAAATTATAAGTGTGTGGCTAGCATGGATAAAAGTTGGATGGATGCGCCTAGGTACAACACATCATTTTTCAAAATTTATGAGTTGCTAAAACTTGCTAAAATTAGATGCAACATGTATTTAAATTTCTTCAATGGATTCATTTAGGCATACAGAGGAGTATTTACAAGGGCTTATGTAACACCCCAGAAATTAAAAAGAATTAAAATAAAATAAAAGTATTATTGAATACATTTTTGGAATTTCTAATTAAAGGGAAA